>OZ038480.1:73374246-73769246 GCA_964036315.1 Acanthosepion esculentum
GGTGATTATGTTACTCATTTTAACTGCTCATTCAACATATAGAGGACTTTGTATTTGCAATAAAAAATGAATAACAGAATAACAACAAAAGAACTGTCATATTTACTGAAATAGTACTGATTTTTCTCATCACCTAAATGTAACAATATTGCTTACTCAGTTACTGAATAGAGTTTAAATTGTATTTATCCTAATTAATGTAAAACTATTGTATTATATATGGACAATTTCCTCACTCATACACATTTTTTTCAATTTGTTATAATTTAATTAGGACTTAATTTACTATCTTTTTGATAATAATTATTTGGAAACTGAGTTGTAGATTTGCATATCCTCAATGAGTTCTATTTCACAGGATATTACCCAATTTATTTAACAGACATTGTCATTGTAACCCTGCAATCTGATTTGATGACTTTTTAAAGTAGAGGCTCTTAATTTTTATTTTACACAAACATGTATTTAATAAAGTTACGTGTCTGAATGCAAAAAGTTTTGCAGTACATTTCCTATATTACATAATACAGTATAAAAATAATTTCCAATTAGAAGAAAAAATCTTTTGGGTAACCTAATATAACCTATTTAATTACTGAACGTAAGTAGGCTTATGCAGTATGATTTAAGAGCCTATCTCTTTAGAAAAATATTTAGTGACTCACCTTTATTGTTGATTAGAATCTAGAAAAGAAGACTGACATATTAGCTGTAATTTATCTACTTTGGTTGACATAATAGATTTAAATTTCATGTTTAATAAACTGAATAATTGATGTATATAGATGGAAATTAAACATTTGGGATTTCTTTACATACATTTTACTTATTGAAATTGTTATTTAAAAAATATCAACTTAATGCTTGTCATTCAAATATCCATTTTTCATAATATGCAAAATGATTTTTTTATTTTTAAGTTTTGAGAAAGGAGAAATTTTCATTGTAAGAGATGTTCTGGATGAAACTTACTGGGTGACATCTGAAAAGACTGGTGAAAGTGGAATAGTCTACCAAGCATTAGTGGAGGACTTGGTATGTATTCTTTCTTTTTAAAATTGTACTATTTGAGAACTTTGAAAAATCAGTTGTTTACAGTGTGAATACATGTCAAAATAGTGAAGTGAAATTTACTTCCATTTCAACAGTTGATATCATGTTTATTTTTAGGCTATTTTGACAAAATTAATATGCAAACAAAATTTAATCTTTTAACTTTATGAAGATACAATTCTTTCTCATCTGTAATAAGTTTTTATTCCACATCTCGTGTAACTATTTCAATTACTGCCAGTACTTTTCTCAGCATTTTTGAAGTTGACGGTTTCATAGTGGTGTTATTCAAACTTGTATCTCCTTAGACATATCAAAATAGTCCTATCTTAAAGAAGAAAAACCCTCATCGGTTTGGTAGATTTTGATATTGTTTGAAGTTGTCTTTCACAAAAAAAATCTCTAAGTTGGAAACTTTAGTGGATAAAATACCGTAGAAACACTTAAAATTAAAATTTTACCTGCTTCTAGAATGATGTCTAGTGTTTAATAATCAGTTGGTTTCATGTCTCAGTGCCCATACAACTTGAGGCACATGTGAATCAAAAAGAGTGTATACTACCTTTTATTTTGTGCAAAACTGTTGGGTCCACTTTGTATCACTGGACTTGTTTCACAGTTTAAACCTTTTTCTTATATTTCTTTTTAATGCTGCCTTTTAAAGTACTTATTGTATTTTGTCCAAACTGTCATGAATTGGGTATGTTTTAGTTTAACTTTGGTACTTGGGTCAATAAAAAAAATTGAATTTTTTTCTGTTTTTTAATGATTATTTGTTTACTAATTCTAGGGATTAGGTCCTATTTCAGAAGTTAAAGTGGAATTGTTACATTTTCTTGAAAAACTGAATTGAACTTTTGCAAGCATGCATTGTCTTTTTGTAATTTTCTTTTCCTTAAGCCATTATCACAACATTGAAGATTAACCTTCTGTTCAATGGATAATGAACTCAATGCCCTGAGAAGTGGGGGGAGTAGGCTGAAGAAGATTCCAAATTTCTTGCAATGTGTGCTGATAAAGTTAAAAACTGTGTTGAAGGAATAGACATTTCACTGCTATAACTTTTGATGGAATAAAGAAAGGAAAAAAAGGCACTTGGTGAATCTGAATATTCAAACAACTCTAGCATTTGTGATGAAGAACCACTTCAAATGACCTTCAGTTACAAGTGCCAAGGCCAATGGGTTGCAGTATATTATTACTCCAACTTTTAAATTGACCAAATCATTGATATTAAATCTCCTTCCAGTGCCATAATCAAAATTTTAGTTCCAACCAAAGGAGAAATTATTATTCTTTGTTAGATAATATTGCACAAGTGGTGTCAACATTTACCTTTAGATGGGGGCTTTGATATAATACCACTTTCAAAAGATGATAGGATATGGAGTATTCCAGGAATATTGGCTATAGCAAAGCCTTATAAACACATTCAGACTGCAAATCACCATTAGAAAAGGAAATGCAGGCAGATCATTCCAGCTGTTTAGAAAGTCAGTTCCAATAAATGTATTTTTACTCATTTTAGTTTTTTTTAGTTTAAAGATAAATGAATTTAAAACTTTACAATAAGTATTTGTTGAAAGATTGACCACCAACTCATTTCATGAAACAATTTTCTAAATTTTGTAGTCATTATTGTCTCTTTTTGACAAGTTAAAAATTGTATAATTTCACAAAACTTTCCTAAATTAGATACATGTATGAAAAAAGGTATTCATATTACAGAGAAAATAACTATTTTATTGAATTTCTCATCACAACATTAGTAAAGTTTACAAGTTTTAGACTTCTATCATCAATGGATACTTTTTTATGGCAAGTCAAATTGCATTTCTGACTGTTACATGGGGTAAATATGAGTTTTTCTTTATTGATGTATTACTAGAAAAATTAGCTTCATCTCTGTTATTGCTATGAATTAGAGCAAGAAATTGCAAGGCATTAACTGTTGAAATGAATCAGTCAAAAGTGCCTTTCTGTGTTATGTCTTAACTCGGTTATCTTCACTAATTCGGTATATCTAATGTTTAAATGAATTTTCATAAATGGAAAATCTTTCTTGAAGCTTTCATTTTAGCTTTAATTGAAAGCTAAAGAATCAAATTTACTATTTCCAGTAAGCAAAATACTCTGTAGTGTATTTCAAATGGAAATTATATTGATTGGAGTCTATTCATTGTTTGGTGGCTAAAAATAGCTGATTAGTGCCTCTTTTTAGCCATCTGTCATTGAAATGAATTTTTCTTTATTAAAAAATCTTCCAAAAATAAAATATACTTTTCTAAAAATTTATTTGAGGAATATTAGCTGATTTAATGTATAATTAATCTGATTTGAAAAAATATTTAATTTAAATTGAAAATAACTGAGAAATGGATTTTTAAAACAAACAATAGCAGTAATTAAGTGCCTGCCAAGGCTCATAAATCACTTGACAAGTGCTTCAGGAGGTGTTGACATCTTTATTGTTGTTCTATGGTGACTATCTGTTAAAACTTAATTTAAGAAAATGATGGGTGAATGCTATTTTATATAATTTTTAAGTACTTAAAAATGATGGAAATATTCTCCATAATCTAATTTTAGGAATGTTGACTTTGAATTTAATATAGTCATTGATATTATTTTCTGATAATGTTATGTATAGTCACCCATGCTTTCAAAATGGGCATGTTTATACACAAAAATTTTTTAATTATTTTAAAAATCTTGGTGCATGATGATTTTTATTAAGCTTTTCAATTTTCACTAAATATAGTCTCCACTTAATAAAATAAATTCAAAATTTCAAATTCACTTAATAAATAAATTCAAAACTGCATCTTCACTAATGAAGAGGCAGTTTTGAATTTTTAAAGAATTTTTGTAACTTTATAAATTATAATTAAAAAAATGAAAACAATTCTTGTAAAAATTCATTATCCATTGAAAAAATTTTTTTTTCTTCAGCCTATAATGTCCTTAATATATATTATTTATAAAAGCAATTAAAAGCTTATCTAATTAAATAATTAGATAGTTTTATTGCAGTTTTTATTTTGCGATTCAGAGCAGATTTTGGGAACTGAGTAACTGTTTGAAAAAAAAAATGATGATTTACATCCTCCATTTAACTAAACAAATTTGGAGGATGGAATTTAATTTCTAGAAATTTCATGAAATTAAGTAAGTGCGTGTGTGTGTGTAGGGGGGTGGGTAACATGTGAAAAACAAATTTTTTTTACGACAATTTTCTAAAAATAATAATTTCAAAAATAAATTCATTCATTTATGAATAAGTCCTGAAATCTGACTATTATTTGATTTTTTGCAAGAATTTCCAAATTAATGTGTTATTGGAAAAAAAGGCGCTAACATTTCCATAGTCAGCTCTGTTACACCATTGATGCAGAAAAAACTAAAATTTTGGACATGTTAGAAAGGAGTAAAAACTTTAAAAAAAATAAAAAAATAATTTGGTCTTTCCTCTTAATCATAACAAACATTTTGATGATAAAACTTTGTTTTTAGCAAATTTGGGGCCTTTTTTCATCATGCTGTGCTATTAGCAAAAATGTGGAGGTAACTAGTCTTAACTATTTCATTTTTGAGAGTGCAATTTTTCCCAATGATCAAAATAATATATACATTTCCAAGTAATGTTGTTTCAGAATATATATATATATATATATATATATATATATATATATATATATATATCTGGGGTCTATCTCCAAAACCCTAGGAGGAGTTTGATAACTAACAGACAGATAGCAGCTACAACTTAAGAGAGAGTGAGAGAGATGAAAAATTGAATAAAATTTCATTTTCACAAGATGAAAATTTTTAAGAATTATATAATTCTCACATGAAAATGAAGTGGGACTTGAGTAAAAAATCTTCATGTTAAAAATTTGCTTTGAAATAATTTGATGAAATGTTTTTATTGATAAGTGAAATTTTACTTTGCATTACCTTGAAATTCCTACAGACAAGCATATATTCATACATTTTATTCTGTATACAGAATTTCTTATTAAACACTGGGATAAAAAATTCTAGCAGAAATATTTGCTTGAATTTATATGTTTTATTAATATATAAACAATACAAAAGTGTGTAGGTTTACATATCTTTAAATTTAGTTGCAATTTGTTTGGAGTAAATTTCATGCTAAGATTCAAAGTATAACTTATGCAATAAACATGTACAAAATATCATGAAATTAATGTAAAAAATCCAGCTGAAGATAATGAGAGGTGACTTGGAATACTTAAATTATTATTAGTAACTACAACTTTATTAGAATGTATGTTTTTGAAAAACTTATCAGCAGAAACAATTTTTTGTTTCTGTATAAAACTTTCTTCCAATTTCTTGCTTTCCAGTCAAGTTTGATCTTACAAAAATTTAAATGTAACGTCAACCATTATTTTCTGTCTTAATTTCTGTTCTTTCATTGTTCTCAATCCTTAATGTTTTCCTTATTTTCTTTCACACGCAGTAACCTCTTGCATGTTAATGTCTTTGTTGCCTTGCTTAGAGTGAAAAGATTATAAAAGAAAATTTTTTGATAAAGGAATCTATTGTCTCTAAGACAAATATAAGGCAGTGACTGAAATACAGATTCAGCAGCCCATTAATGATGTGATCAAATGAGTGACAAATGATTCAACTTAGCTTGAACTTACAGTTCTAACATTGTTACTAATGTTTTGGTTATAAGCTTTTTATAGATAAATGTTTCTTTTAATAATCACCAAATTTTGACTTTTTTTGTCATTTCTAAAGATTTAAAAATTTAACTTTTAGACTGATGATGTGATGTGTGCCATGTGTTTCCATGAAAACCTATCCAAGGAAGATGCTGTTGAACAGCTTCGACAAGGTGAGTACTCACTTTTGTTAGTTTTGTTTTGTAGCTTAAACTCAAAAGCTATGATTTCTGAGAATTTATTTTGGGTTTTTTAAGGTATGCTACAATTTTTATGCTCAATTATTTTTGTAATACACTCATTGTGAACTACTTTGAAAATCTTGGTGAATTTGTTACCTTTACCTTTTAGTAATATATATATATATATATATATATATATATAATATATATATATATGCACACGCACAATTATAAAACAGTTATTGGTCAGAGTTGAATTAGACCACTAAATAGTTGTGCTCAATACACTTATAAAGAAAATAAAAAATAAAAATTTAACATGCAGAGCTTTTAAATTTAAAAAAATTAGGAGATCAGCACATTACGCTACCTTGGTTTCAACCTTTTTGTATCCTCAAGCAATGTAGGCCAAATATTGCCTGAGGATACCAAAAGGTTGAAACCAAGGTAGGCTGATCTCCTAATATTATATATATGTTTTCCCGGTCACACTCTTTATTTCACCTGAAGGTGCTGGAGGCACTTTACATCGGGTCCTGCAAGCCTTCCTTGTGTAAACAACGTGAGTGTTTGCTGGGGCTTGCTGTCATTTGCCTCTAGCTCCTTTTGCTCATAATTTTTTTTTTTTTATCCCCCTCCACATTTCCTTTTATTGTACATTTTCTGTCTTTTAAATTTAAATCTCCCGTTGTAAGCCTGATGAGCGGGAGCGAAACCGGTTGCTTCGTGCGTTTTTTAATATGTCTAGTAATATTAAGCTTAATACTTTTATTGCTATGATAAAATTTTGTACCTTTAAAAATATCTTTATATATATATAAACATATAAACAAAAGGGAAATTTAGCCAACATATTTTTCCCAAGCATGTATGGAGGCATGTATTGCACATCAAATGCCTGTAATGTTTTTAGTATCTCATATTCTTACATTGTTACAGAACAGTTCCACTCTGTGTCATTATCCACAACTTTCATTTTTTTTGTTTTTACCAACACCAATATTTCAGATCAGTTTCCCAGTGTCCATTCAATTTCATTGTAGTCCTCTTCCACTTCCATCAAATGTAATGTAATGGGTCTATACCCATTACATTACAAAAATTTAAAACTAAGGCTGTTATTTTAGGAAATCAAAACACTTATCAGACAGACTTTGTTTTTTTTTGTTTGTTTTTTATTTTACACACTCCCTTCATTCATAAACCTAAGAAAAAAAAAAACTTTCCCTCTGAATCTCCCTGACTACCACTTCTTTCTCTTCTTTATTACTTGTTGGATGCATGACCAAGAAATTCACAAGAGCATTTTTAGCTCCCCAAATATAAATGAGAAATCATATATATTTTATCCTTATTAGTTCTTGCTAATGACTTCAACACTTTTCAATCTAGCTCTCTCTGTCCCATTGCTCTCTCCAACCGAGGGACAGTGCATTGTTCTTTCTATAACTATATAACTTCTAGCTTCTATCTAATTTATACCTTCTCCTGTGGTTCTTAAAGTATACTGGTTCTACTATTTTAATTTATTTACTCTTATCCTCTGCATATTCTTGTTGCTTTTTCTTAGCTTTAGATATCTTCTTTCTCATTCTAATGAAAGCTCTATGCTATTCCTGGAAAACTATTTGGTGATGTTCATCTCTATAGTAATGTTGTCTAGGTTGTAAAATATCTACAGGTAACACATCTCTATTACATATTAATTTAAAAGGCAAAATTTTTGTTATCTTGTTTTTGTTGAATCTGCTATCATCGCATTTGAATGCACATTCCAGAATCATTTTTTATTGTCTACTCTTTTTGCTAATATCTTGTGCATCATGTGATGAAGTTTCTCCACTCTACCATTACTTTGAGGATGGTAAAACAAAGTAGTAATGTGTTCAGTGTTTAGCTTTTCCAGTGTTTCTTTCATAATACGATTTACATTTTCAGTACCATTATCTGAAACTATCTGCAATGGAGCCACCAAAGCGAGGAAAAATATCATCTATCAATGAATGAGTAAAGACTTCACCTACCTTTTTTTATTAGGAATGGCAAATGCCTCAGGTCATCCGCTATATAAATCAATAAAACTAACTATATATTGATTGCCTGATAATGAGCAGGGATAAGTTCGTGACACATCAGCTGCAATCTTAGCAAAGGATGTGTGAGTCGGGCAGCTTCTTGCATCTTAGGATTAACTTTTTGGAGATTTCTAGACTGACAAGGAATGCACGTACCAATATGATTGACAGTGTCCTTATACATACCAGGCCAAAAGTATTTGTACATCATAGCCCTCAAACTCTTTTCTATTCCTATGTGTCCATTTTCAACATGGTACTGTCATATAATTTTCATACGACATGTTCCAAATCATCTTCATATGAAGATTCTATTACATTTTCCATACATAATAGGAATTCATAATCTGGATTTGATAAATAGTAAAATATATCATCTAACAGAACATACCTAGTCCCCTCCTTAACACTCATGTTACCTGTTTTAATACTCTCCATGGGAAAGTTTAATGTCTGCTCCAGATATGCTTGTATTGTGTCTTCCTAAAAAGATTTTAAACTACTATTCTTTGTGGGATAAATCTACCATTCCTCCGTGCATTGAATACTGTTGCCATATCTTGTCTGGTGCTCCTGCCGTACATCTCGAGATTCTTGACAAAATCCAGAGAACGGTCTGTAATAGAATTGATCCTGACCAGGCATCTCGACTCTTCTTGTCGACGTGACATGGCTTCTCTCTTTTCTACAAATATTTTCATGATAACTGCTCTGATGAGCTTTTTTTCCCCTGATGCCCTGACTATATGAATTTAAGCATGCTACTAGATTGGCATCTAGGATACACCTTTTTACTGTTGAAATAGCTACATGCCACCACCAATTCTATTCCAACAGTTTCTTTTCATGCACTGTGGAACTCCCTTCTGATGTCTTGCTTCCCTGATAACTGCAATCATCAAAAAAATAAATGCAGCATCAATCGCCATATTCTGTCTTCTTGAATCCTGTTCATCTTTCGTCCTTTCCTCAATTTCACACTCTGTAAACCCTCTGTGTACTAGTGGCATTCCTGCCTTGCTTGGTGTGAAGTGATTTTAAAAAATTGCATTTTGTTTAATTACATATTCACCATTATTACCAATGACTTGTTGCCACTTATAAGAGAGATCTTTAATACTTCAATATCAAAATAAAATTTGAATAAAATTGCACAGGTTTTGACATGAAATTCTGGAATATGAGAAAATCTTCAAAACATTTTGCAGCAATCAAAATCTCTTATAATGGACTCCAAAAGAAATTGTATACGTAATGAAATCAGACTTCTCCAGCCAAAGATCCATCATGGCATTCCAAAGGAAATTCTGACAGCATTTTTTAAATTGACATTAAATTGCTGAGAACTATCCCTCCACTTGAATCTGGTATTCTTTTGAGTTAAATCAATTCTGTCATTGAAAACTTTGGTATAAAGTGCCGATAACATGAACACGTGCAAATAAAACTACACATTTGTTTCTTTGTTTTGGGGGCAGCTAATGATTTAATTGCTGCTACTTTATTCCTATCAGGGTTAATGCCTTCCCTACTTACAGTAATGTATTTCTTTCAAGAAAAATTCACATGTCGTTAGCTTAAGTTTCTGCCTGCATAGCTGGTTAAATACATTTTGTATATGCATTAAATTATACTCTTTTGTTGTGGAGAAAATTAAGATATCAACAATATAAGCTGCTGCATACCTTTCTGTTATGTTTGCGTGCGTTCTGAGGACCGAGCAATGCATTTGTTGATTGGAAATAATTACCAAGAACGTTTTTAGGTTTACAGCATTTTATTAATTACTAGATAAACTGAGTTAATACTACTCTACAAAAGAATTAGTGAAATATGGAGAGACGTTTGCCACACGTGTCCCGGTGTTGTCCGCCATCTTGGATCTCTCTCTGTATTGCCACACGTGACGTCTGACGTCACGATGTCCAAAGCAAGTGGGATAACTCTTACAATACTTTGGAGTTATCTCCCTTTATGTTTCCTTCCAACACCTCCCTTTTAAGTATGATAGTCGTAGGATGATTGTTGAGGATCTACTTGTTAAGGATGAGGTTGGTTTGCCCTTACGCTGCGTCCTTCTAGTTGGTAATTTCTTTTGAGACTTACCTTCTTTACTACATTTTGTTTGAACACTTTGGGGTAATTCAAATGTGTCCAGTAAAACGTTTAAGGGAATGATTGTGTCATTAGATTGTCTTTCAGGAAGGTATGAATGACGTAGCTGATTCGCATGTCAGACCCAAGTAGTGGATTGTACATCTACATCATAGATTACATTACCAGAACGGCGTATTATGTAACCTTGGGTCGATTTTTCTTTACCATTGCGGTAATCTTTTGCCGACACAGGTTGTCCAGGTAGAAATTGACGTGACACTGCTCCATGGCGGTGGTTGAATTGTCTTTCCATGGTTTTATTTCTCTTGAGAGAATTGCTTGGCGATGGACGAATAATATCAATTGGTAGCCATATTTTTCTATTCATCAAGGCTTCTGCAGGTGACTTTCCATTTGGACATTTTGGATTTGGGGTAGCTCTATAGCTACTTAGAAATATGTCTATTATTTCTCGTGTAGATCCTTCCCCTTTTAATTTTAAGAGTGCTCTCTTAAACGTGTTGACGAAGCGTTCGGCTTGACCATTTGATTGTGGGTGGAAGGGTGGTGATCTGAGGTGTTGAATACTGTTCTTTTTACTGAATTCTGAAAATTCTGCTGAAGTAAATGCCGTACCGTTGTCAGAAACCAAGATTTCCGGAGTACCAAATCTGCTGAAGATCTCCTGTAATTTTCTTACAGTTTCAGTGGATATAGGGTGATTCATGTGAAAGACCTCCGGCCATTTGCTGTAAGCATCCACCAATATTAGGTAATGTTGTCCATTTATTGGTCCAGCAAAATCAATATGGAGTCGTGACCAAGGAGATTCTGGAGTAGGCCATGAATACAGTGTTGTTTTCCGAGGAGACTTTGCAACCAGTTGGCATTTGGTACAACTCTTAACAAGTTCCTCTAGTTGTTTGTCCATGTTTGGCCAGTACACGTATCCACATGCTAAGGCTTTCATCCGATTAATCCCTTGATGTCCATAGTGAAACTGTTTGAGAACTCTGTTTTGAAGTTCAAATGGAACAACAACGCGTTCAGCAAAAAGTAGAATCCCATTGATTTCAGATAAGGATGATCTCCGCTGAAAAAATGGTTGAAGTTTCTGGTCAGTGCATAAATTTAGCCAGCTAGTGGAGTGAAAATGTAGGACTTTCTGCAGTATTGGGTCTGCAATCTCTGAATCATCTCTGATGTGACAGGTAGTGCTCTAACTGTGGAAACAAGTCCCGAGACAACTTCAGGTTCTACTGATATAGCTGCGATGACTCTGTCCTCCGGTACTTTTTGATTCGAAGAGATGAGTCTGGACAGCGCATCTGCTTGACCAATTTTGCTGCCTGGTTGGTATTTTATTGAAAAATTGTAGTCCAGGAGCATAGTGGCCCATCTTTGCAACCGGTTAACTGTATAAACAGGGATTCCTTTCTTGGAACCAGATACACTGATCAACGGCTTGTGATCTGTGATCAGGGTAAAATGACGACCATATAACATTTTGTGAAATTTCTTCACAGCGAAAATAATTGCCAGAGCTTCTTTCTAAATTTGACTATATTTGCGTTCGGTGGGTGTCAAAGACTTGGATAAGTGCGCGATAGCTTTTTTGCTTCCGTCAGGAAAAATGTGTGATATCACATCTCCGACTCCGTAATCTGAGGCATCAGACACCACAGTAATGTCTACGGATGGGTCATAGGGAGTCAGTAATAAGTCCGAACTGAGAAGGGATTTTATCTTCTCAAACGTTTCTTTACATGTATTTGACCAGTTCCATTTAGTATCTTTTTGCAAAAGATTATTAAGAGGTCCACGTAACTTGTGCAGTTCTGGTAAAAAAGAACTATAATGACTTATGAGGCCCAGAAAAGAACGTAAAGTCGATACCTCCATTGGTGCTGCCATTTGCTTTATCGCATGGATATTTTCTGGATCCGGTCTACAGCCATTTTTGTCAAATATAAATCCAAGGTATTTAACTGAAGTTTGGAAAAATTTGCATTTGTCTGACCTTAAGCGAAATCCATATTGTTGAATTCGATCCAGCACAGAAGTTAAGTGATGTAGAAGTTCCTCTGTGCTGTAATAATGATGTCATCAATGTAGGCAGAAACTCCTGGTAATCCTGTGAGCATTGTATCCATTGTTTGCTGGAAAATTGCTGGTGCTGACTTGACACCAAAATGGAAGGCGACAAAATTGGAATAAACCAATGTGTTAATCGTGAGAAGATTTTTGGAATCTTCATCCACTTCTATTTGAAAATATGCATCTGCAAGGTCCAATTTTGCAAAACAAGTTCCACCGTTTAGTTTTGTGAACAAGTCTTCCGGTGCAGGTAGTGGATACTGATGTATATCCAGTGCATCATTTAGTCCTGTGGAGAAATCTGCACATAGACGTACCTTGCCATTTGCCTTTTTCACCATGACAATGGGTGCTGCCCAGGATGTAGTTTGTAGGCTGGATAACTCCTGCTTGTTGGAGGCGGTTTAGTTCCTCTTCCACTGTAGCTAAAGCTGCATATGGTACCAGACGCTTGGGTCTGAAAATTGGTTTTGCGTCGGATTTCAGTTTTAACGTGGCTTTAACTTTTGTGCAACATCCGAGACCCTCTTGGAAAACATTGTTAAATTTCCGTGTCTGCTGCAGAATTAACTTGGTAGGTATTGAAAATGGTGTTCAAGGGAACCTTGAAAAGGTCAAGTTACTCAATAAAATCAAGGCCAAGAAGATTCAAGTTTGAAGAGTCCGTAATGTAGCACACACCTGAAAAATGTTTGTCTTTGAAAGAGACATCACAAATTAATTCCCCATTTAATCATATTTTATTCCCGGAAGCACTACACGAAACATGCGTTGTGTCTTTCAGTGGTGGTTTTCCCAGTGACTCCATGTTGTACGTGAAATCAAAGTGATATCTGAAGCAGTATCGAACTGAAACTTTATCGGTCTTTTGTTTATGGATACCACTATGTATTTCCTCCGAGCTTCAAAATTTACATTAAACGTAGTGAAAATTGAATTTAAAAACGACTTACGGGAATATCCTGTCTTTTTATGATAAGGTTTTTCTCTTACAGGTGTATTATTCTTTTTCGTAGCTTTGTTATCTTTGCGTTCACAGAATCTGTCCTTATGCCCACGACGTGAACAGAGTTGACACGTGTGTTTTTTGTATGGGCAAAATCGAGCATAATACCAATCTCCACATGACCAGCAAGATGTTGGGGGTGTTTTCCTTTTAGTCGGGGATTTTTCCGTCGTTGTTACATGGCTGGAAATGGATGATTTAAAAGGCTCCTGCTGTATCATTTCGTTGTCGCATTTCAGTTTAATCAGCCGCTGACATTTCGTAGTCAATGTTTGTACTGATATGTCTCTGTCTTGATCGAGCATAGATAAAAGACGTGTATGAATGTCTGCGTCGTTTGGGGATTGTAGACCAGCGACAAAAATAAGGCATTTGAATTGACCTTCGGTCAGCGATTTCAGCTGAAAATTTTCGCATTGTGAATTCCCTTTCCCAGCGTATGCAAAAAAATCTTCGTTATCATCTCTCTTCAGCTTTAAGCAATTATAGCGGGTGTTAAATAAAGAGGATAACTCGCCGAAAATGTTTGTTAACTGTGCAACAGTCTCTGCAAATGTGAAGTCTCCCGGTTGTTTAGGTAATATATACTGTTTATAACGTAGGTGTTCCCGACACCCAAGCTTCTGTAGTAGGAGGCGTAACTTCCATTCATCGTCCTGCATGTGAAATTCATGTCGAAAGATGTCTTCCCAACGACTAAACCATGCTATGAATGTCTGTTTCGTCTCCGGTTTGAATTGAAACTCGGTTATTGAGTTCGCTATGCTATCCGCAGAATTCGCATTTTTCTTGTCTGTTGTCAGTTGTGTTTGAAACTGTTGCGTTAACGTTTCAATTAGACGGTTCTGTGCCTGTAGAAACTGTTCCTGTTGCCTTCTAAGAATTCTTTCCAACGATGCAGGGTCCATGATGAAGAAAGGATATTTTACTTTTTTTTTTTTTTTTTTTTTTTTTTTAAGAGGTATATCCAATGGAGAAAGGTAATCTCATCTCGTCGCCAAATCTGTTATGTTTGCGTGAGTTCTGAGGACCGAGCAATGCATTTGTTGATTGGAAATAATTACCAAGAACGTTTTTAGGTTTACAGCATTTTATTAATTACTAGATAAACTGAGTTAATACTACTCTACAAAAGAATTAGTGAAATATGGAGAGACGTTCGCCACATGTGTCCCGGTGTAGTCAGCCATCTTGGATCTCTCTCTGTGTATTGCCACACGTGATGTCTGACGTCACGATGTCCAAAGCAAGTGGGATAACTCTTACAATACTTTGGAGTTATCTCCCTTTGTTTCCTTCCAACTCTTTCCATTCCATCTAAGACAACAGACATTAATTCTTGGAAAATACTAAGCCCATTTGCTAGTCTAAAAACATGCAATTAAAATGAAAATGTCCCCTGTTGGAACAAAGAGGTGTTTTCTCCTTGTCTCATTCATCTATATCCACTTGCCAATAACCAGACTTCAAATCTAATTTTGAGAAATATTTCGTACTGCCTAAAGTTGCTAATATTTCATCACTGAATGGTAGTGCGTAGACATTACTCAGAGTTATTTTATTTAATAAATAATAATCAATGCATAATCGTTTTCATCCATCCTTTTTCTGGGCTAAAACAGTGGCTTTGTGATTTTTCTATCACCTTAGCATCCAGCATCTCATCGATAACTTTATCTATTTGATCTTGAAGCTTTAAAGGAGTACAATCTAGGTTCTTCTTGATTGGAAGATGGCTACCAGTATCTATTCTCATTTTCACCATATCACTTCTACCGAGATCTTTATCTGTTGCTGCAAATCTGTATTTCCTTCTAATATTTTTTGAATGGGAGACCTGAATTCACTGGGTACTACAACATCATTGGTAGCCGTATCATTGCTACCATTAATACCACTACTGGACACAGTATTTGACAACTGGAGAGACTTTACCCACTGCACACCATCATGAAAGCCTAATGGTTTGATTAGTATTGTTAACAATAACAATTGGTATTGTTCTATGGTTATTCATCCTTACTAACACATATGTAACTGAAATATCTAGAATATGATTTTGATATCCTGAATCTATTTTTTCTATGTAATGTGGTTGTTTTTTTTTTTTACATTTATTCCTAATTCTAACTAAACATAAAGTGGCTGACTGAAGCTTTAATGTGATGTTGAAGGTCATCTGCACTGTTTCACTATAAGGAAATCCTCTTTTAAAGATAGGATGCATAATGCGCCTAAATTGTAGTAAATACATGCACCATTTTCCTGCAACCAATCACAACCTAAAATAATATTTCTGTTCAAATTATGAATTACATAAAATCTGTTTGGCTGCTAGTTGACCAACTTGAAAATTTACAGTTGCATACCTGTCAACCCTCAAGTACATACTATTAGCTGTTTGTGCAGCCGTCATGCCAAAAAGGACCTGCTGGAACAGGGCAGTCGTCTCTCGTTGTCCTCGTCGGCTCCCTCAGCTCCAACTGCCAAAGCCTTCAGACACACTCATTTTATAGACCATGATGAAGCAGCTGATTGGTTGAGTGGGAGAGTTTTACATATGCATAGGCACACTCTGCCAATTCTCCCATCCTCCAACTGCTCTGCGACAACATACGCATGCATTTTCGGGCATGATGTCGCGTATCTTGCTCACAACAATCACACTCCTCCCTGATCTGAGGATCACACAAATGGCAGCGCGGTGCAGGTCATTTTATCCTGCTACTTCATCTCAGTGGAGCGGGCTTGGCTATTTCCTCAGTTGTACTTTCCTCTGCCGTATCGCTGAGTTGATCTCGTTCAAGGATGCCACTTGCACTTTCCGTTGAAGTTGTCTTCCTGCATCTGCCCCTCATACACCATAGAGGTTTCTTCATCAGAGGTGGCATCATGGCTGCTGGTAGTCTCCACCCCATGCACTGGGCGAACATCTTTTACATGGCGTGGTACTCTGTCTACAATGATTGAATGAGGGCCATAGACTTTCGTCAATTTCCCCTTCTCGAACCTTGTACACTGCCCATGTGGTCTCTTCACCCAAACAACATCTCCTGTAGTGTATGTTTCAGAGCCTGTGACATCAGGTGGTGGTGTGGTATCAATGCCCTTCACGCGAGTGCGGTAGGTATAAATTAAGTTGGCTGGTGCTGTTGAAGCAGTGGTGTCATCCTGTGGTGTCACATTATGCCAGTATACTGCCTCCATAAGAGAGCATTTTGTTCTCGCGGCAATGCTCTTTATCATACGGTGGGATCTTTCTACTATCCCATTCCCCGATGGTATGTGGGCGCATCGGTATCTTATCCAGACGCTCCATTCCTTCGCAAGTCTTGTGAATCTTTCCCCACAAAACACTGCAGCATTGTCGGCAAGCAGTTCAATCGGCGGTCCTCTTTCAGAAAAGATAGTCTCCAACTGCTGAATGATATTGGTGGAGTCTTGGCGCTGCAATGGCCTCCAAATGGCAAACCGACTAGGACCACAGTCTATCAGCATTAGGTCACATCCATTCCCACTCTGCTCCATTTGTCACATCCAGAAAGCCTACCTGGCTTCCAATGCACTGGGGCAGGATCTATGGATTGACATTCTGTACAATCCCTGACTACTGCCTGAATAGCCGCTCTGGAAACTCTGGGGATGACCAATTTCACAAAGTACAGTGTGCACTTCACACCGTGGTGTCCACTAAACTGATGAATGGCTCATATATGGACAGACTCCTCGCCTTCAGCAGCCACAGCACACGCTCATTCTACAGGTTCCGTCTGTTTCTGAATATCATCCAGCCATTGCTGCGGCACTCTAGTGATCTGATTGGCCTGGTTATCACGATACTTAACCAATGCCACATCAATCTTCAGCTCATATTCTGAAGCCAGATGTCGAAGCGTGCCGAGCCAGTGCCTGACCAGCATCTCGGTGGCAGCCTTGGTTTGTACCCTCAACTTTCTGGACAACGTGTCTGAGACCCGGCAATGCACGCACGCTGAATTTGTCTTCAGGTGAATTGCCAGGTAGCATACTTTCCATATGGGTGTTTGGGTGCAACCAATGTCCACAAGAGCCATGTGCCTCATTCCATCGATCTGTACAGTCATTGTAGATAGTGCTCTATTTAATTTATCTGGGGATAAGGCTGGTGCCGAAGCCTCATCCCCCTGCCCGTTTCCGGACAGTTTCGGGCCATATGTCCCCGCTGCTTACACCAATAGCACGAGACCGGTCTTTGGGGTCCAGTATTCTTTTTCCTTGATGTTTCACGTCGTGAGAGACAGTCGCGTGCCAAGTGATTGAGCTCGCTGCAAACATAGCATTTTGTCGGTGCATCAACTTCCTTCACCTGACAATGTGATGATCGTGCAGCTACTGCCACTTGCTCAATATCTGCAGGTCTTTTCTTCAGTATGGCGCGTGCTTGAGCTAGCACTTGTGAAATGTCCATATCGTTTAACTGGGAAGAGGCTCAGAGCAATTCCTCGGCATGCTCCGGCAACCTGGCAATAGACGCACACATCCGACATTCCAACAACCAGAACTGAAAGTTTATGCAATTCATCCAAAAAGACATCGATAGTCTCACCCAGGTGCAAGCGGCATGCTACAAATTGTTTCCAAGCTGTAATGGAGTCCAGAGCAAATGCCATATACAAAGCATTTTTGATGCAGGTAAAGTCTTTCTTCTTTTCTTCGCTCAGCTGCTGGTACACTGCATATGCACCACACATTCAATACGCTATACGCCACTAAGTTGGCATATAAATTCTGCCTTCTCTATCTACTCGATAACTGACTGTCCAGAATCACTTCCATCAAATAGTGGTATCAGTTTAGGATCAAAAGCCATAATTGCTGAAATAGCTTGTAGCCATCATGCCAAAAAGGACCTGCTGGAACAGGGCAGTCATCTCTCGTACAGAGCAGTCGTCTCTCGTCACCAGCTGCCAAAGCCTTCAGACACACCCATTTTATAGACCATGACGAAGCAGCTGATTGGTTGAGTGGGAGAGTTTTACATATGTGTAGGTGCACTCTGCCAATTCTCCCATCCTCCAACTGCTCTGCAACACCATACGCATGCAATGCGTGGGCATTTTTGGACATGATGTCACGTATCTTGCTCAAAACAATCACAGTTTGCAGATTTATTTTTCTATCCTCAAGAGCAGGTTTCATGAAGTCAAACACCCTCTTGTGCATAATTGAAGTCTCTGCTCGTCTATCTAACAGTGATCTATAGCTTGCGCCATCAAAATTAATTGGGATAGTACAAAAATTTCCCATAGCACTTATTTTTAGCATTGGCAATCCTCCTGTCCATCTTGTGCAGATGGATTGTACAAAGTTTCCCTGAACCTTGCAGTGTCTCTGTATGTGCCATTTACGACCCCATCTCTAACAGGTCTGAAACTATTTGATCAGGCAGCTGATTTTTCTCTACTATTTCTTTGCAGTGGCACTTGACTAGTTTGATAATCCCTTCTAGTCTGCCTCCTGCCCTAATCTTTATTTCTATTTTTACTGCTGATCAAATTCCATCACCTTGTGGAAGCTTTCACACCTGACCTGGGATAGGATTGAGGTTTCTGACATTGCTATCCAGACAGCTTCTTCTGGGCTGCTGGGTCCTGCCTAATTATCTGAGTTTGCATCTGCATGCTATGCAACAACTTCCTAAATATACTAATTGCTTCTCCATTCCTTGATCCCTATTAGGAGCAACTGCAAAGACCTTGTTAAACAAGGAAACTACTCTATATTTCTATTCTTCTGTATTTTCCTCCTTTAGTTGTCTGATGGTTCATAGACATTGTAATGCTTCTTTAGGTTCTACAATTTTCATATAGCATTGATCCATCAGTATCTGTCTATATTTCTGAGATGAGGTATTGTGTACATTATTTACATTATTCAGGCTATTGTCCTCATCTTTGTCGCCATATTTATTACAACGTTTCGGCCGTTGTACGCTCCGGCCTTCTTCAGGTGGTTGGAATGTTGAACTGAACCCTTTATTTCGCTCACTGGGGTAGACTGTTCTAGTTCCACGTGCCATGTTTTGATGGATGTCAGTTATCTCCTGTTAATTTCCCTCTGCACTGCCTTAACCGGGTATTGAACTCACACTCTTTTGGGTACTGTCACTGGATATAACTAACACCATTATCCACTGTGCCATGTGTCCTTTATATTTAATGTGAAACAAAAGGCTCATAAAATATTCTAAAATAGAAAAACAGACCCTCCTGACCAACCCAATGAATAAAAAAAAAAATATTGTCCTACCAACTACCACATCTACAACTGTTACTATTACATCTAAAACAATAAAATACTTAGTTTATACTAAACAAAACAGTAAGCTAAAACTTATAGGAGGAATTTACTCGATCACCAGTAATAATTGTCACAAAAAATACATAGGAGAAACCACAAGAAATCTAAATAAGAGGCAGACTTGGTGGAAAATTTCCTTGAGCCAAACTCAGGGGCAACATGGATCAATGCTTTATTTACATTATTCGGACATTAAATATAAAATAATTAGGGTACTGAAGATGCTTGAAAGTGTTTTCAATGTATTTCTCCTCTTAATATAAATATTGAGGGCTGCAAATTCTGAGCGCTCTTAGTTAGAATCTGCCAATTATACAAAATTTTATTTTGTTATGATGAGAATAGAAATTTATTAGATTGTTTTTCTTTGTTGAATTTTGGTGGACCCAAAGTTTTAAACTGTTGTTAACACAGTGTAGCTTGATATCTAGGAAAGTTAAAGAATTGTCAGTCATTTATGTGCCATACATGATACGCACATAGGCAATCATGTATCTTTTGATACATGACTGATGAGGCAGATTTTTTCCAGCAGTAGGTTGCTATTTCTTTCTGCAGTAGATCAGTTGCCATCCAAGGATTTTAGGACCCAGTCTGTCCTGCTATTTACCTATAACTGGTGGGGAGAAGAAGAGGATTCATACCTTTCTCAAGGGTATTAGCACATAATGGATTCGACTGGAATTCGAACTCGGCTCTCTGATTCCTCAATCTGAGCAGCTATCCATTACTCCACCTTGCCTCCCTCGAAGGAATTGTATTCTTCCATTTTGTATGTAAATTCTATTGTATATCCGACTTTGTTTAGTTTATCTACTAGGTCAGGTAAATCAGTATCACAAGGAGCATCATCAATATATCAGAAGTATGTTGATTGTTTGGGCAAAATTTTTGCTATCATTGCAATACATGCCATCACTCCACTAATAGGTGATCACATTGGAAATCCAAATTTTTGTTTGTAAAAATCATTATTAAATGTGAAATAGCATTGATTGGTGATGAGACAGCAGATTTTGATTTTTAGCTGCTGTTGGCGGGGAGAGCTTTACCTTTGATTGTGTTAGATGCTATTTTAGGAGATTTAGGCATTTTTCAATGGGACATTGGTGTAGAGGGATTTTAGCCATGAGATTTTTCAGTCGTTTTCATTTCCCTTAGTTTTTGAACTAGACTACCTGAATTCTTTATATGAAATGGACTGATTGTTCCAAGGAGAGGAGTTAGAATTTTTGTTATGGCCTTCACAAATTTCTGTGGGGGCACTGTCTATTCCTGAGGTGATGGGATGCATCAGGATACATGTTTTGGGCATTTTAGGGAGACTGTACAGTTTGGGTGTTCTACGGTGATATTCTAGGAGTCTATACCATGATTTGTTTTCATTCTTAATTAGTACCCTAATCTCCTTGTTAAATTTTTGTTTCAGTAATTATTTTCTGTCCATTTAGTTTTTACATATGTGTCGGTATCGTTGAGTAGTGAATTAATTTTTTTCTATGTATGTATTCTTGTTTATGATCACAATCCCACCTCCTTTGTAAGAGGGAGTGATGTGAATTTCCTTACTTTTTGCTAGGTTCCTTAAAAAATTAAAAAAAAATTTCCAGCATCACTAGTTGATGCACAATTAGGTTACATCATAGCAAACTTAGTCTGATGATCTCCTAAAGGACGAAAGGTGTAACAAGAAAACTTTTTTCACTTTGTCATACATTTTTCCAAATATTGTTCAGAAAAATGTATATTGCTATCTCATATATATATATATATATATATATATATATATATATATACAGTGTAACCCGGATATAAGAGCGATTTTCTCTGGTCCCAAATTAGATCCTGTGTTAATGTATATATAACCCGGATATAAGAGACTTCTTCTCCGGTCCCGACAACTCTCTTATATCCGGGTTACACTGAGTGTGTATATATATATATATATATATAGATATATATATATATATATATATATAAAATTACGGATTAAAGATGAAGGGAATGAGGGTTACCTCCCTTTGTAAATATTCTTTCTGGGGATGGTTCCTTTATGAATTCTTCTATATTTGCTATTTTGATGTTCAGTCGGTTGCTTTGTTAATGTCCAGTGTTTAGTGAAGAGGAGATGAAAATTTATGGCACGGAGCCTTCATTAAATTTTCCATTCAATTACTGGTCATAGTCCCCATTTATGTTACTGATTTAAAGATGAAGAGAAGTCAGGGTTACCTCCCTTTGTAAATATTTATATTTAAATTTCTTCATCGTCATTACAATACAAAGAAAAAAAGAATATATAAACATATAGTAGAGACCATCTACTCTCAGATTCCTTTTCGAGCATGTGGAGTGAAGGTGGAACTTAACAGATCGACCATCAGGAACAAGACAACATGATGATTAGATTAACTAAAATTTTTAATAATAACAACAAAAAAAAAGGAAATCAAAACTTGGAAAGATGATCAGAATAACGTCCAGTTACAGCATCTACCAATGTTGGATGAATAAATAATGGTGAATGCATTGAATATTTTATTTCTATATGTATGTATGCTGGAAAACTATGGGGGCAAGGATGAACGAACTTATCTTTTTACGAGTTCTTTTCTTTTCCTTTTCTCTAGTTTTTTCAGAACTATATTTTCTTTCTCTCTCTTTTCTTCCGATATATCTTCCTTCTCTTATAATTTATCACTTATGATCTTGTCCGGGAGCTCCTATTCCTTTCCACTTGATTCTATTCAGGAAGCCATCTGTGATTTGTTGTTTCCAGAGTTGTATTCGGCAGACAGAATCAGAGACAAATTTTTTTCAATTGTCATGGGCGGAGGATATAGGTTTTCTCCGATCTTGCCATGCTTCAGCCTCTTTATGGCTGGGATACTTCATGTTTCTGATTAATTATTCTGCCAGATATTTCCTTGTTAAGATCATGATGATGTTTGCATGGATTCAATCCATCTCTGCAACTGACTATATTTTTTCCGTCATGGTTGCTCTTCTTTGCAGCCATAATTCCACCTTTTGATTGGATACTGTCGTTCACTCAGTGCTACATGTATCATGTAAGTGACTGCATGGAAAGGTTGAAAATTCTAGAAGTTATTATGCAAAAGAAGCAATCCGCATTGGAAAACAATATAAAGAAAATACAATATTGATAATTTTCTCTCAATATATGTAAAAAAAAAAAATAAGGTAGTTAAAAAGTAAAGGGAAAAAAAAGGGATAGATTGATGTTTATGACTTGAAGAAAGAGCTTTATTTAACAATTCACAATAAATTTCAAATATAAAATAAGTACAATTGAATTTTGCACAATGAATAAAATTAATATTAAATGCACAAATTATTGTGCTAGACAATGTTAGACCTTTAAACGCTGTTATACTTATGCTAAATTGCTGCTTTGAAATTAAATTAAAATAATTTGAAACTTGCACATCCATAGAAAAAAACATTGATAATATACCCTTAGACACTGCCAGTTCTAAGGTTTTACAAAAATGTTTTTTTTTAACATACCCTAAAATATTTGGTACATAATATACCAAATCATTGTATAATTTGGCCCTGAAAAGAGCTAATTTCCCAGAATGAATGGGAATCTATATTAAAAACTATGTTAATTGTGGTTCTTATGAGCTGAATATATTTTCTTTGAATATACATTTTGTTATGTTTTGATGATGTTCTCTGTGTCTCAGACTGGACATATTTCTTTTCTGGCTGAATTCTTTTGCTTTCTCAAACATTGGAAGATTTTTCTTGATGTCTGTTACTTCTGGTTTTACACACTTTTCTTTTCTGTCTAAGGAATGATGATGATGATGATGCTGTTTTTAATCTTCTATCTTCATAAATTTTAGCTGGCTAGCAGAATAACCTGTGTATGAAAATTCTCATGTTATAATTTGACATCAGGGACAAGCAATAAAGGAAAAGACAAATTTAATTTTCATGTGACAATGTATACATACAGCCATCACACTCAAAAGAAGGTTGAATGAGTTCCTGTAGTTTGCTTTTTGTCTGCTATCAACATGGTTTCTTCTGCATATCTGATCAATAATGGCTGTCAATAATGAATCCTGGTAGAAATTCGAATTCTCTCGGAATCACCTCACTGTAATGGTTGAATAAGTTTGGTGAGACAATGCATCCTTGTTTCACACCCCTTTCTATTTTTGTATATTTACTGAATTCAGTTTCTATCCATATACAGGCAGTTTGCTCCCAGTATAGGTTCTGCATTATTTTAATATTCTTCCCAAATATATCAAACTTGCCTAGTAGTTCCAACAGTACTTTTTGATGCTTTTGCATAGTCTATAAAGTATAGATATACATCCTTTTGCATTTGTACTGTTCTTTCTGATATCATTCTGAGTATAACTATTGCATTCCTTGTTCCAGAGTTTGTAATGAAACTGTACTTGTTCTTGTCCTATTTCCAGTCTAATTCTACTGCATGCTCTATTCATCAGAATTCAAATAAGTTTTGTTATGTAGCTCATTAGGTTTATTGTCCAATGGAGTTCACCTGCTTTCTTAAGTAGCACTATGAAAATGGACCTACTTAGGTTTTCTGGTATATCACCACTGTCATATATTTCATTTATTATGTCTGTAATTTTGTTAAGGTCAAAATCATCTAAGGCTGCCAATATCTATAATACAATTCCATTTGGACTTGTTGTTTTGTTCCTATTCAATTTGGCTAGTGCTGATTTCACTTCAGATTTTAATATTTCTGGTACTTCAATATTTCTGTGTTTTGCAGGTTGTTCTCTTTGTTGTGGAAGAGTTTTCTGATGTATTCGTTCCACTTCTGAAGTATTTTTCTTTTTCTAATATCAGTCCTTTGATTTTATGCATCCTGTTAATGAGCATGTCTTTTTCCTGTTTTTTTATTTTTTTATGCAAATCTGTTTTATCTTTTATACTCATTGTTTCTATTTTTGCACACTTTTCATTGAGCCATTCCTCTTTTTCCTTCCATCACTTGTTTATAATTTCTTTGTGCAATATCCTATATTTTGTGTCATAATTTAGCATTGTTTTTTTATCTCATTTTTATCATGTGAAGAATTTCATCTGTTATCCATTCCTTTTTTTTTGTCTAATTTTCTTTGGAATAATATCATTTACTGATGTTACTGAAGCTTCTCTTAATGTGTCCAACTTCAAATTTCCATTCTCATTTAGTTCTTTGTATATAATTTTAATGCTGTCCATGTAGTTCTTCACATTTGGGTCATTCAGGAGTCTGTCATATTACAGATTGGTTTCATTTCTTCTCAACTATCCATGTCAATATGTTTTATGCACTCTTTGTTGTTTTCCATGCATCATTAAACCCATTTTCCTTTGTGTTCATTATGAGTTCCTAGTCCAAATTTGCCGATTATTTAATTTCTTTCTTTGCCTACTTTGGCATTCCGGTCTCCCATGACAATTGTAATCTCGAGATTTGCCTTGAACCTTGGTGGTGTCTAACATACAGTAAAACTTTTCAATTTCTTCTATATTTTGTGTCATCAGTGCATATACATCTATGATAGATATGCTGAAAGGCTTCTTTTTCAGTTTAACTACAAGAATTCTTCCAGATAGAATCCAGTATAGTAGCTCAGAGCACATTTCTTTGTCTTGGTTCAAAGGTATATATATATATATATATATATATAATATATATATATATATATATATATATATATATATATATATATAGTGAACATTGAAGTCAACACACAATTGTCAGACAGACTGTCGCCTCTGAGTGTTGACTTCAATGTTCACTTTTATATTTATATTTACATATGCTCTATCTCTGATATTGAGCACTTTATCCTGTAAATATAGCACACCTTAAAACTATATTTCTTCATATATATTAGGTACCTCCATTAGTTTGGTATACCTAAAGTTTAAATATATTTTTCATAAATAAAAAATCCTTTTTGAAGTTTTCTCCCAGCTTCAATTGAAAGCTAAAGGATTAATTTTTCTAATTCCATAAAACTAAATACTGTGGTGTATTTCAAATAGAAATTATAATTTTTAGTCAATTCTTCAGAAAAATAAATAAAATATGGCCATTTTTATTTTTTTTGACAGAAATGTAAACAAGACTTAATTCTTGGTTTAAAAAATTCCACTAAAATAAAATATACATTTCTGAAACATTATTTTCATAAGATTAGCAAATTTAAAGTTAAATTAAATTTTTTGAAACCAATATTGCTTATTTATGCCATAAAATTTTATATACAAGTATTTCTTGACAACTGGCATTTGTTTTTCTAACATATCCATAAATATGTTGACTGCCAAATGAGGTGACAGGCGGAGCAGAATTGATATAAATTTACGAATTCTAAGTAAGAACAGTTTGCTTTTTACTACCAGGTAATGTTTAAAAATTAACAAAATATTTTAAGCAATTATCCAATATTTTACTGAATTTTTTAGGTAATTTTGAAGATGCTTTCTTATAATAATTTAAAATATTATAAAATTTTCTTAAATTATTGAGTTACCTCTATAATGGTATTTTGTAACTAAAATAATAATATAAATAATTTTATTAATTATTATATTATCAGCTATTACATTTTTAATTTAATAATTAATAAAATTATTATATTAATAATTAAATTATCTCACTTTCAGTTATTAAATTTTTAATTTAATAACTGAAATATAATGATTTTATTAATATTGTCTCAATAATTTAATTTTTAATTTAATAATTGAGATAATATAATTAATAAAAATGTATTATCTGTTATCAATTTAATAACTGAGAATTTAATAACTATCTCACTCTCAGTTATTAAATTTTTAACTGAGATAATATAAAATGTAATGATAGAAGTAACTCTATAAGTTGAAATTTTATGGTATTTAGTATTAATTTATATTTTTTAAGATCTTATTTTTTATTTTATTCTTTATTAATTGATATATTTTGATGGTTGTGAATTTATTTTATTTAACTAGCAAAAAAGAGAAAGTCAAACAGAAAAACTAAATAAAAACAAATTTAAATTATTTTTTTTAACTAAGTAAAAATAATTAATAAATTAAACATAAATTACTTGATGCAGGACACACACTAAAGTAAGATGAATACATAGCAAAATTATTTAGTGAAATAGGGAAAAAAAAGGTTTTTAAATCTTGAAGGGATGATTTCCAAAGAAGCCTGTTGAAACGTAGGGACGATGAAACATGGAAGTGAAATGAAAGAATTGACTGCAGCTGAAAATGTTTATATGTCAAGGAGTTTTCCCTAAGGGAGACAATCCTTGAAACACATGACTTTTTGACCAAAAACTATACCTTAAAAAAAAAAAAGAACATTTAGACACACAAAAAGAAATATTTTTAATTATTGTAAAAAGTTTTGGTGGGATGATTTGTATTAAGCTTTTTAATTTTTGCTTGGTAAATATAGTCTTCAATTAACAACTTAATGACCTATCTCTGATAATGTTTGGAAGAATTTTAAAACATTTTTGAAACTTTATAATTAAAAAAGAAAAATGCAAACAATTCTTGTAAAAATTCATTATTCATCAAAAAATTTTTTTCTTCAGGCAATAATGTCCTTAATATATATTATTTATAAAAGCAAATAAAAACCTATCTAATTAAATAATTAGAGAGTTTTATTGCAGTTTTTATTTTAGGATTTGAGCAGATTTTTAAAAAAAAGTTGGTGATAGTTGGGGAAAAAAAATTGTTGATTTACATTCTCCAAGAAATTCTGCTTTTAACTAATATAAATGATTTTTTGATGATTTGACATATTAGAAAATTTCATGAAATTAAGTTATGGAGGGTAACAGTTGTAAAAAAAGAAAAAAATATTTTTACCAAGATTTTCTAAAAAATGAAAATTTCAAAAATGAATTCAATCATTTTTTTTTAATAAGTCCTGAAAGTTTCATTTAAATTCAACAATTATTTGATTTTTGCAAGAATTTAATGTGTCATTTTACTTGTAACAGCTACATGAAAATGTACATTACCACAAGTCTTACACAGTTGATAAAAAAAAAAGATTTTTGACCCAAATTTCAAATGTATTAGAAAGGTGGAAAATCTTTTAAAAAATAATTAAAAAATACTTTGTTCTTTCCTCTTACTAATAACATAAATATTTTGATGATAAAAATTTGTTTTTATTAAGTTTGGGGCCTTTTTTCATCTTGCTATGCTGTTTTTCAGCAAAATAAAATGGAGGTACCTAATATATATATATATATATATATGAAAATTTCTCAAATTTAACTTTTAGAGAAGACAATATTTGTAAATAAATGACAATAAGAAAACAGTAATTGCTGATGCGTTTCGTCCTAATGCGGACTTTTTCAAAGCAAGTAACAAAATGATTTTAATCAAACAAAGAAAATTAATAAAAACAAAAAACAGAGTGTTCTTAGCAACGGGAATGTAGGAAACGCTATTTTCGTATTTTTAACTGAAAATGACGTCAGTTAATGTCACGTGTGGAGAATATTTCAACAAAGATTAATGAAATATTCTCCACACGTGACATTAACTGACGTCATTTTCAGTTAAAAATACGAAAATAGCGTTTCCTACATTCCCGTTGCTAAGAACACTCTGTTTTTTGTTTTTATTAATTTTCTTTGTTTGATTAAAATCATTTCGTTACTTGCTTTGAAAAAGTCCGCATTAGGACGAAACGCGTCAGCAATTACTGTTTTCTTATTGTCATTTATTTACATATATATATATATATATATATATATATATATATATAAAACACTTAAGTTTCAACTTAGTTAAAGTTTTGAACAATATTTTTTTATATTCAAAGTAACTTTACTTGCTTGATTTTCTTGAGTTAATAGTGAAAGAGGAAAAAATAAACATTCAATCTCAATGAGTTAGAATGTTTCACAGCTGATATCAGAAACTTGAATTTAAAAGTAAAAATATTCAATTAATTTTTTTTTTCCCTAACCCCTCATGTTTTGCTGATGAATGGAATGTGTTATTTGATGTGGTGATATTGATAAATGTAGATTTATAAAAAAACATGATGGTACCAAGTCACTTTCAAAGAAAATTAATGGGAGTCAATTTGTGATAAAGTATGATCATTTCATAGAATCCATATTGAGAACATGCTTATGTGGCCCATTAAACTTTCAAGGGACTTGCATGTCATACCACATTTGTTGCATGTCACTTTTGTCACCTCCAAGGATATTGCATGTACAGCTTTTAAAGTTAGTGAGTTGGTGACAATAGTTAATATTTACTGTAGATTACAAAAATATAAAAAGCTTAGGTGTGTCTTATGTACTCTTATTTTTATGAGGACCTTAGTGTCCAAAATGCAAAAAGATAGTTCCCAATTTGAGAGTTTCTCATTGGCAAAGTATGTCAGATACAGCATCCAAATTAATTTTCCTGTCATTTTTGCCAGTAGTATCATATGCAAATTAGATAGTCAAGTATAAATAGAGAACAGCTGGTGGACATAAGGGATATTCCTAGCAAACCCGGTTGCTAATCTGGACACAGAGAACTGTACTATGACTACTACTATGCAGAAAGATATGTGAAACATTAGAATGACATCACTGATAGGATCATTAAATTAGCTGGATGATTCAGAACACATAGAAACATAGATAAGAACTTTTGCTGCATTTGCAAGAATGAAAAAATTAAGAGACACAAAGACCGATGAAGGAGAGAACGAGATAACAGATTTATTTCTTGCAACCACTGGGTGCGAAGCTGTGAAGAAAATTTTGACAATGTGTTACCTGAGCAAATTAGAAGAAATCACATTTGAAGAAATTATTAAAATTATAAAAAACATAAGACCAATGAAAAGATTGGTCATCACTGACAAGACAAGCACCCAATGAGTCCATTATACAATACTTACATAGATTGGAAGAACAAGTCAAGTATTGTGAATTGAAAAATTGGGAGCACAGGAAATGACTATAGATGAATTAATCCTTCTCAGAATAATTGAAAGCTTGCAAGACTAAAACCACAAACTAAAAATACTAGAATGTCTACAGAGTAGTAGCATGAGTTTGGAAGCTAGCACCAAGTTTTTACAATAATTAAAGTTGACTAGAGAATTTAATCAAAGAATTTGAGATGTACAGGATGAGCATGACCAAATCCATAATTAAATGTGGATATTGTGGAAAAAATCACGAGAGAAACAAGTACAAATGTCCAGCTAGGAAAAATGTGCTCAAATTGCAAAAAAAGAGATCATTTTCAGAATGTATGCAAATACGAAAAGAAAATAGAAAGATTACAAACCCCCTCCGAAGAAGCTGAAATATTTATAATGAATACACAAAAAAGAAGTAGAGAAAAATAAGGATGAATGGCCAAATATTTAACATGCAAGTTGATACAGGCAGTGGAGTTGATACCAAAAAATTTCTGGATAAAATTAGGACGACCTAAATTTAAAAAAAAAGTAGCATCCAATTAAAGCAATTTGATGGAATGATTATAAAAATAATGGGTACATTTCAAGGCAATTTTGAAACCAACAAGCGTTTTGAAATAATTCCCATTAGTTGTAGAATGCAAAAAAGATCACAAATTATTAGGAATTGATGTATTAAAAGTAGATACAGCGAGACTAATCAATTCCATGGAAGCAGAAGAAAATGAAATAGTATTATTGAAAGGCCATAAAGCAAGCATTTGACTAAAAGAAAATTATCACCCAAAATATATAGTCAAGAAAGGTTTCAATTCATATCCTACCTTTGGTAGTAGCCAAATTAACCTTTACCACATCACATGTGGCAATAGTCACCATAGAATTCTCTCCCTTTGTTACTCTAGGCGCATTCTGTCGTCTGAGACTATTGCTATAAATAAACACTTGTCAACTGTTATTTCCGGTATTTTAAGCTGGAAATCACATACTACTGCTTTGGAACAAGGTTAAACTTCTGTTTTCCAATGCCATTTTCAATTCTTCTAGACTCTATACGAGGTGTAACATTGATTAACCCCACGTTAATTTTTTCACAATATTTTGTAAACAAAAATGACCATATCAATATCCAACAAAGCCTTTGTTCAAGAGTTTTTCTTTGATTAAGATTCTGATGATGATTTTGAAGGCTTTACTTGAGTGGATATTGACCGTGAAGTGGTCAGAGATGATAATCACGCTAGTGACATGGAAGAAAGCAACGATGACCACTAGCAACTACTATCATTCATGCCTGAGTAATTTTATGGAAGCTACTGGTGACCATCGATAATTCTGATGGCCTTTCTGAAGGCGAATTGTCTATTTATAAATGACGAAATAACTTTATTCATCAACTAGACAAATAAATATGAGTTAGGTGAAAGAAAGCGCAAGCAAATGCTAGTGTCTTCTCGTATGTAAACACTGGGAGACACATCACTTTTTTTTAATAAAAGCCTTTTTAGCGATTTTGCTTCTTATTGCACCCCCAGATCTCTGCAAGGATTAATAAAAGTTAAAGTACATTGAATTATTTATGTATTTTTAAATGTATTTGTTTTTTATTTCGCATTTTTTATTTCATATTTCAATTCTTTTTGTTTTAAACATCAAAACATGCATTACATCAAAATGTTACTCATTCATTCCTTTATTAGTGTACAAAAATTGAAATCTATACACACAATACAAAGAAAGTTATAACAATTTTAAAACAGTAGGTGTTCATGTTTTTGCACCCTCAAAAAATATGCAGTGGCAGGGGGAACAATTCTAGAAAGAAATTAGTGTGGTAAAGGTTAAACAAAATGATACAACAAGGTATACTAGAAAGAGTAACTCAAAGTGGTAGTAACCAATAGTAGTGATAAAGAAACCTGATGGACATTTAAGGATATGTGGTGATTACAAGATAGGGGTAAATCACCAGATATGTTCAGACATTTTTCCTTTGCCAAATATTGAAATTGTGAGCCATGAGTTAGGAAAAATGGAATTCAAGGCAGCATACAACCAATAAATGAAAATTGATGAGAAATTCAAGGAAATCACCATGATAAATAGGCATACTAAGATGGACTCATCTACCATTTGGGGTAAAGACTTTAAACTATATTTTTCAAAAAGCAATTGATAGAGTCTTATTAGGAAAAAATAAAAAATATAATAATATACCAGAATGATATATGTGAAAAGGCAAGAACTAAAGAAGAATTAAAATATAAAACAGCATATTTTAGAGAGATTAAAAAAGGCAGGTATGACTGTAAACAAAGACAAGTGTAATTTTGACTTTCAGAAGATATCATATTTAGGATATCAAAAGAAGGTATATCACCTGACGATAGACTAACAAAGAAAATAACAGAAATAGCTGCTCCAACAAATAAAGGAAAAATAGAATCCTTTTTGGAGCTAATAAATTTTATAGTAAATACATACCAATATACAGCAACATAATAGAGACATTTGAAAAATTACACAAACAGCCATGAATTTAACTGGACACAAAAACAAACTATTGCTTTTGAAACACTAAAGAACAAACCAATAATGGGGATATAATAGTAGCTCCACAAATACTGAGAAGGGACATATTTAAAGGAGTAGATGATGATGTGCATTGTAGCATAACAGCAACAAAAAGACTAAAATTACAAGCTTGGTAGCCAGGGTATTCAAAAGATGTAGAGGAATACATTAAGAGATGCTCAAAATGTGTGGAAATAAAAAAAAAATTCAAGCAAGCAAAAATTCACTCATGGCCCAAGAAAGTAGAGCCATGGGTTAGGGTCCACATGGATCATGCACATATCAAAGATAGGAGATTGTCCTTAGTATTAGTGGACTCATATTCAGGATAGCCAGAGGTTGTCAGAGTAAAAGACAGAAAAGCCACCACAGTAAAGCAAGTACTAAGAACTATATTCTCAAGGAATGGAGCACCCCAGACATTAGTCACTGACAATGCACCCGAATTTTGTGATGAGAACTTACGTGCGTGGTTAAAACAGATTGGGTGCATCCAATACAAGACCCCACCATATCACCTGCATTCTAATGGCATTGCAGAAAGAATGGTACAAACAGTGAAAATGGGGTTAAAAGCATTCTCACCACTCAATGAAAGCATAGAAGTGTATCTACCAAAAATGCTCCTCAGTTACAGATCCATTCCACATGCAGGAAGTAAACTGAGCCCTTCAGCATTAATGTGAAGACAAATCAGAGTCCACACAACTGTGTCCTTTGTAAGAAAAGGTATGGTATAGAAAGAATAAAGAGGTTAATCCAGAAGAAGTAAATTTCCTGATACAAAACAGACACAACATGGCTATACTGGAGAAACATTTACGAATATTTTTAAAGGAAATTAACAAATATTTAGGTTTATTGATAATAATCAATACTTTCAGTATTTCACCTAATGATAATTTCAGCATATGAGAAAAATGAAAATGATAGATCATAGTGTCATTGTTTTAGCAGTTTTGAATACATTATAATATTAAAAGCTGCAAGTTAAAATTATTATCCCTAAATTTAAATATTTGCCAACAGCAGACAAGAACTAACTCTCTCATCCCAAGCATGACTGTTAATAAATCCAGAAATAATCAATGTCCAGTGTTTTGTTGCTTGATCTTAAAAACACACCATCCGCTCCTTTACTTCCCCATTTCTCTTTTGTCAAAGTGGTTGCCACTTAAAAGACCAGGCTTCAAAAACAACCATCTACTGGCTATAAAACAGAAATACTTGAGGTCAAGATAAAACCATATCATGAAAATAGGCCATTTTAAAGATGTTAAAAAAATAGTAATTCTGACATTCCTATAACAGAAATAAATATGATTACTACCTAGAAATAATCTATTAAGTAGGCGTCCATAATGTTACATACCACTTCATACTATCTTCTCATCTCAAAAACTACAACTATTTCCTTCTGCTAGTACCTTCCCTACCAATATAATAATTCTTGGACAATTCTCCTCTTTTTTAGTTCAACTCACATACACTGTAAATCCTTCCTATGTCCCTCTATGACTTTAATTCATGGTGCATTTATCAGAGCCCCACAGTCCATTTCACAGGTGATAAGCCACTTTATTACCAAAATATACCTCACATCAAATCTCCTATATATATCCCAGTAATATTTCTTATTACCAATTCTTTCACAAAAAAACCTTCAACCCTAGTTTTTCACAACTTAAATTTTTTCATTTAATTGATAATTAAAACCACTCTTTCCATGTCCTACTGGACAAATTATTCTCGCTTCTAAAAAGCATCTCACCTTGTTACAACTTTACAGGTTGACATGTTACACCTAATGAGTAGTTTGCAATTACCCTCAATCCAGTTGTTAAACCAAAACCTACTTTACTACAGTACATCAGTTTGTATTCATTCAACGATCAATTGACAGAAAAGATGCGGTTTTAGAAATTTACATAAAATCCCAAACCATTATGGCCTTCGGTTCTAATTACAATATTTACTTTAAAAATAGATGATGTAATGGAATAACCTGTTGCCCCCATGAGTGACTACACTATAGGTAGTAACTACCTATAAGTGTCGGTAAGTCAATGGACTACAGAGACTAGCTGGGATCTATTGTGTACGACTCAGACTTACTCAAGAACTACCGACCTTCCAATAGTAGCACTCACTACTGGATTGATTGTGATGACCTTGTGCATAACTGTTACCTTTATTCTTATTGTATTGGTTTTTGCAATAAACCATTACGTATTTTATCCACCATATTTATCAAGTATATATTCTGTTAGCACGGAATATAACAATAGACAAATAAAATGATTCCCAAGTTCCTCTAGTACCTTAACCTTGACACTAGACTGTAATATATTCAGCAAAATTGTACTTAATTTTGAACCATAAGAACTATATCTTAATTCATCACTTACCTAGGTGTCTCCAAAAAGCATGTGTATCTTCTATAAAGCAACACAAACACCACCCCCATTTTTCATAAATTTTTAAAAAAACAGGAAACTATCTGATCTATATAAAACCTGAACATCAGAATAAGAGTAAGACCCCATTGGTTGCAGTCCAAATATCCCAAAACATAGATAAAAAAAAAAATAAAAAAAACAGATGCAAATGAGTAAATACCACAAGTACCATTCAACTATTTTTTCAACCAAGTTCTCCTGTAAAAAAAATAGAATTGCTTTCCACCAACTTTCATACAAGCTTACAGAATAAAGATGTTATATCCAATAACTGCCAGTCTCACATGGCTAGACAAATATACGAATAATAGCAGTCTCCATATTTCAGTACTTTAACCCCCTACTATACACACACACACAATTCAACCATATGTGCCTAATTGTGGCTGCTGATTGGATATTATTTCCAACTACAGATGCACAGACTCATAATCACTTCTGCTTCCCAGCTGCCACCATCCCTGCACCAGCCAAGATGCACTGACTGAAAGAACAAGACAACACTGAAGGCAGTGACACCTGTCACACATGAGACGTAGGTAATTGCAATGTGCAGCTCAAGGAAAAATCTCAAATTTTGCTAACAACAACTATAAATGGTTGATTCCACAGTAAATGAAGATGATAACTACACAATTCTAAAACATGACCCAATAGCAGATAAGGATCTCCTTTTTCCTATGTTAAACCAGCATAGTAGACCGTGTAACCCCAACCTATGTCTTCATGCAAATCATTGAAACATATTCTACTTGCCTTCCATGTAAAAAGATTTACCCAAATACTTTACCTGGACAAGCTATAAAATTTCTTTCTTTTTCCACTTTCAAAAAATAAAATAGTTTTCTTCCCAATGAAAAATTCTACTACTTTAAATATTACAACAATCATTTTAACCAACAAAACATTCTACTACTTGGGACTAAAGAGAACAACAATCAGATTTCTCTATTCCTCTCTGTTTAATGCAAGTATCTGTGTTGGCCATTATAATTTTGTTCTTGAAGTGTTTGTGCAGTCTACATTGAGGACATTGCACAAGCTCACCATACAGCATCTATATTAACATGATAGCTTCTTCTAAGCAGACAAGGTGACCATCCCATCTAAGCTGGCATGTCATGATGATGACTCGTGCTTGTTATTTTAGCCAGTTGCAGCACTGTTGTATCCAACACATATAATTGACATGAGATCTTTAATATGACATGCATGCATTACTGGTAGAAACATTTGAGACATTGGATATACTAACAGTAAGTTGTCCAAGTCTTACATCCATGTAGCAGTGTTGATAGACATATACTTGGTAGATCTTTACTTTGGTTGTTATTTTGATGTCTAATTGCAACCAAAGTCTTGACATGAGCTTACTGAACGCATCACAGGTTTTAGAAAGTCTATAGCTGACCTTGTCAAGTCTGATATGTCTAGACAGTGTACTACCAAGGAAGACAAACTATGATTTTTAACTTTTTATCCATGACATGGTGGAATATATGGCATGCCTAGCACTGGTTGTAGCATAACACGATGACCTTTTTAAGACTAATTATTAGCCCAAACTCGCCACACATGGAAGAGAAGCAGTCCATCAGGGCTGCAGTTCCATCTGTGTGTGTGTTGCAAGATCATCAGCGTAAAAGAGATCATGAATGAGTCAAAAATTTTCCTCGCTGCAGTGAAATGATGGATGTTAAACAACTTTCCTGCTGTACAATAGTGAATATATATATATACCAACATCACTGAGCAAATGCCTGCAAGATTATGATAGTAAAGAAGATCACAAATAGAGTAAGAGCCAGAAGTTCACTTTGCTTAACACCAAAAATGGGTTCTGATAAAATTATTCACCATTAACATAAACCCAAGCTTTCATGTTGTCATCTGATGAAATCTGTGAACCTTTCAGGATAGCCTAGTTTAAGAATGACACTCCAAAGCATTATCCTATGCAAAGTATCAAAGGCCAAGGTGAGATTGATGAACCACTGGTAGAAATCAAGTTGTTGCTCTCTGGACTTCTCTTGAACTTTTCAGGTTGTGAATATCATCTCTGTTGCACTTCAATAAATCCTAAAGCCACATTGCTAGTCTGGCAGAATGTTTCGTGTAACATGGTCCAAGAATCACTTCAGAAGTATCCTTGTAAAGATTTTGCCAACAACCAACAACAGTGAGATCCCATAGTAGTTATCACAAATATCTTTGGAACCCTTCTTATATAAAGAAATAAGAATGGCATCCTTCCACTCTTGTGAAGTTTTGCCTCTCATCCACACTCTATGGAAAATGGTAGACAGTAGCCTCAATATCACCTCATCACCTTTCTGCACCATTTTAACAGCAGTGTCATCATTTATGGAGGCTTTTCCCATTTTGTTAGCTACCATTATTTCATCTTGAGTGAGTGGGTCATGAAGCTGATTGATTACAGATGTCTATGGGAGCCATTCAACAACAGTAAGGCATACTATAGCCTTGTGGTTCAAAACATCAGTGAAATGTTATCGCATCTGGCCTTAATTTAGTTTTGTTTCCGCAAAAGTGCATTGCCAGTTTTTGCACACAAAGGTGCAAAGACAGATGATGATGAGCCATAGACAGCATGTAGTTTTGATGGTATAAAGATTTTTAGTCTCGTTTGTCAGCAGATGTCAGAATCTTGCAGGCTTTTTCTTGCCATCACTTGTCCTTGACTGCTTGCAACTCCTGTTGGACCCTTTCTTTACACTCTTTGAAATCTTTCTCAAGCTTATCCTGTCCACTTCTGCATACTGAACAAGAAAGTAATTTGTTAAGTACCACTTTCTTTCCATTCAATAGGTTTTATATGAATGCATCCTGATGTCTTTCTACAAAACCCATTGTAGAGGAAGCAACTGCATAGAGCTTTTGATTAACATTTACAGATAGATCATCAGAGTTATTAAAGTTTATTGCTTGAACTGCTTGGTATTGTTCAAGCTTTTTGGGACAATTTCATTTGGATAAATCAATTTTGGGTGTCTTCACACTACTAAACCTCAGCTTTCTACATGGTGATTGACAGACTAGTTCACAGGAACCTGTACTCTATCCAACATTCAACACCTTGCATGTGATGTACAATTTACAATTGACCAGTCTTTTTGATGAACAATCATGTTATTCATGGTGCCAGATGTTTTATATATACTGCTTCTATGGGATTTATGAAGGATGATTTTTCTTTATGGGTTCTTGTAGATTGTAGGTGGTTAAATGCCTTTTTATAGAACTTTGATCAGATAAGTGTCACATGAGGTGTCATCTGCTCAAGGAAGTAGTGATATTATTGAATGTCTGTCACATTGAATGAAGTACACAATATATATGAATAAAGACAAGGAAAACTTAGCTGACACATTTCGTCTTCAGACGGTCTTTATCAAGGCAAATGTAAGGATTTTATTTTGCTACAAGTATTTATAAACAAAAGTAAAAATTTTAATTTTTCAAAATGTTTAAATTTAAGAATGCTCCTAAATATACATCAGGCTAACTGAAAAGTTTAGATAAATTATGGAGGGTTCTAAATGACCTAATTTAATGCCTAATAAATGTAAATTTTATTTTTTGTTAAATAATATAATTAATATTTATATTTTAGTTTGGGTTTAATTTATGTATTGTATATTTTAAATAAAAGATGGTTATGAAATTAACCATATTCTTTTAATTTATAAATTTTTTATAATTATGTATGTTGGCTTTGGAAGGATGTAATTCTTTCAGGAACAGAGATATTTGATTAAACTTTAAACAATAAAACAAAGAATTTTAGGAAAACATAAGCAAAATTTGAAATGTTTTCATGCATTGTTTCAATTTGCTTTACTTTTCTATGCATTTACTGCAAAACTGTTCCATTTGATTATTTATTCCATCTGTTTATTTTTCTTTATTTTGCTCATGAAAAAGGGTAGAAAATATAATTTCTATTATCATTATTTTTATTTGTTAAATATGAATTCCTACAAGGATATTTTTCATAGTTACTTTTCAGGTTTAAATTCTATTTTCAAAATTCTAACTTCTTTATTGTGCTTTCTGTATATTAAACTGTTTCATAATTCTCATTTCAGCGGGGGATGGAAGTTTTTTAGTCCGGCCGAGCGAACATTATCCAGGAGATTATTCATTGTTCTTTCTTTCTGACAAAACTGTTATCCGATTTCGTATTGAGAAACAGGGCCGACAACTCTTCATTGGTGGTAGATATTTTGACAGGTTAGTTACTACTCTTCCACTTCATTATTTTCATTTGCCTACCTGACAATTTATATGTTTACTACTATAATATGCTCTGTATTTTTTCTCCAGTCTTCATGCCATTATCAACCGTTACACGCATGAAGAGATTGTGGAAGGGCAGACACTGAAAAAAGCCGTGATAAAAAAAGTAAGACTGCTTTTTTAAAAAATTAAATATAGAAGTCTTTTCAATCTTATATCCAATATATGTAATCTTTTGATAATTATCCAAAATTACCTATATTACTTTTATGACTAATAATTACCTATATTACTTTTATGACTTTACTTCCTACTAATGAATGTTAAAATGTTTTGTCTATAACTGTTTTCTCTAGTTCTAGATTATTTTCTCTATTCATGTAACTTATAAGCAGACATAAATTCACTTTTAACATGCACACCATGATATTGTTTCCGTCTTATAGCCACAAAGTTTTCAGCAGAGTTACTTGCAATATTAATATGGAAATATTTATGTGTCTTATCAAAACAGCTACATGCAATCATATGAAGGAGATTAACAAAAAAAGAACCCTAGAAAATCAATTAAATGCTAAATAAATTAACCTGTAATTAACCTGCATACAAGCTTGCAACCAGATTATTGTATTCATTTTTATAATTTCAGCTTTGGTTAGTGACAATATATTTGATCTAGTTTATTTAATTTCAAATTCTATTTCTAAATATCTATATATTTTTGTCTCATTATGACTGACACTAAAACTCTCAATATTGTAAATATTAAATTTTAAAATTTTCTGCAATAACCTAATAAATACTTGAGTAAAATTTGAATGATTGAAATTAAGCTTTAATCTTTCTTGATGTGTAATTTAAACGATGAACAAAAAGTAAACGAATAATGCTTAATGACACACTTGACAGTATAATGATGAACTACAAATATTATTTTTTTATTGTTTTTGAGCTTTCAATAATTGTGTGATGTGTTTTTATAAGGATTTGCTTAATGGGAGCAATGCCTTGGACTCTGCCAAGACCCAGGAACTTTATGCTTCCCTCAAGAGAGGAACTGGTGCCAACTTGCTCAAGAAGCAATGGGACAGAATTGATATAACAGGCTACCTCAAGAAAAGTATGTTTTCACACACACACACACACACACACACTTATATATATAAATCTTTTAATACGGATTTAATTTTCATAAAATCTTTTGCTGTACATTAAGTGATTGAATTTTGTTTTACTTTGCCTAGAAACTTGCTTTTTATGAAATCTGGCATAAACCAAAGGGAAAAATAGCATTTGTTTGATTGATTTTAAACATTCATTTTATATACAATAAAAAAATGGAATCTCATCAGTTGTAAATTAATAAAAAATATGGCTGCAAGTATAGAGCAGTTTGAAATCTAGAATATTTATCTATTTTCTTTTGTACACTTTAAAGCAACTCTAAAACAAATATTATCTCTTGATAATTATGTATTTTCTTTATTTTTCCTTTTCAGGACAAAAACCTAAAAAATGGAAGAATATGTACTTTATCTTAAATGGTACAGAACGACAACTTCGATTTTTTGAAAATGAAAAGGTTAGAGTAGTGGATATTTATAATGTTTTTTAAATATTTGATGTATCTGGAAGAAGTTAACTCTGTGAAGACCATCAATCACTTAACACTACTACTACTTGCTCTTTTATGTAGCTAAGTGTTGATTTTGAAATTTTTCTGTTAATGATACCTTAATGCAAAAATTTTATATGTATTTTTATCCTATTTTTAGTCTGGGTGAAATTCTCAGTACTAAATATTATTCACTTCAGGAATGTTTATTACAATTCCTTACCAGAAGAATCTGTTCCCAATTAAAAAAAAACAAAACAGCTTTTTTATTTAAGTGCTAAAACTTCAAGATGGATCAGATATAGCAAACAATATATGAAAAGCACAAATTTCTTATAATTATTACATTACAGTTAATGTAGCATACTCCATGAAATTGCTAAAAACAGAGCATAGAATGATGAAAAAGACTCCAAACTTGACGAAAACAAAATTCTATCATGTAAATGTTTATGTTATTAAGAGGAAAGAACAAAGTATTTTTAAATTAATTTTTAAAATTTTTCTTTCTTTTTAGAACATTCTAACTTTTGATTAAAAAAAAAAACAATATTTTAGTGCATTTTTTTTTTGTATTGACAGACATTAATTTGGAAAATCTTGCAAAAATAAAAATAATTGTTGGATTTTAATGAAACTTTCTGAAACTATTCACAAATGATGGAAATTATTATAAATGTTTTCTTTTTTTAAAGTCATGGCAAAACTTTTTTCTTTTTTTATTACCCCCCTCCCCAACTAATTTTATGAAAACTCTAGAAATTCAATACTGGTCAGTTTAATGATTATATTAGTTAAAAGCACAAGGCTTTGAGGAAAGCAAATCATGTTATTTTTTTGTTTTTTTGTTTTAATTGGACCCCTTCTACCTGAAAATCAGCACAGAATTGTAACATACAAAACTCAATAAAACAAAGATATTATTTAATTTCAAATGCTTTTAGTTGCTTTTTTCTATATGGATAAAAACCTTTTTGATGAAAAATGAATTTTTAAAACAGTTATTTGTTATTTCTTAAATTATTTTATTATTTTTATATTAAAGTTGTTAAATATTCTAAAATTAGTGTTCTTGAGAAAAGTAAAAATAAAATCTTTCCATTGGAATGACATATTTCTCGGAACATCTTCCTATGCTAAAAATTCTTACAATTAACACATGGTCAACTTCTAAAATCCTTGCGATTTCGAATGATATCTTAGACGCTTTCTGATTCTCATGTTTTTCTTAACCAGTTATCAATCAATTGTAAAAAGCTCGCCATATGGCCTTTTTGTGAATCCAATGTTTACGCAAATTCTCGGGTTCTTGAGAAAAGTAACTTTTTTTTTAAGTAGAAATAAAATCTTGGGATATCTTCTTTTCCATTCTCAGTATTTTCTTGTTTAATTTTTATGGTTAATTAGTTCTCAGTTATGACATCTTTTCATAAATGAAATATCAAAATGAATAATAAAATGAGTAGAAATACAAATAACACAGTAAAATGGAATAAATGTACATAAAATTATAGTATTTTATGTACACTTCTGATAAAATTTCATAAGAAAGGTACCTATAAAATTAATTAGATTATGAAATGTTATCTCACTCTCAACAGTCTTATTTTAATTTTTTTATAATATATTTTCCATAAAACATTGTAAAGGTGAAAGCTAAATACAAAAACATAAAAGAATTAGAGTGCTGAAAGTTTTCCTTAAAAATAACGAGGTAAATAAGTTGGTTCACTTAAAACTAAATAATTATGTCACTTCTGTTCTTCCATACAGTAACTTTCTCTTACATAAGCTGTCAATACGTGATGAAATCATCACTCAACACTCGTCAATTGACATCATTGTTGAGATTGGCTTTGTCTTATGTTTAAACTACATTTTTTTTCATGCAGAAAGTGATTAACGTTTGTTTCAAAGTATTTTAAATTAACTTTATATTTTCTAATTTTCTTAAAATAAATTTATAAAAATTATAATTGATTTTTTAAAGAATTTTAAACAGTGAATTTCATTTTATTTATAAAATTGAAAAAAATAATAGGCATGATCAATTATGCTGACTCAAAAAAAAAAAAAATTTAACAAAAGTTTTGGACATGCTAGGAATGATCAAAAAATGTAAAAAATACCCCAAAATACTTTGATCTTACCTCTTAATAATAGCATAAACATTTAGACAATAAAAAATTATTTTCATCAAGTTTTAGGCCCTTTTCATTCAGGCTATGCTCTTTTTTAGTGATCTCATGGCGGTACCTAAGTTAAAGTATATGGCAAACAAAACCTTCCCACTTATGTTCCTATAAGTGGGAAGGTTTTTGCTTGTTTAAATACTAGTTATTTTAAGTAATGATTAAACACTAATACTTAGCTTTGTTTTAATTGTTAAACTTAAATTTATTAAATGAAAATTATAGTAGCTTTTAATTATTTTCTACTTTGTTTCTTAATTTGCTTTCTTCTAGGAGTTATTAATTAGATTTTCATATATAATAAATATTTCTCTTTCTCATGGGAGAAAACTAAGTGCTGTTTTATCACTTACTTTCATCTGCCTTAATATCATTACCAGTACACATTTTTATAATTCCTATTTTCTGCATGTAAGCCATTTCATGTTCTGGTTTAAAAAAATGCTTCAGATATCAACAAAATTTATTAAATTATTATTATGAAATAATTTTCCAAGGGTAATATTGTTTTTATTATACTCAACTACCTGTATTTAACTCATTTCATCAAACATGAATGAAAAATGATACATGAATTGAACATTATAAATGTTAACTGACAAGTACTCTCATCATGTTTTCTTCAAATTACTTTTCTTACTCCTTTCTCTTTAGAGATCTAAGCCCAAAGGAATGATTGATTTGGCCTTTAGTTCCTTGTATCCTGTACATGACAGTTTTTTTGGAAGGTATACTTTGCTTCATTTATTTAAAAACTCAAAATCTTTCCTTTAACACTTTAACAAATTCATAATTAGTTGTTCTTCAAAATTTTCTAGACTGTATTTCTTATACAAGGATTGAATGCTTGATCTCTGCACTTAAACTAGACCCTTTCTAAGTATCACACTTGAGAGGTTTATTTTTAATTTTTGTGCAAGTAATTTTGAAGAGTAACATTTTGATGGGAAAAATTTCTGGGATTTTTATAACTGAACATATTTAACACACTATAAAAGTCATAGTCTTTGTGCTTGATTATTTGAATTCCATGCTTCTAATTAGTAAGTGTCAGGGATATGTTGATACTAAATATTATGAATTACAAATCTGGGATGAATGTATAATTCAAATAACAAGCTTGGAACTTTCATCCCAAAACTACTATAAATTACATTTGTAAAAGTGTTTTTTTTTGGGGGTTTTTTTTTGTGAACATTTCTTGTTTAAAGAATAAAGGTCTCACTTAAAATACCTAATTAGAAAAATTACTTTTTACAATTATAAAATTTGTATCTATACTGTTGGAGTTCATGCTCTGGTTATTATGAGTAAGATTCAGCAGTGCTTGGGGACCTATACTCTGTTGTTTTTATAAAAACATGCATAATTCCTACCAGCCTTGCATTTTTTGACATCATTAAAAAAAATCTTTGAGAATACATTATCATTCTATAAAATTTGATGTGCAATAAACCTATATATATATATATATATATATATATATATATATATATATATATAATTTAAATAAAAACAGACCACTTTAAGGTTCCATGTAATAAATTATTTCACCACATCCCTTTTAAAGGACTGCGGATCATCAGACTTTACTTCCAAAGGTTGAAACGAAAAATGAAAAGAAATTTACACATTTTTGACGGGCAGTATTAAGCATATGTAAGTTAACGAAGTGAGGGGGGAGAGACATGAGCGAGTTAGATGTAATTTAATATTTCTATTCTTTCATACTTAATATTACTTGAGGAGGTCCAGACATTGACACATTTAATCGGTTAACTTAACGGAAGTTATATATTGATATAGAAGGGGGAGAGGAGAAAAAGACGTAAAAAGAAAAAGAGAGAAGGAAGTCATAAGAGAAGGTGTCACTAACTTTCTTTGGAATGAACAGGCTCGAAATAGACACTGCCGTTTTGCTTTACTTTGAAAGTGTTATTTTGGGGGTTAATAAATATTATAATGTTTGATATAAATTTGAATGTTTAAACAGTCTACAAGGAATTTAATTTGATGTTTGTTAGCGATTTAAATTTTTAAAAAACTTTATTACAAAAATTTTGGGGATTTAATATGAAATAGTCGATTAGAAAAAATATTCATAGAATGTACATTAAAAGAATAAAATTTTATTTTAAAATATAAGTTTACTTCTAGTTGTAACTGATTATTAAGGTGACATCTCTATCAGTTTGAATTTTATTCAGAAAAGAAAAGAAATTACCTATCTAAAAACAGTCACAAATTAAATTCATGAATTTTAGATAATTTTAATTTGGCAAAAATTTAATTGTAATTGTGATCTTAATTCAAAATGTCTTTTCTCATGCTGGACATAACAACATTTTATATTCACACACACACACACACCCATATCTTTTGTTGACATTTAAATTTATTGAATTCATTTTATTAATTTTAAAATATTTTACATGTTTTGCTTTATACAGGCCCAATTGTTTCCAGCTGATCATCAAAGCTTACAACCACATTTCTGTCAACTACCTTTGTGCCGACAGTGCAGATAAAGCTCAGGTATTAATGATTATTATCAATTAAGTTACACAGCTGATGTAACAGTTACTGGTGTGGATTTTACAAGTAGCCATTATAAATCCACCCTTAATATCCACCATTCTGGATTAAGTGTCAGTAAGAAGTTTATGAAAACCTGATGGAGTGTGGTGAACAAGCCAAATTTGATTTTTATTTGTTTTTAAATATTTATTTTAAAAAATTTTTAAACTAGAAGAAATTTTTAGTTAAATTGTAGAAAAGAAATCATTCTTCTTTTGTATTTTTCAATGCTTTTAAAAGAAATAGTTTCTTTTGTAATTGATTTTGTAATATTCGAGATGTGGAATTATCATTTTCATTCAGACTATTTATCTTTGTTATTATGCTAACAACATTTTGGCCATTGTATCTTCTGGTCTTTTTCAGGTGTTTCAGAATTTTGAAAGTTACCTTTTTTCAATACTTGGGTCAAATAGCATAGTCATATATTCTGGTTCAGTGGAAGAAAGGCAAATACTCTAGAGTATTAATTGATAAGAGATATCACTTAAGCATGGGAATTAGAATGAGGACAATCTACTCCATAAAAAGGGTTTGGTCCAAAATTATCAGAAGGATACCCAGTACAAGAGACACTTGAAGAACATTAGAGAATACAGTGGCTGAAATGTGAATATATCAACCAAAATGAGTATACTATTCTAAATAGAAACACTTATAGAAACATCTCTTGTATTTGATGTTTTAATATTTGTATATCATTGATATGGCTTTGGTATTTTGATAGTTTTTCCTTTTGGTATTTGTGATGGTTTGTGTTTTGGCCTGTTATTCTTAGATTTCATTGCAATGTTAGTTTTGAAGATTTATATTTAATTATCAAGAAAATATTTAACTCCTGATATTCAAAGATAAATACTGCAAAGTTCTGGTCAAGAGAGAGTTTATTCAGTTGTTTGACAGCTTTTTTTTCTTGCAAGTAATTCTGATTATAATATTGAATTTATCAACTTATAATTGTTAGAGAGACTATTAGAAAGTAATAAAATCATTGAACATTTATTTAACTCCAACCTAGATAGTTTTTAATTATTCATAAGATTCTGAATACACTTTATATATAAAGGATTTTGTTAATATTTCCTGGTAATGTATGGAGGGCACTGCAAAAGTAATGTTGCCTATTTTATTATATTGGCCTACATCATCAGAAGCAGATGTTGATAGTTTAGCAGCCCATGCATGCATGTTAAAAAGTGGGTCACTTCTGGTGCTGATTTTTATGAGTGGGTCATTGGTATCCAGTGGTAGTGACTATCTGGAAAAAAAAGAAGAGTTTTATGGCTGAAAACAGGCACTATCCAAAATGTTATATTGCTTCCTGTGTCTACTGTAGTTTCTGTGGAAATAAATAGGCAATACTTTTGGAGTGTTCTCTGTAATGTTAATATAAGTTTTCACTTTTAATATTAACATACATTACTGTCTTAATTTCTTTTCCTAAATTTTTTCTGCTTTTTTAGCACTGGATTCAATCACTGAAACCTTATTGTGTAAATATTCAACCTCCAAAAACACACCATTTGTCCGTTGCATTGAAAGAACTTAGAAGTTTATCAATTGAAATCTTTGATGGGCGAGAATTGCCCAACAAACAGTTACCACACCCATATTGTGTGGTTTCTCTGAACACAGTGCAAGTTTGTCGCACTCAAGTCGCCAAGTGCCCTAATCCTTACTGGGGTGAAGATTTCATCCTAGAGTAAGTAAGACTACAACTTTTTTCTTTCATTCTTCATTGTTGTTGCTTTTGGGACTTTTTTCTTTCTAACCTTGTTGAATCGTAACTCTTCTTTTAATATGAATTTTTCTTTTGTACAGTGACATTCCACCAGATGTTGAAAGTTTTACTGTGTTTATTGTAAACCAGGGTCGTCGATCAAAAGATGTTGAAGTTGGTGAGTGCATTATGAAAAGATTTCTATTATTACTAAACTATATGCACAGATATTTATTTATTTTCATTTTTTTTTCTAAGTATGGATTTTGACTGATAGTTCAACTAAATAGTTTTCCATCCAAGTGATGTCTATATTTATCATTTCATATTGCTTATTTACTTTATGGGTAGTTGTGAATTTTCAAACATATTTTCCAAACTTATAACTTTTAATCAAGTCCAAAATAGTTTCTTCAACTTTTGTTAATCTTAAGAATTGGAAAAACTGTATTGCAACTTGAGTCAACATTTCAGTTTTTCACTTAGTCGTTTTTATTTTAAAGAGGAAATTTTGTATTAAAGTTTTTGCTTTTTATTCTTCAGTAACTGTTATTTTGTTGCAGTACAAACTACTATAGAACTGGGTGACCTCAAGAGTGGAGACTATATTGATGAGTGGTACAGTCTACAACCAGTCAATGTAGCCAGTCGTGGGGATATGGGCTCCATACGCATCAAAGCTAGGTACTTACATGAAGTGATTATGCCACCTGAAGAATACACAACACTCAAAGAGGTAAGAAAACCACAATAAAGTCTTGGTTCTTTTGTGTTTTAATAAATTTGACAAATTTGTCAGTAACAGATTGGTATGAAAGTGGCTTATTATGTATGCATGTTTTATGGTCCAAGTTAAATGCACATATTTACTAAGAATTTTCTCGGTTTCTATTTTTTTAAAAATTTTCAGCTCATATTGACCAATTTAGACAATGTATTGGTGTTGGCACAAGTATGTGTCAATGAACGAATCAGCCTTGCCAAAGCACTGCTTATGGTATTCCGTCATGAGAAACAGGAAGCTGTACTTCTGGAGGCTCTTAACAACATAGAAATCAATAAAGAAGGTAAGTTGTTGGCATGCCATCTTCAGATTTTTCAATTTTACCATTTTTTTTACCTCTTTCTATATTTCTCTTATTTAGATATATTTAATTGTTACTTCCTTAGATTTCCACTTTGATTTTGTTTCTAGATTTTTTCAAAAATTTTAACTATTATATAATAACTAAGAAAAGTCATATAACAAATTGTATGAATTGTTTCTGCTCTTAGCAATTATATTTTTTTCTTTTAGATTATTTTGATAATTAACTAACGAATTTTTAGTTAGGTTTTTGTTTTCTCTCCAAATTATAACTGCTAATCTGAATAAATATTGTTTAAAAAATCTTTGATAAGCTGTACATTTTTTTTCTGAATTTTGAATGTTTAATATTTAAGCCTCATTTTATTTCATTACATAATTGGATAGATAAAATATTTTTTATTCCTATTCTTATCTTAAAATTTCTTAACATATAAAAGTTTTGCAAGTGATTGTTCATTGTATTTTTTTCATTTTGTACAGATGAAGTTTCAACTTTGTTCCGAGCTACGTCACTGGCCACTACATTGATGGATCAGTACATGAAAATGACAGCATCGACATTTGTACACAAAGCAGCAAAAGATTGTGTGCACCGGATAATAGAAAGTAAACAGTCATGTGAGGTATGTCAGTACAAATATAGGATTGTGCTTAGAAATGTAGATGGAGGTGTATTATTATACAGACAATAATAAATTTGTATCGTATATATTTTTTTATTAATCATTTCACCCCAAGCAAGGTGATAATGTCACTAATATGCAAGGGGTTTCTGGGATTGAAAGTGAACGAGAAGGCTTTAGTATAGAGATAGGACGATTGGTGTTGCATTTAAATTTTTGAAGATTGTAGTAGGTATCACAGATGAAAATTTCAAACAGGTACTAGGTGTTATCTGATTGCATCTTCTTAACCTACATGATTAAAGAAACTTAGCAGTTTTTATTTCATCAAAATATCTCAAACCGTTTAATTTTGGCAGATATCTTTTTTTTTTTTTTTACACATGTGCTCGCCATTTTTTGTCTATTATGAATTAGGACAAAATACCATATTTGGACTCCTATATTTTAAAAAGCAATTAAGAACAACAGTTAAAATTATACTAGCTTGTTAGGTACATAACAAAGAAATTAATAATAAAATTACAGATAGTATCACTGCATATTTCTTAAATAAATTCAGTCTGAATATGCAAATTTTATAAATCAAAACTTCTGCAACGACGTGCAAACAACTCATAACATGAGGTTTGACATTTCATGAAACTGGAAATAAGGCCCACATTCATCCCAAATTTCAAATATGACTATACCAGTAACATGCCTAAATTTTGGAGTGATAGAATGGATATATTCTGGATTATTCCACTTCAAAATTGAAAAAAATTGCTTTTTAACCTTTTGTCACAAGGTATTTGAAAGGCCAATTTTAGACTTGCTTGAATTGTGTCATAAAATGAATACTTCTTATGCTAGAAACACCAAATTTCATATCTAGCCATTTCTGGGGGTGCTCTTTCCATTTATCATAGTTAAAATGACCTAAATCAACAGATTAGAATGTATATGGAGCTGTACAGTCCTGACTCAACATGTACAATTTCTGAACTGTAGAGAGAGAGAAGCTTAACACACGCCAAGCAATATCCACTAATGATTACTAATAATTTGTATGAAATAAATATTACTAAGAAATAATAATAAATTAGGAAAATGAATATTAAATCATAAATTTGTATCTAGATAGCAATAAATCGTAACTAAAATCCATTCATTAGATAATTTAAAAAATTAAAAAATTGTTTGAAGGGGTAACTTTAAACAAAATTTTACTTGGTAACTGGTGAAATGCTGATAATTATTGTGAGAATACTGCAAAAACATAACAGACATTCTAGAATTTTTTGTAGAATGTTTTTTTATCTCATTCTTTGAATATGAACATTTTTCGATCAATAAGTCCTATGTTTTTTTTTGTGATTTGCATCTGAGCGTAAAGTAAACAAATCGATTTTTGTTTCATATTTTTTATGACGAAAACAGTTTTTAAATCCCATTTACATTTTATATATCATAGAAAATTAAAATTTAAAACAAATTCTTAGCAATTTCCTTGAAAATTTTGTCCATAGAAAACATGCTGGTCGATTCTTTTGTGTCCGTGTTGACGCTGTATATTGAGTCTTGCGTGGAGTTGAAATGATGGCCGAGCGGGTCGCACATGTTTACACATAATCGCACACACGCAAAATGGAGCTATCGTTTCATATTTGATTTTGATTTAATTTCATAGATTATTAAATGAGTGTTTTAATGATATATTTTATGTTTTTATTTTTACAAGAAGCATTTGAATTTTACGATCAAACTTTTCGTTTGAATTGTTTACAAAATTCTTATTAAAATTAAAAAATAGAAAATATATGCAAATGAAGCTTAGAATGTTAACTTTCAAACTAACGTGTTACCAAAATTGTAATAAACCCTGCGGAGTGCGCATATTACAAAATTTGAGGAAGTGGAAAAAAATGACCAAAATTTTGCAAAATCACCAAAATGTCTCTATTTTCAAACTGTAATGTTCATCGCACACTGTAGTACATATAAAAATAAATAAGATAGAAACAAAGTTCATGAAATAAGCTTTTATTTGGTATGCATTATGTTTTTATGGAGATATTGAAGGAAATAACACGGCGAGTTGAATATATGCCTTTTTTAGTGTTTAGTTAAGAATTTCACCGGCTGTAAGCTGAGTGTTGGGATACCTAATTGTAGATGGTAGAGAAACAAGAAATCAGAAAAGAGTTCCATAGGTGAGAAGTGCGAAAAAAGAAACCATTCAAATAGAATTTACAGTTACATCTAGCTAATGCAGCAGTAAAATGATGAGGCATAGTTGCTAATGTAGTAGTACACTTAAATTCATGAGGTTGAGATACCAAAGATGAAAGCTCATTAGAACAATTGCCATGAAAATATAAAAAAGACAAAAGTCACATCACTGCAGTGGGAAAGTCAAGATGCCAGGTCAGGATTGATTATATTGCAGACCCTTCTTTGAATTTTGTTAAGAATTTTGAGATATATAACAGGAGCACTAGACCAGGTATACAAAATTCAATGCATGGACAAATAGTAGATTCATAAATGTGTAAGATGGATTCTGATGAGAACAATTGTCTGGTATGACACAGTGACCCAACATTCCTAGCAAGCAAACATAGCAATTGATTCAATATAATCACTCCATTTCAGTGGAAAACCTGAGATCGGGAACTTGCAATAAGTAACTTTTCTGGAGGTTAGCATCAGCGATACTGGTGAAAAGCAAAAAAGGTTCTCTGTGGTGATTAAAAGATAGCACATTCCTTTTTGGAGGCATTAAAGTTTACAAGCCATTCCTTGCTCCACTTAATTGAATGGCGGTCATTTTCAAGAGCAGTTGCCAGTTTTACTTTGTCAGACCTATTGAACTTACTATCAAGACAGGAGTAAATAGTTTTGTCATCAGCACAAATTGAGCTTGTGGAGAAGGCCAGTATATCAAATCCTGTCAAAACACCTTCAAGCTATCAAAAGCCACAGCCCGAGCCTCATGTTCTAATCTAAAGCCTGATAGACAAATTCAGTAATAACTATTAACACATTGGTGATAGACCTGGAGAAACAAGCCATATTGTTTATCCAAAAGATGTTGTGTGAAGAGAGTTACTTAACCAATTTTAAATTGATTAGAGCCAAAAACTTTCCCAATGAGAGGTAAAAGACTAATAGAGAAATAATTTAAGAGATTGGAATGTTCACCAGGACCTACAGAGGATGATTTCCAATCAGCTGGCAAGCAAGAATCAGCTAGGCATTTATTGTAGAGTTTGGAGAGAATAGGAGCCAGTTTAGGAGCATATTTCCTTAGTACAATTGCAGGGATACCATCAAGTCCGAAAGCCTTGGGATCTAGTTTGGAGATGATAGCAGAAACAATAGAAGACTTATGTGTCTATCATTCGGTACAGATTCCATTCTAGTTGGTGGGGAATCCAGAAGTATTGAGAATTAAGTTAGTTTAGAAGAAGCATTTCTGAGCAAACATTCTGCTTTATCAGCAGTAGATGTCATTACTTCAAACTTATTGAAGGAGGGATTGAGCATTTATTCTTGTTCAGCACACTCTTACAGAGCTGCCAGTAATTGTAGGAGTAGAGCTGAATGTCCAATCAGGGGAAAATGTATGTATGAGAATGTAATATATTTTCCCCCCCAAAATATCATCTTGAAAAGAAGATACATAGGTATATCCGCTGGTAATTGGAAGCATCGTCTGTACAACCACAGGCACTCTTTTAAATATTGATACCTAAAAAATCAAACTTCTCTATCCTAACACTATTGGGATCTGGTGAACAAGGGACTAACCCTACATTTGCAATGGAGATTCATATCAAGAGCTAGAACCCCTGGTAGCTTCTGTGACCAATGTGATCTATGCATTGCAGAAAAAATTTTTATTATTAAAGTAAAATCCAGAAGAGTTGAGAGATTATTTTCAAATGTAGACATAAACAATGCTTCAAAGCAAACACAGTTTTATAACATGTTGTTCCCTGTAAAAGTTTCAGACTTGGATTCCTAACATCATATATGAAATTTAAATGGATTGACGCTTGTTATTACCTATATATCATTGTATGTGTTTATGTGGTGCTCTATATATTTTTAATTTTTTAATTTGTTTTAGTGGTCTTAATTTATGTGTTGGTATGTGGGTATGTATGCATAAAATTTTTTCTAGATAACTGATATATGATATTGGATAGTTTTTGATATTTTTATGTACGGAGGTTTATATGAATTTAGAATTTGTAGACTTAATAGACGTACACTTATTAATCACTCTGTGTCTCTTATTTTTCTTTAGTTTAACCACTAAAATATTTTTACCATCTTGATTTCAATCTCTAATTTTTTCATGATCTTATCATCTGTATTTTTATTTTACTACTGATATTTTCACTGTCATCTATTATGAGTATTATTATTATTTTATCATTATTTATTATCAGATGATTATTGATTACATTTTATTTTTTATTTCTATCATTACCATGATCCCTTTATTTTTTTATTATTACTATTATAGTTACTGTTTCTTCCTTATTTCTAATTTGTTTTTTAAGCACAGATTAGTTTCATTTTACCCATCTATTTTTTATATGTATAAATGTATGTATGGGTGTGTAGGTATGTTTTTCATATATGTATTTGTGTGTGTGTGTGTATATATATATATATATATATATATATATATATATATATATATATATATGATGAAAAATATGGAAAAGACAAAACAAAATCCGAATATGCAAGTTTACATTTTTAATGTTGTTTTACTGTCAACGTCAGACGTTTCGGTCTAGTAGACCATCTTCAGGACATGGTTATTAGAAACATACTTAGGATTAGACGATATTTAAGTCAACATGAAGAGAATATAGACACAAGACTAATCAGAAACAGAACTGAAATTCTAAAGTCAGCGTTTCTTTTTGGGATTCGGTCACGTTGGCGTCGTGCGGGCAATGCTGCAAAAACGCGCTCCCAAGAAAGAGACTTTATCTTAAGTGAAAAAGAGGAATTCTATTTGAATCTAGAGCTTATCAGTACGTTTGTCAAGCATTAAACTTGCCAGGAAAGGGGAGATGTTAAAGAAGCCGGGTCTAGTATTTACCGTATGTGAAATGAATATTATGCCTGCCTCATAAATCTGTCTAAGGTTTTTATTATGGATATATTTTAAAATCTTCACAGAGTCAAAATTGAAATTATGATCAGATTTAGTTAAGTGTACAAATAAAGCATTATTTAAATTACTGAGGCGAATATCTCGTTTATGTTCGGAAACACGAGATTTTACGGACCTACCTGTTTCCCCCACATATCTCAATTTGCAGTCTTTGCGTGGGATCTGGTAGATGCAAGCATCGGATGTAATATGTTGTTTGCTGGTATTATTTAATATACTGTGAATAGTTCTAGTAGGTAATATAGTAGTTTTAATTTTTAGCGCGTTTAGATTATTGGAGATGTGTTCAGTCAAAGGGTTATTCGGTAGAAAGATGCGACCGAAAGAATTATCAGGGGCAGCTGAAAGTCTGCCTTTCACTGACGTAGATGTAGTAGTAGTATTCGAGGTGTCATTTTGCGCTGATGAACGAATTTTATGAAATTTCAAAGCTTTATTTTTAGCGCTGAGTAATAATTGTCTCGGATACAAAAGATTTCAAAAGGTATCCTCGATATAACTGAATTCATCATCTAAATATTTTGCTGAACAGATTCGAAGAGCTCTCAAGTAGAATCCAATAATAACACCCCTCTTAGTCTTAGTATCATTGTGAGAGTAAAAGTGTAAATAGTCGTTTTTACATGTGGGTTTACGATATACTTTGAATTCTAATTTGTTATTATTTCTAGTAAGTAGTATGTCTAAAAAAGGTAAAGAATTATTAGATTCAAGTTCATGGGTAAATTTTATAGTAGGTTCTACTCTGTTTAATCTATCAGTAATCTTATTTAAATCATGTTTCTGTGGGTAAATGAATAAAATATCATCAATGTAACGGAAGTAATGTGTATCATCAGGGATCATATATTTGAAAGGTCCAGATTCAAGAAATTCTAGAAATATGCATGCTAGGAATCCAGATACCGTCGGATCTACATCCACTTATTTGCTTACATATATATATAGTGTGTGTGTGTGTGTGTGTGTGTGTGTATGTCTATGTATGTAGGTGTGTATGTGTGTCTATGCATATGTGTTTATGTGGTAAAAAGAGGGTTTTTACTGGATTAAATATTTTAAAAGTTTAATTCTTAAATTTGTAATCTGTAAGGGAGAATTACATGCTTTTTCAAATTGTTCTTGATTACACATCATTTCTCTTACAAATGTCCCTGTTTTAGTTTGGCTTTTTCTTTGGGCCTTTTCTTCCTTTCTCTCATCTTCTCTTTTCATGTATATATATAAGGTTAGTAAATGCAAACTAGACAACAAATTTTCATATATACATCTGCAGTGTAAATTGACTAGATTTTAAATTTGGATTGTGTAATCATTTATTGTGTCTAATGTCACCACAAATGTATCCACATTTTTCCAGTGTCTGTTTTTTTTTAAATTTTAGGCCAACAAATCAGTAGTGATTTATGCATTTGATAATAGCTTATATTTATCTGTATCTCACTCATTTAAACCATTATTTAACTTCTGTCTTTTAAATTTTATTCTGCACCCTCACCTTAAGGCCTTTCCTGTTCTTCTTTCTTCCATAACATTAGAGCTTTCATACATTTCCCTCTTACCCGTGTTTTCCACTCCCTCACATACACTCTCACTGAAATTTTGTTTTTTATACCTGGAGTTGTATATTCTGTTTTCTTTTTGAATTTGTAGGTCTGATGAATTGGATAGTGATTAAGATTCCAATGTAATAAATTATAACCATGGAATATTAGTGCTTGAGCCTTTTATATTATATTCTTGCTCTTTTGTACATTGAGCTCTACCAGGATTTTATCCTCTTGGAAATATATATATAAACCACTAATATTATATATATATATATATATATATATATATATATATATATGTGTGTGTGTGTGTGTTTATTAGAGTTGGTCAGTTTGACAATTTATGTTTCAGTATTCTCTTGATACTGTGGTTTTCAGTTCGTTTTTTGTTTTTTAATTTAGCATTTTTGCTTTATAAGGAAGCCATTCATTTTCTTGTGTAATGATAGCATTTGCGGTCAATATCTGATTTCATTTGAGATTGATAAATTTGCAACTTAATCTGTTCAACTCGCAATATCTCATGTATTTATGGTCCAATCTTAAAATCTTCACAAAATCAAAGTGACCAATCTTTATCAATATTCTTGAAATTGTACATTCAATTAGAAGACAACTACAATCAGGAAGATGTTCATTTCTTCTCTGACCCGAGGAAATGAATTCCTTCAAAAATTATAAAGTAAGCATAAAAAAGGAAGAAAGCAACTGATAGTAATAAATGCGTGGTAAAAGAACTTTCAAATTATTGAAACTACTGGCTGACACTGACTAGTGGCTAAAAAAGAATAATTTTTACTTTGGGTTTAAAAAATAACTTGCAGTTTTGAAAATACACACATTTTAAAACTGAGATTAAAACTTACTTTAGTTTTCTAATATCTAATTTTAGGTGTATTCACTAGACAGACACATGATTTTATTTGTAGAAAACAAACAATTTTATACTAGAGACTGGAAATATACACATTTTAAAAGTGAAATTAAGAACTATTTTAATTATTCTTAATATCTAATTTAGGTGTATTCCCTAAATAAAAAATAAATTTATTTATAAAAAAATCTTCATTCATTTTTCTTGTTTACAACTTTATTTTTTGATTGGCTTGCTGGCTTACTAGAAAACAATTACCCTTACAAAAATTCGACTTATATAAAATTTTTAACATTAAGACGAAACTGGTAACTACTTTTTATTTTTTACTTGCTATTTTGTTGTTAACTTAATTTTACCACAAAAGGTTTTTTTTTTAATTTTTGAAAACTGAAACAAGTAGATTTCAGACGTCATGTTGTATTTCCTTTTTTTTTCTTATTCATTTCTTTTGTAAACAAATAGATTTCACATTTATTTCCTAAAACTAGTCAATTAAATGTTTAACATATTTTTGTTCAATCTTTTTCTTTTACAGTGGTATAAATGTTGATAAAATTTAATTTTATTAACATCTGAAAGTCTTTTTCAATAGTGTTTTTTTGGATATGGTCACTCGGTAGTGATAGCACTAAACCAAATGATTTTGGTTTTGTAAAAAATTTTGATTAGGTTTCACAGTGTGAAGATGAAACCAGAAAAGTTGTTTTTTTCGTTAAACTGCCTGTCTCTAATGTTTATTATGTTATAGTATTATTTAAATTAGTTTTTGTTGTATTTATTATATGATGTTATATTAGTATTTAAGTTGCAAAGTAAAAACTAAAATGTCTGCATTTGCTTATTAATAATTTAATTTGATTATTGAAATTTATATAAAAATTCTTTTTCTAAGCACAGTCTACATTTTCTATTATTACTATTATATGGGGGTACTTTTATGATTTCCCATTTAATTTTTGTTGATATATTTTCTCTTCCTAACTCCATATATATTTTGATAATGTATTATTTGCATATCTGTCTATTTTAAATGACATTTTATGATTATTAAATCTTTCTTTAAAAGTTGTTTCAGTTGCTCTTATATAATTTTTTTCTTCCATGTTAATGTTATTTGATGCAGTTGCTTTATATATTATATTATTAATTAGACATTTATTATTCAGTGGGCAGTTGTTTTATTTTGACAATTACAATTACTGTTGCTATTTTGTGGGTTTGTGTCATTGTAATTGCTAATATTTTTGTGGAATAATATTTTTATGTTTATTTATACAACTATAATTGATTTTGATTATATTTTTGTTAATGATTTTGATAGTTTACTATTTTTGGAAGTGTTTTTCAATTAATTTAAAAAAATATTTTTCTTATTTTTGTTTTTATTATATTATAAGGTGGTTTAAGCCAAATTATGTTTTTCTTTTATTTTTGTATGTATTATTATTTGTTATGTATTTTAATTTATTCGAATAACCACTTTTTCTTAATGCTGAATCATAATTTTTATTTTCATTAAATATTTTTATTTTACTAGAATTAGTTGAATTCTTTTATTAATAGATATTTGTATATGCTTAAATACATAAGGTGGGTGATTTGAATTTTTGTTATATATATATATAGTTATTATTTGCTTTCTCTATAGTTTGTCTGTATTATTATTTAAATTAAATGTTATGTCTAGAAAATTTAATATTTTTACATTAGATTTTGTCTTTTGTAAATCCTAATTTGTTAAATATTTATATTACTTGTTTCTTATATTTTCTGTTTTTCTACCCTTACAATTTCTTACAGTTATTAAACCATCATCTGTATATAAACCTATATCATTTTTATTAATGACATTTGATAAATTATGTATAATATATCCCTATAATTTGCCCTCATAACTGTTCATTGATATGTCAAAGTTCTCATTATTATTATTATTATTATTATTATTATTGCTATTATTCTTTTTCTAGACATATTTTATTGTTTATAGAATAATGATTTTCTACAATGTTTAATTATGTCTAATTCTTCGTCTTGAATGTTTGCGATGTATTGCTAAATTTACTCCTTTATTTAATATATATTTGGTAATGGATGGATAAAAGTCTTTTATATCTATTTGTATACAGGAGCAATTGTTTTTGTTTGTAACATTGTTGAACCAGTTAATAGTTTTTATATCTTTCCATTGATTTATAATTAATATTTTTCTTAATTTTGAACATATTTTTTCTATTTGTTTACTTATTTTTTCTATATTACTTTTTGTGGGATTTAATAATATACATGTAGGTGTTTTAGAAAATTATCCTTATGATCTTTTAATTTAATAAATGATTCTACTTTCATTGATTGTTTAATTCTGTTATCTAATTTTAATTTTGTTGCTATGGTTTATTCTTCTTTTATTTATATTATTTGCTGATTCATTGTTGGTGGTTTTGTAAAACTTATGTACCTCTTTTTCAATTAGTTTGTTATATTTGGTAGATTCTGTTATTTATATAATTTTGGAAAAATAATTATGTTGATTTAATTTTGATATGAGATTTTTTTATACTTATAGAGATATAAAGTTTAATGAAAAATTTTATATATAAGTTCAAATGATTATTTTTTTTATAACTTAGCACATGAGTTTTTGTACTTTTTTCTTTTTCTTAGAAGAAAAAGTTATATCTGCTATGAAATCCTGTTGTAATCAAATTAGAAACATGAGAAACATAAATTGTTTGATAGTTTATTTTTTTTTGCAAGTAACTAAACTCTGATATGAATTTTGTCAAGTTTATTTTAGTTGGAGAAAATATTAGAATGTGATTTACACTGAAGAATCTCATCCAGATAGATTTTAGTTAATTCATGGTTTTAATTTTTTTCGTTTGATTTTTAATGTAAATTCTTTTTCCCCTGTTTACAACAGCTGGATCCTGCACGAATGGAGAACTCTGGTGAATTAGAAGGAAATGTTGAACACTTTTTAACACTTTTGAATGGAGTTGTAGATGATATTTTCAGGTCAACTGAATATTGCCCAATGTAAGTGTTTTCATAATTTTTACTCTTTATTTTTGGCAATATTGACTATACAAGTTTTTAAGAATTTTAGATTCCATTTTGGAAAAAGAATTTTCCAATTAACGGTTATCTTATAATTGCTCCTGTGATGTATTTATTGGCTTCTTATTTCTTTATATAAGAGATTAGTAATTTACTAGACAATTTTACATTTTTTTTTAAAGTTTTAACTGGGTTGAGAAGATATAGATTTATAATATGTGATGTTTTTGTGCTGAAAAAATATAGTCTTTTGTTTTATTTTTGTTACTATTTATTGCAACTTGGATTGGTATGGATTGGAAATAAAAAAAAAATTAAAAAATTTGAGATTTTAATTCATATGTTTGGAATGTTGTTTAATTTCAGTCATTAGTCATATGTATCACCTGTGAAATATTTTTTCAGTACTTTATTCATTGAATAGTAAAAATGTGGGAAAAAATATTTGTGCATACCAAGTTTTCTTGTTTTTAAGATTTTTTGAAATGAATTATTGTCTCCAGGATGTTGCGCCATATTTGCTTTTGCTTGCAACGGAGTGCAAAAGCCAAATGGCCAGATGATGAAAGTGTGCGTACTCGTGTAGTTAGGTAAGATATTTTTGCTATTTCTTGTTTTGTCTCAGTTTTTGTTCTTTAAGTCATTTGAGATTGTATGTTTGTAAAAGATGATTAAATGGAATGTTTTATCTGTCAACCAATGAAAAAACAGTTTTCATGTACAATAAAATTGCTTAGTCCCATATATATATTAATGTGCAAAAAAAACATATATAGCATAGATAAGAACTTTAAAAAGTTTACTCCTAAATTAAATTAATATTGTTTGTTTTGTATTAAATGTCTTTTGCCAAATTTACTACCTATACAAATCTTTAATTTTTCCTCTTCAGGTTGACACTTTAGATGTTCCCATAAATATTATGTATTCAATAGCTGTGATATGACAGTTTTATTAACACAAAAATGTGTAGATCTGAACTGTGATTTAATAACATTTAGTATAAATGTTTAATGGTAAATAATGAATACTGCTGCAATCATTCTGAAAGAAACTTATGATAAATGATTTAGATGAAAAAAAAATGCTAACATGATATATTTTCTTTTGATTTATTCAGTTTATTGTATTTTTGTTTTTTTGTCTCTTAGGAAACAGAACTGGGCGATTTTTTTTTTTTTTTTTTTTTTTTTTTTAGGGAGATGCAACATAAGTAGGCTAATCCTTGATTTTTTGGACTATAAATGATATTTTTATCACCAAGTAATTGTTTCCTAATAGATCATTAAAATAAGAGTATACAGCTTTTGTTTAGTTCAAGACATCAATTTCATTTTTTCCAGCCCCTTTTGTTAAATCCAATCTCTTTGCAAGTTTTCTGATAATATACTTTTAGATGACTAAAATCAAATGTTTTAGGGCACTTACAAACTGCCTTTATCTTTGAAAAAATCTGTATTGTGCTTTTGAATGAACTAACCAGTTGTGGGGAAAGTTGTGTTCCAGTACCCAGTGCCTTATTGGTTCAAATAGTTGTGTATACATTGTAAGAAGAATGTACCTACATTAACTTTAGTGTTCAATTTTTTAGATAGTGAGCACCGGGTACTATAAGCAACCTCCTTCAATCTGAATTCTGTTTCAACTTTAAATAACCTATAAAAGTTTGATAAGTTGTAAAAAATCAATCAACTGTAGATATGGAAATTTTCATAAATGAAGTATCATAATAAAAAATGTAATTTTTAATGTTTTTGTATACAATAATTTCCACTTATAGCTTGTCAAATCTGGTGATATCTTTGAGTGAGTTTAAGAAATCCAAATAAATATACTGGATTTACTTACAAAATGAATTATATACTTTCATTTTTTATCATATTTTTCTTATCAAATTTGTATGGGGAACTGGTTTCAAATCAATCCTACTATATTAAACAAAATCCCATATTTGGCTATTAGCTTTACTGTTTCTTGTTATTTGTTCGTTTAAAATTCTTTGAATTATGATTCCTCTACAAAATGCTTTCTTATCCAAAATTTATTGAAATTACTACTGGATCTTAAATAGATGCCTTTCTTTAAAATAAATTTGGATTGTTAATTATTTTATAAAGAAAAAAATTGTTTCTCATTTTAGTGGATTCATCTTTTTGCGACTACTGTGTCCTGCAATATTAAACCCTAAGTCTTTCAATTTGATATCAGGTGAGTATTTTTTCTGTCTATGTTTATGTAGTCATGAATGGTTAATCTACATCTGTTCTCTACATTTTTGCAAGCAAATCATAACGATCTGATTGACAATGTAAAATATTTAGAAATAGTACAATGATTTCTAAAGCGTGAACTTAGATATTGGTAAAAATGAACTTGCAGCTTCAAATGTACATCACACTGAATTTAAAAAATAAAAAAAACATAAAAAATATAAACATTAAAATGAAATTGCAAAAAAAAAAATAACTTTATGCATTAGTATATTTCAAGAAAAGTAAATATTTTCTAATTTGATATCAATTATCAATTGGTGATTTTAAATGATTTAAATGAGTATTTGTTTAAACTATATGAATAGCTTTTTTTATTGTATATTGGAATAAAGTAAGAAAAGCTTGTTTCCAAACATTTACTCACATTGTTTGGTGACATCTTAAATATCCTGCTCTGCAACCCAGTACTATCTTAAGTATAAATTGTAAAGGATTTAGATTTAAGAACCTCTTTGCTTTTATGCATTTGATATATTTTTTTTATGTAATGTATCAAATCATATATTAATGTTGGAAAATCTGGTAGTGATAGTTTGAATGATGATTTCGATTTGTAAAAATGCCTAAATGATAATACTGACATTATGTGATTAAACAGTTTTAAGTGAGTTATGTTGTCACAGTATGATTCAACTAATTTCATTATTAACTTAACCTGGACATATCTAATAAAAAAGCAATAATGCTGCAGAAACAACCTGAAATATTTATGGTTTCTATGGAATTTCTTATTTAAAAGAATAAACTTTTAAATAAGAAGTTGTTGAAAATAATTTGAAAGGTTTAGAAAAGGTAACTTCAACTTAACAAATTGTCTATGACATCTGTTAAGTTGAATGATTATTTGCTTTGGTGAAAATATATATATATAATGTTGTTACAGATAGAGAATTAAAAACTGAATTCAAGTCATCTACAACAAAATAAAACTTGGAAAATGGGTTGGCTATGATTTAACAGAAGCCATAAAGTGGCTATCTGCACTTATTTGCATTCTTGTGGCTGCATCTTGCTGTTTTTGAACAGATTAGTGACTGATGATGAAAAATTAATATTTTACAATAACCTAAAATGAACTACTGTTAAAGGAAAGTTTTGGTGGAATTACCCTGGTATGGTCTACTTTGAGTTGCTACCAGTCAGTATTATGATTACAGCAAACATCAGTTTTCAATACTTAGGGTATTTAAACATTATTTTGATCAAAGTGAACCTCTTTATCTTTCAATCATAAAGATATACATTTCCATCATGATAACGCACTGTTCCATTCAGTAAATCTTACATTTGAAAAATTGAAAACCTTGGTTGGGGAAAAAATTTAACATGTTTCTTTCTTTCTTCAGATCTTATTCCATCTGATTATTGTTTATTCCAGGTTTTACAAAATCTTCTTGATGGACTAGTTCTTAAAATACAGGAGCAGGTGGAAACTATTCTCTCTATAAACCAAAAGACTTTTGTAAAAAAAAAACAAACCAAAAAACAGTATTATAAAATTTGTGGATCATTGAAAGCAGGTTATTGATATTCACTTTGTTTTAGAAAATCAACACTGCATTTGGTACAAAATGTGGGCTTTCATGTGATAAGTATTGACACAAAAAAATTAGTTATAGCTTTTACCAATTTTTGAGCATTTGGTTTTAAAATTGCCTGAAAAAAAGTACAGAAATACCTAATTTTTGCAGGTTTCTGCTTACAAACTGACTTCAAAATTTTATTATTTCAAGAATAGATCCAAATAAAGTTGATGTATTTTTATTAGATACACAATTTGATAGATCGTAATTAATAAAAGCAAAAAATAGATTAAAGTTTATATGACACCCTAATACTATTGGGCACAAATTATAAGACAAAATGTTTTAAATTTACATTCTTTATTGAAAAAACTACTGCACTGTATAACATATCATATTATAATATACCTAAATTGTTCAGTATAATTTCCCTTTCAAGTAAATGAAGGTCTTATTTGATTGCACAATGATTTAGTAATAATGTATTTGTTTGTTGTCCATATATAATTTGTGAAACTTCAGTAGTTAATTTAACTGTTCTTTCCACACCTTGCAAGTGTACAGGTAAATTCAGCAACTCCAATATTGTTTCATTCATTAGAACATCTTGCAGTTCATTATTTGAAAAACCTTTGCAATTGCAGGTTCTACAACCTCCATTTTATGGGAAGTTAATCAAATTTGACCAGTGTTTCAGAGTTGAATGTCATTTTTTAAATCTCTTCTCTGGTGGCTTGCTACTTCTGAAACAGAAAAAGAATATTTTTGTGCTGTAATTTTTTTAATGCAACAGCTGACTTGATTTAACTCTGCATCATGTTGAAGACATGGTTGTTAGTTATGAAATTTATTATCTCTTTTAATTTCAAACCAACTAACTGCATATATTTCAATTATAAATTTTATAAGGATGTACAATTTATCATAGAAATCTGGTGGATAGGCACATCTGGTCCATAAACACATTAACCTGATGGCTAAAATTAACCATCTTGCTTGATTTAGAGACCTAATTTTCCAGGCAGCAAATCTAGGGTTCACTTTCCCCTTGAGAAATTACTGCTGTATATTCTAAGAGCATTACCCCTGCAGTAAGATATAGGTTATCCAGAGGGTTACTGTTAGTATTAAATTTTACCTGGTGAAAATCCTGGTAATTATTTCCACAAAATTTCCCTAGAGGACCAGTAAAAGTAGTAGGGCTTGTAGTTCCATCAATTTATTTAAAAACAGCTATAAATGGAAGTTCATTTTGATGAAGTGAACAACTAATGGTGTGCAACTTCTTTTTTCTCCAGAGCTGTAACAAGCTATTCCTCGCAATCCGTATTGTCCACAAGAAATGCGTTGATGGAATTTACACTGTTGAATTCTTCTAAAACAGCAGCAACATCCTCTGCTAGAACACCAGTTGTATCATTGTTAGGGATAACTGTGGTTGAGATATCTATTTTTTGTATCCATCTCTATTGAAAGTCAAGTGGTGCTCCGGTCCTTTGATTATCTTAAATTTTTTCTCAGGTTTTCCTCTGTAATCTGTTTGTATTGCAGTGTCCTAATCCACTCTTCAATTAACACCAAAGCAGATGATATTTTCATGGTTCTGAACATGCTTCTGATGGGTGGTTACTTTTACTCTAGCCTTTTTCCTGTCTATTTTTCACTTGTCAATGATAATGTCCTTTACTTTAAGGCTTAGATAAGGAAAGCCCATATCTTGTAGTTTAATAAAAAATACATTAGCAAGCCATGCCCCAAGGTTGGAAGATACATCACCCTTAATAACTTCAATGGCTTATCTAGAGAGTGTAAGTTCCCTTAGACTGTCTCCCTGGCTCAAAACTGTCATTGGTTGTTTCTTTACAATCTGCCTGTCTAATTTCTCTGCTACAGCTGTACTTTTTTTTTATATTTTTGACAGCATCTTTGTCAATAGTTCCAAATTTGAAACCGCCTTTTGGTCCTGTTTTTCTCTCTGAGCTTTTAAATATTACTTTCTTCTATGGGAACCCGAAATTTCAATATGTTTGAAAACAGATCTAGCATACATGATAAATATGAAGGAAAATATCACAATATACCAGTGAAGGAAAGTTTATCAGAAATAAATTTATATTTTTCAAAAAATCAGTACATGAACTAGTTCAAATTAAACAAAGAGAAGAAAAAGCACAGAATTAACACTAACTTCTTATGAGGAGGACAAGTGTAAACATTACCCTATTTTAATAAAATTTCATAAGTAAATTTGAAATAAGAAAAATAGAAAAAAGAGTATTACTTTATTGGGATTTTCCCAATTACATTTGGTAACAAAATTATTGTGACGCCGGCAAGAAGAAAGGAACACAAACGCAGATGAAGATGTTTGAAAATACTTGTATTGTAGGAAAAGAGAAAAGTTTCTTGCAAACAGTCAGGTTTGAGGAACTTATCTGAAAGATGCGTCCTTTTAACAGTTTTGCATTTCCTGTGTCGTTTTGGCTGGGTTGAAGAAATAGAGCCTTGACTTCTGTGCTTCAGTTGCTGTCCAAATCCTCACACGTGTCATGGTATTTAGATGACGGAGAGTGTAGACGGGGAACGTCTTGTCTCTGAAGGTCCCAACAAAACTGCTCTCGTGAGGGTTGGTGAAGATCTAAAAAGGTAGCCTGTGATTGGTTGGTTTTCATCCAATCACAGGGCACCCAGTTAGCGACTCCGTAATAATTTCAATATTCTCCCCCAAAACAAAATTGCAATATGAAATCCTTGCAACATAATTTTTCACACAGTTGCAGGTTGTTTTGTTTTTTAAGGCAAAAATAGCCAAAGATGAAAAGTTCACAGAAAAGTTGATTTTTTTTCTTTTTTTTAAAGGCAAAAATACCCAAAAATGAAAAGCTCAAAGCAAAGTTGATTTTTGTATGTAAAGAAATTCTCATTTTGGTGTACTAATAGGACTATAGAAATTTCATCCTTTCAATCATATGGTACAATATCATTAACACTTTGTTTTCTTGTTCAGCTACATGTACCCTATAAGCTAAGGTATGTGAAGACAATAAATTTTAAATAGAACTGAATTTAATAGTATACATAGGGATTATTGGGAGAGTTTTTACTACCATTTAAATTTTTAGTCCTTTTAGGACGTTTTATTGCAACAGATGCACCCTTAGTATCTGGTACATCATTAGAGACCTTTGATTTTGCAACATCAATTTCCCTACCACACACTCCCTTCGAGTCCGGAATGATTTTAGGATGGTGGGCATGAGTTAATGATAGTTCTAGAGGATACAGCAGTTTGATAGAATGGACCTGAACAGACCCGTCACCTCTCTTGACTTTTACAGAACGAATCTTTTTGTCGTCACCGACAATTAACTCCAAAACTCTTCCCAGCAGCCAAAATGGTCTAGACTTGGAAGGATTCTTAACAAGAACCACATCATCAACATTGATTCGATTGTGAAAATTGACCTCGTGCAAATCTTTACACTGTTCCCTCAAGCTCAACAGATAATCTTGATACCAAACCTTGCGGAATCTAGTCAACATCGAATCATGAGCTTCAATGGATTTTACCACATTTAATCTTGAAGTGGGGGTCAGATTTCCAAACATCCTGATCATCCAATTTCAGTCCAAGTCCCAAATTAGCATTAGGACGAAGAAAACAATTAGGAGTTATTACTTCGAGGTCTGAATCCGAAGAACAGTTATAAGTGAGAGGTCTTTGGATTATAGCACTCTGAACATCCGAAATTACAGTAAGGAGACCAAAATATCTAATTCGGAAATGCCCAATTGTTTTATACAAACATGATTTAATAGTCCTGATCATACGTTCCCATGTACTCCCAACCCAAGCAGCATATAGAGGTATTCTGATGTGCTTAATATTATACACTTGGAAGTGTTCATTGAATTCAGAGGAGGCAAAAACTTCCTCTATAAGATTGCAACCAGCCATAAAGGATCTGGCATTATCGCTGTAAATATGAGATGGGATTCCATATATATTAGTAAATCTAATCAGAGCCAGAACAAATGAGTGGGTGCTCATGTCTTTAACCAACTCTATGTGTACAGCTCTAATATTGAGGCAAGTAAATATAAGCATGTACATTTTACTAACTCCTTCGTCACCCTTTACCCAAACATGTCCAGTATAGTCAATCCCAGTATGTAAAAATGGTTTAACGAGATTTACTCAATGTTTAGGAAGATTGGTAACCTTAGGATACTTGAAAGCATGGTTATTAAGAAATTACTTTTAAACAAAATCTGCCTTTCAGGGTTTTGGATGCCCAGGGCGAGACAAGCCGTCAAAAAAGTAATTTCTTAAGTAGTGATTTTACCTATTCTACCCTTAGTCCTGATTATCCCCCTTTCATCTATGAATAAGTTTAAATTTTTTAATAATTCAGGTACTTTTTTACCTTGAGGAGATTGAAGGTAAGCAAGTTTCGTAGGAAAGCTTTGCTGCTGCATTACCTTAAGTAAGTAAATTTTAGCACAACTACTAGGATCCAGATCCACATGTTTTAGTTTATTTCGGATTTTAAATATATTGGTAGTAACATTAATCAATTTATTAAAATCCGAGTATTTATCAAAGGGTATCACCGGTTGAGGTTCAACGATAGCTACAGTGTAATTTAATGACGTAGTCTGTACAATGGATTTATTTTTTGAACTTAGGCACTGAAGTTCGCTTGATGGCCATTCTATGGGATTTTTGCTGAGCTATTCAGGTCCTAGGGTCCAACGGCTTAGATTCTGTTGAAACTTTTCAAAGGTTACTCCCCTTGTGAGCAGGTTGGCAGGGTCTGGTCAGTAGGAACATATCTGAATTTTACAGATAAGCATTTCTTTTCTTTCAGTTCCTCAGGTGCCACCTTAAAACGTTCGATGATACCTTCCCGTTCCTGCTGATGGAATACCTCAACATAGTCATTGAGTAATTTTTGTTGCTCGAGCTTGTTAACTACTCTGTTCAAAACTGAAAGAGCAACTCTGTGATTGGAAGGCACAGACTTTATTTTGTCCTCATGCCGGGGGAGATTAACATGATAAGCATTATCTCTGAATTCAATGGATTTTTCAAATTCCATAATTTTATTTTTATCATAATCACAAATAGCTTTGTCTTCCGGAGATATACCCAGCGAATCTACATCAAACATTTTCTCTAAATTCCTTTCTACTTGACTTTCGTCAAAAATTTCAGCAAAGGAGTCAGGGTAACTCTTTATAGGGTTCATTACAAAATTCACCCTAGTGTTTGAGCATGTAGAATATTTAGACACTATGGCATGATAATTGTGTTGAAAATCTTTACTCTGTACTTTTTAGGGGTACTTTGATTTTCATATAAAAAGTGTTGGCAGTTGCCTAACGGGGAAATGCCTGTAGAAAACTCCCAAGCAGAGCCCTTCATGCAATCCACCATTTTGATGTTCTTCATAATTTGAATTACATCGATGCCTAAAAGACTGTGAACCCTAATATCATTTTTTCCGTGCAAAAAAGCTAGTTTGTAATTTAAGTAAATTATTCTTAACAGATTTAAAGTCATCGAATCTTAAGTTCATATCGAATTCACCATCGATAAGAACAGGTAGGGGCAAGGAATTACCCTTATTTACTTCAATCCCCACTACAACTTGGTTTAATTTTTTCTTTTTAGACCCTAAAAAGCTTTTTACGTCGTATTCCACTGAAGTGAGGAAAGATCTATAGCACCCTAATTTTTCAATAATTTGCTTAGAGAAATAAGTCCTTTGACTGCCTGTATCAAAGAGGCAGTTCAATTTGTATTTACGTTTCCCTTTAGAAACAGTAATTGCCACTATCGGTAAAATATAAGGCTGCTCCTGTGTGCCAGTGTTGGTACGCACATGCGTGGAAGCAGATGAACTGTTTCCACTCTTATCTGCTTCATCACAAAGGGGGGTAACGTGGCCTTGGTATTTGCAATTTGCACATTTTCGAGGTAATTTATTTGCTTTGCCATAGCAGTCTTCCGTTCTATGACTAGCACTTGTACAAAAAGAGCACAAGCCCATCTCCCTACACCTAGAATGTCTCGACTCAAGGGAGGAATATTTTGAACAATGGTTCATAGTGTGCCCGTTGATGTTGCAAAATCTACAATGTCTAGTAATTTTGCTAGATTTTATTGCAAAGTTTTCCAATGTTGGAACATTTTCCTTTGCGTTGTTGTTCTTAGTATAATTCCCTTCCCGCGACTTGAAATTGTCTTGGTAGGAATTAGGATTTTTTTAAAAACCTGTTTTAATTAAGGTTTTTATAACCTCGTTGTAACTATCAAAATTCTGATTGATTTTTCGTTAGTTACTGTCAACTTTTTGGATTAATTCTTTTTGAAGATTTGAGGGTAATTTTGAAAAAATTATATGGCTGATTAGTTCATAGCCTGGAGTGTTTTCTTCAAAAAAATCCAAATTATACAAGGTTTTTAATTCAGATAGGTCAGTTTTAATTTCTGACAAAAATCTTTTTATGTTGACAAACTCTGGGTCATATTTAGGGGTACTGCCCAGCAATTGTTTAAAAATTTCATCAATAATGAGAGGAATATCCAAAAATTCCTTTCTCAACAAATTGATGGCCACTTCAAGGTTTTCATCTTCTAACGAAAGATGAGACACTAACTGAGACGTATAGCCAGTTAAAAAACATTTTAAAAGCGACAGCTTGGCTTTTTTTGAGTGTACAGCGTCCACACAGTTTTCAAATTGAACCAGGAAATTTTAAAATTCAAATTTACCGGCTTGTATTCCACTGAAACGCATGAGGTTGTGAGTGGCACTTGTGGATTTTGAACTGGGACGGATTCTGTATTGGAACTAGAGATATTCTCTTCCAGTCCCATGACCCTTTTAAATATGTTGTAAACGAACTCCGCCCCTAACTGTTTGTCTTCCAACATACCGCATTTTTCTAAATTAATATCGGCTTTTTCACAAGCTTCACTTATTTTTGTGTTAATTGCGTCGGCCTCTGTCAACCATTTATTTATAAGGCTTTCTTGTCTTTAAAGCAAGTCTTATTTAAGGATGCTTCTGCTGACATTAATTCAACGGCAGAAGTTATTTTCCTTTTAAAGGAATCGCTATTAAAAATTAAGCCTCTAACACCCTTAATCTGTTTAAAGTCATTCATCCTGCTAAGCGAACGATATCTACACAAACAAATTAAGAACAAAGGAAATAAAAAGGATGGACGAAATTTAACCCCTACAAATCCTAGTAGTAAACACCAAAATGGGATTGGCACGTATACCCTTTCCTCAAGTGACGTCACGTTTTGATATTAATTTACACAAATCTATTTCGTGTTAAATTATTTCACGTGGTTCTTACTTTCTTAACGTAAACGCTAGTTTCAACTGTTTGCAAATTACTTTCTTGGCGTAAAACGTTAGTTCTCAACTGTTTGCAAATTATTGGGATTTTCCTAATTATATTTGGTAACAAAAATATTGTGATGCCGGCAAGAAGAAAGGAACACAAACACAGATGGAGATGTCTGAAAATACTTGTATTGTAGGAAAAGAGAGGAAAGTTTTCTTGCAAACAGTCGGGTTTTTCAGAACTTATCTGAAAGATGCATCTTTTAACGGTTTTACATTTCCTGTGTCGTTTTGGCTGGGTTGAAGAAATAGAGTGCTTCAGTTGCTTCAGTTGCTGTCCAAATCCTCACATGTGTCATGGTATTTAGATGACGGAGAGTGCAGACAGGGAATGTCTTGTCTCTGAAGGTCCGAACAAGCAAAAGAGGAAGAGGGTTCGTAAAAACCACTCTCGTGAGGGTTGGTGAAGATCTAAAAAGCTAGCCTGTGATTGGTTGGTTTTCATCCAATCACAGGGCACCCAGTTAGCGACTCCGTAATAATTTCAATAACTTACCTAAATGGAAATAGTTTCTTCCACAGAAATAAACAAACATGTTTTAAATAAATGCCAGTCATTTTGAACATACAAAATTATGTAGATTAAACAAAATGTTTATTTTCTGTTTCAAATCAAAGTTATATAAAAAGATGCAAAAGAACTAATTAATTTCAGTGACAAATAAACAGTGTTCAAGGCAAACTTAAATAAGACCCATTGAAGAAAGTTCCAGGATATGATTCATAAATGAAATATACTTCTCTGTTGATTAAAATGAAGATATTTCTATTTTTTTTAATGAGTTTTTTTTGTGGAGTGGGGGGGGGGGGTAATTTAAATTTTTTTTCCACTGAAAAATAACAAAACCTAAATTCCATATTACAAAAAAAGGAATTGATTTTTATCACTGGCCACAACCTATCCAAATACATTTATTATTTATACATTGTACTTAATCTCCATTTTGCCTTTATAAAGTGAATATTTTTATATTACTCATAATTCTGATTTATTTTTCTTTGATTTATTGAGAACAAGGTAAATGTTGAATTGGAAAACATTTTAAATGATTTTTTTACATATTTGTTTTCCATATGAGTACAAAAGTTTTGAGTTATTTCACTGATCACCAGAATGAAATTCCAATGCTCAAATTTTTAACCTAAACTTAATCTTTAAACTCGTTTCCTCTAAAAAAACAATAATGATTTGGGAAAAAAATATTTTGTGTCATTATTTGTCATATCATACCCCAACTTACAAATTCAGTGCAATACCAAGGTTCCAAAATCGACCTGCCCTATTGCTGCATTGTTATAGCATTGTTGCCTGGCTGTGCTGTCTTGTTTTGAAAAAAATAGGAAATTGCCATTTACTGGAAATAAATGACTATAAAGATGCTTACAGCAATTTCTGATGGTCACTGTCATTTTGGTTTCATGTGGATACAGACTAAACTAAATACCACCTAAACACAATATAATAACAATATATCACAAAACAGATTGCACTGTACATTACTATATGATTTTGAAGTATGTCTCGGCAAGATTTGTATCCTATATTATTATTAATGATGATACAATTGCTGATGTTTTTATCTCTTTGTCAAAGAGAACATTTTCACTGCTGCATTGTTGCCTGGATGTGCTGGCCCATTTTGGAGAAAAATAGGAAATTGCCACAAGAAATAAATGACTATAAAGATTCTGATGGCAATTTCTCATGGGTGCTGCCATTTTGGTTTCAGTTGTATATTCTGCAGTACAACCTAAGCTAAATGACACACCAACACAGTATAATAAAAATGCGTCACAAAACAGGTCATCATATTGTACATTATTATGTGTCTATGCTGGTTTGTAAAGAGCATGATGTGGTAGTTTATAACACAAACACTAGGGACCAACATTTCATAGTGCCCAAAAACATATATATATCAGCAGTAGGCAATGTAAGATTTGTAAAGCCATAAGTATATCCACAGCAGTGAAAGTGTTAAATTCTAATTAAGCACAAATTTTTAATATATTTATCTCTCAAAATTTTGACATTACTATATAATTAGAGAACAAGTGTCATTTCATTTTTGTGGAATGTAAACTTTTGTTGAATTTTGTTCTCATACAAATTGTCTAAGAAAGAATTTTTTTTCCAAGAAGATGGCATCAATTTAATTTTGTTGAACTTTTTTTTTCCTGGTGCATTTATAGTTCACTTATCTTTTTTCTGCTGTTATAAAACATATTCTTTTAACAGAGAATAAATATATCAAGTAATTTTATAATTTTCTTTCAGAAACACCTTCAGAAATGGCAATAAGATCTTTAAAGCTTGTGGCAAAAGCTTTGCAAAACTTGGCCAATTTAGTTGAATTTGGTGCTAAGGTGAGTTTAAGTTTTTTCTTTTCTGTTCACATTCTCTTATTTTCCATTAACAAATTTACTTTACTTGAAATTTCTTGTTGATTAAGATCTGTACACAAAACAAATGTCATATTATAATTAATACTTATAATACTGACAATGCAAAAAAAATGATTTATTGGTGCTGAAAAATGCCATGTTTTCTTTAATATGCAATTGTGGTTTCTCTTGTTTAGAAGGACCCTGAATAATTAATCTGAATTTACTAGAAATAAAAATGAAATCAGTTTTTGCTTTTTGAATTTGAAAGTAAAATTATTATAGCTGTTAGAGTAGGTATCATTACCTAAACAGAAGCACCAAATTATTTGATCTACTTTAAAATCTTATGAAGAAATGTTTGCAGCTATTTAAAAAAAAAATAAAGCTTAAATTTGGTTTTAGCTTCATTTTATTTCATTCTTTTATTTTTATAATTCACTTATAATACAAAATTACCAATTTATTAATAATTCCTATTCATCATTTATAACAGTGTAGAAGTATTGCTATTGATTCTCCCACTTGCAAGGTTAATCTGGTCTTGACAGCTCACAAATTGTTGGATTGTTTCATGTGCTCATAGATTTGTGGCGTAACAAAGGATTAGATTTCCTTTTGCTTTGACTGAAATGGAATATATTCAGTTTCTGCACACGATCCATAATGATCCAAATGCCTGTTTAGCACTCAATAATGTTTTGTTTATTATAAGGATATGGGTAACTCATAAGAAAAGACTAGAATGCTGAGGATTATAGCATAATTGTTATGCAGACCCTTCCTATAATTCAACATAGAATTAGCTGAATAGTATAAAATGAAATCCATTTCAGTTGGGTTGACAAACTTAATTTTTATCTAAAAAATCATCTCAACCTCAGGCTTGGCAGGTCAAAGGTAACCTTGAAAAATTCAATTTATGAATAAAAATCAAGTAGGATGTTGTTCAATGAGATATGTTCCATTATCTTAATTTCTTCTCTCCCTCTCAGCAAGATCTGTTATTAAAGTAAATTTAGTCAGATATGTAAGTATTACTTTACACTGAACTACCAAAAGCCATAGGATAGTTGTATGTAAAGAAATTGTAGGTGGCTCCACCATACTTTGATGTCATGGAAATCAATTGTACTTTGACATCTAGTGAATCAGTGTAAACTGGCCAACCACAGGTGCTTAAAGATCATGACCAGAAGCATCTGGCTATAAATGCCTGTGATAACATACAAGCAACACTGGCTCAAATCAGTGTGCGAGGCACCAAATGAATAGCTAGCAGGTCAGTTTGGTCTTTTCTTTTTCTTTTCTTTTTTTTAGCTTCCGTTAATGGGATGTGTTGGAGAGATCGATTTGTGTGCACATGCACTAACAAATATTAGTGATATGTAGACAGCTATTGAAATGATATGACTCAACATCTCTAGAAATTTTACAACCACTTGTCAAATCAATGTAGAGTCAAGTTGCTGCACAGTGACAGGTCCTCCACAATACTAGGTATATCCCATGTCTTTTGGCATGTCATAATACTGATATTGGTAATGTGGAGCTGTATATATATATATTTAAAATAAATTTTTCTTTTAATTTTTTTGGTGTCATGTTTACTCTATAACTTTTGTAGGAACCTTATATGAAAGTCGTGAATCCATTTATTAAGACGAACAAAGAAAGAATGATAAATTTTCTTGATACTTTATCTGTAAGTATACTTTCCATATTAAAAATTTTTTATAGTTATTTTGCTTGTGAATGAACTTTGATGTAAAGTCAAACAATATTTAAGGTTATCATTACACAAAGGAAATATTCAAAATATTTTAATTTTATTGATATAATATGACTATATTATTTTTACAAAGTTGACTTGTGTTTTGGTTGAAGAAACACTAACAAATTGAAACAGAAGGCAAAAATATGTGGTAAAAGAAAAGGTTGTTGGTAACTCTTTTTTTTTTAATTCTGAAGCGAGAAGTGGTTTCAAGTGAGAGTACATTACTTAACAATTATACTCCTCCCTTCTCTTTAAGACAGCATTGTCTTTTCTCACTGTTTTTGTCAACTGGCTTTTTGGTTTGCTTCCAATTAAAAACTGTTGCTGAAATTTTGTTACTAGATTTTTATTGACTTAAAATTTCTTTGTTTCTCTCTCTGTTTTTTTTTTCATTCCTGTAAGGTTTTCCTTTTCTGTTTATGCTTTTGCTTTCCTGTGAAATATTTTGTTTGTGTCAGTTAACAGAATTAAATGTTTTTGTTGCATTCATTTCCAATTAACATTTAATTATTTTTTAAAAAATCACTACCACTGCTATAAAATGATGATAATCTATGATGCTCTTTCAATTATAGGTTTCACCTTTTGTTTTCATTCTCTAATATTTGTTGCTTTTTACTTGGAAGGATGTGCCCGAGTGCCCCAACAGCCCTGGTGTAACTGCTGGAGACTTTGCCCGTGACATGTCCACCCTCCATTCATTGTGTGCCACTCACTTGGCAGAAATTAAGCAAGCTGCTGAAAGCAAGGTAATTAACTCAACTTGTGCAAGTCTATATTGTGCTCTTTTCCACAGTGACTCCTTTAATATTGTATATACTTGCATATAGTGTGAGTTTTTATGATCAGTTTTTTATGTAAAAAATAGGGGATTACACTATACACAGTTAATTTTCTGAAGAGGTGGAAAACCATGCATTTTTGGTGACAGGTGCACTGTACACAGGTAAATTTTTTTCTGGTGGGGTTAAAATTCATGCATTTTTGGTGACCATGACCTACCTGGAAGGCCTACTTCCTCATGGTACCTTTGGATAACCTTAATGGTACAGTTAAGCTTGCCTCCTATAGTCTAGATTCTTTCTTTTGCTACATGAATGGCAGAATATCATTCACTATGTGTGCTGCTTAAAATCTACAAATACCTTGTATAATTGAAGAATTAACAATGTTTTCCTTTTGCCTTTCTCCAATTTGTGTATATCTTTGTTTCTACGTCGCTGAGGTATTGCTTTTCCAATGGCATCCCTTTTTTCTGATATGTATCTTTATCATTATAGTTTCACTTGTGTTCCTTATTTTATCTTCCTCTGTTTATTTTTATTTATTATATTCTTTACATTTTCTGGTATTATTTTATCTTGTAATTTTCTGTTACATATTCTTAAAATTATTTTTAAGATGCACCACATATATGGTAAAAGATGATTTTCCTCTTCAATCATCCTGTTGCTTCACAGATCTCTCATATAAGGTATTTGTTGATTTTAAATGGCATACGTATTGGATGAGATTTTGCTCTTTATGTAGTGACAAAAGAGAAGCTTAGGCTATGTAGAAAGCAATGCTTAGGGTAATGGAATTACTGTAGTCAGCCATGAGCAAAAACAAAAATATGGTATTTAAATGTTTGTATCAGATATTTTACAGTAAGTGGTTTTTCTCGCCATTTTGGGGTAGCTTTGTACAAAAAACAATGAAGACAATTTATTGGCTATAAAATATGTCCAGGATGATAAAATTTGACTACAGTAGGCATGCTAGTCTTGCTCAGAAGCTGGGGTTACATTATACATGAGCTATATGAAATTATCAGGTTTTTCACAAAAGAATTCTGGGTCGCAGTATACATGAAGTAGGTTTATATACAAATATATACAGTTTCCTTTTTGATTTGCTATTTAGATTAACTTGTTCTAATGGATTTCATTGCTTTTTCATGACTAAATTTATACTTTAATCTTTTTGTATATTTCAGCATTTTCATTGATTTTGTTCAAAAAATAATTTTGAAATTTATGGTGTACTTGAGTGCCCTTGTTACTAGATTGGTTATTCTTTTCATACCTAATAGATTACATCATTCAAAATCAACAAAAATTGGGATAGCCACACATTGTTCCTGAATATTGCATAAATGTGAAAGAAAATGATTTGTAACATTTTTAATATTTATAAAAATTATTTTGAAAAGAATTATGATAAGTCATTGACCTGATCAAATAAAGAGACTGACATATAAAGTATTAATTATGGTGTGTTTTTATATATAATATATATATATATATATATATATATATATATATATATATATATATATAACACACTAGAAAGACCTGTGAAAATTTCATGGTTTTCCTATTTTCATTTTCTGATGAATCTTAATTCTTCAGTCAATGATTCAATAAGGTCTTGGTGAGTTCTATGACAATAAAATATTAGTAAAACTTCCTTTATCACATTGTTAAAATATTTATGCTTAACAACTTCAATAAAATATTGCAATAACAATCATAAATATGAATATTGGTCATTATTTTAAGAAAAGGAGGCACAAATGAAAAGATTTGAAATCGACAACTTTTTCAATTTCACTGAAACCGCCATTAAACACTTCTATCTTTTCCTTTTTTCTTCCATTCATTATATTTTGTTTTTTATATGCAATCAAAGCAGAATAGTCCATTATTTATGGGGTATTAGCAGGAAATATTAAATACTGTTACCTTCCTTCCTTCCTTTCTTGCCAAATCCCTGTCTTACGAACATTTCTCTTAATAATAATTTAAAAATTTAAGTTATTTATGGTAACTGGATTTTTGGTGATTTCCTTACTCAGTTTCCATCATTTGATAATGTGCATCTGAAAAATGCTGCGTTTTGGCTTAGATCAAAGTGTAGTATCTGTTCTTATCAGCTTAATCGGATTCTCTGTCTCCACTTCTATCTCCTTCCTTTCAGTTTCTTACTTAAACCAAGTAATGACTTTCTCCTTCTTTACACACAATCAAAACACACAAGAGTCCATTATTTATGAGGTATTGACATGACATAAAGGTCATGCTAATTAACAAAGGGAGGGACAAACACAATTCTAATAGGATTTTGTTCCTCACCATTTGGTTGTGCACTATTTTATGATTACATACAGGGTGCAACAGATAAATTGTTGTCTAAATTATGCAAAAAATAACACTAACATCTCATTTTAACAGATATATTTACCAAAATTACACAAAAATATCTTGAAATGTTAAAGAGCAAATTTATTCAATAAAATTGCCATTGGCTTCAACCACAGCCTCCAGATGACTTTCGAATCTTCTGCAACTCTTCTGGACAGTCTGCTTGTTTGTTGATGAATGCTGCCATAATCCTTGCCTTCAGTTCATCTTCGGTGTTACAAGGAGTTTTGTTGGTTCTTGCCCAATGCATAATAATGAAGGAGGTTGCAGTTGGTATCCTTACCTATGCATAATAATCAAGGAGGTTGCAGTCTGGTGAGTTAGGTGACCAGAAGTAAGGAGTGATGTGGTTGCAGAAATTATCTGACAGCCATGACTGGGTTCTCCTGCTTGTGTTGCATGGTGCAGAGTCCTGTTGCCAGATATAGGATCTTCCAGTAGCGACTCTCTTGACCCATGGCAGCACTACCTACAAGGCACTTGATGTAGGCCTCCATGTTGAGTTTGAGGCCCTGTGGGAAGATGAATGGAAGCATAATGTCATCATCACTAGTGATCACTCCAAACACCTTTGTAATCACCATTAGATTCATCCAACTCTTTCTGAATTCTCTGCACTGTCCTCAGATTGACACCCAAACACTCTGAAATGTTCATATTAGAGCTTCCAGCGCAAATGCCAAGTACAGCATGCCATTTCCAAATGGAGTGAATTGTGTCATGGTGCTCTTTTTCTCACAGACAGTGTCCAACTGACCCTACTATATTGTGCAGTTGACAAAATCGAAAACAAACAATGCGCATGTGTGAAATGAAAATATAAAATGGCGACAATTTACCCATCACATATATAATATTATATACATTTCTTTTACTGGAGATTTAATGATTTTAATTCTTAATTAATTAGCTGTAAAATGAAGAGAAAATTTTACTGTTACAGTTTTATATTTTATCAACAATAACATGAAACTTGTCTATCTGCTGCAGGTGGGCCAAAAGCACTTTTGTTGAAACATCCATTTTGCCTTTAATATTCATAGTTATTTAAATCCTTCAATTTTTCCTTTTTACATTTTTATCAAAAATTTAATCTTTTTTCTGAAGATGAAGAAATTATTAGGATATGGCAAGGGAAATTTTCACATTGTATTCAAATATAAATAGTTTACACTATTTGCATTGTTGCCATATTCACAACATTTCAGCCATTGTACATTCTGAACTTCTTCAGCTGATTGGAATTTCAAACTGTGCTCTTTCAAACTAAACCAGGGTAGATTGTTCTAGTTCCACAAACCATGCCTCTTTTGGATGTCTCACTTACCTCTCTTTAACTCAAATTTCTTAGTTTTTGTTCACTGCAGTAGCCAGGTATTGAACACACAACTCTGCGTCAAGTCACTGGATCCAACCAACACTTTTATACACTGGACATCAGTGTATGAATTTTTGGGACTTATAAACTTAATGTCTCAGTAATCATATTGCGATTTTGTTGTTGTTATTGCTTGGTATTACTTGTTCCTATATTGTATTCATTTCCATGTTTGGCTGGCTTAGGAGATTTTTGTGGCCTAGCATATGTGCTGCTTCCTTAAGTTTTCATATTTTTCAGTGATGTTCTCTGTCTCTTATTTCAAAATCATCCCACAGGGGGTGGTGATCTCCCTTTTCCCTCCATATATGGTCAGCTATGCCTGATTTTTCTATTTCTCCTCATGTTATGGCTTTATGATGTTCTTAGTCTTATTTTAAGTGATCGACCTGTTTCTCTTTTGTATTTCTTACCACAGCTGCATGTGATGGCATACACACAATCTTTAGTCATGTTCTCCTCTATCGGGGGGGGGGGGGGGGTCTTACTCGGATGAGGTGTCCGTGAAGTGTTGAACAACTTTTGAAGGTCGTCCTCATGTTATATGGACCACAGATCTTTTGTATTTTTTCTAATAATCCCTTCACATAGGATAGGAGTGTTGTTATCCTCTTGTACCCTTCTATCCCAGTTTGTTGTTTGTACCTAGGGTAATTGTTATGTTATACTGACCATTTCTTCTTCATATGTCTCTGGGTTGCCACTTTTGCTCAATGTTGTAAGCAGTGGATGATCCCTTTCTTTACACTGTTTGGTTGGTGGGAGTTGAAGTTTAGGTCTGGTGAATGTTGTCTTGTGGTATACAGATGTCTTGAACACATGTTTGAGATATTAGTACATCTAGGAATGCTAGTTTGTTGTTTTCTCTCTCCATTGTGAACTGTATCAATGACCTTATTGAGTTCACATGGTCTAGCAGTAGCTGGTGTGGCCATAGTAGAAAGGTGTCATCTATGTATCTCAGCTGTAAGGTTGACTTTAGTGATGTGGATTCTAATGTCATTTCTTCAAAGTATTTCATGTATGTGTTTGCCATTGCTGGTGATAATGGCAAACCCATTGCTAATGTGACACTGACCCCGGGGGGGGGGTGTGTGATCCAGCAATCATGACACCGTATGTGAGTCAGTCTAACCCTGGGACACCCATTGAAGTCCTGATCGCGACGACAGATGTGACACCCTAACCCAGCTGGTTACCACAGCATCGGATGTGAGATTCTAACTCTTGTCTTGGTCCCGGTTGATGTCTGGTTAGATACAGCATCAGCTTTGTTGTCCTCAGCTCACCTCCAATGTCTGGTTACCGAAGCAACTACTTTGATCTCGGTCCAACCTACCCACGTTGTGATTTGATCTTAGGTTGACAAGATCAGTCAGGCGTTGGGCTGTAGTGCGAGCTGAATCCGGGTCAAAGGTGATGCTGCACAAATGAATGTAGAAGAAAAATAAAGGAACAATTCAAGGAGTTCAAATGTTGTTAAGGAATAACAATTTACTTTTTATCTGTTTGTTGGATACAGGAGTGTGTCTCACTCTCCCAGCCCACGTCTATGGATTGTGGCACTTTTGTGTTTCTTAGCGAGTTTTGGTATCTTAAGTTGTGTTTCAATAAACGGCTTTTGGTATCTTCAATCGATATTTGTTAAAACTGGCTTTGGTGGAAAATCTAAGTTGGACTTCACTGAACTCGTGCTTGGTTAGAAGTCTAAGTCGAAAGGCGTGGAATTCGTGTGGTCACCTGCTGTGAGGCGTTATTCTCTAACTTTCAACTCGTAACTGCCAACTCTTGACTCAAAATTTTTTTACTGACTGAACGCCCGGGGACGTTTGTTTATATGGATGTCGACCAAAACCCAGTGTGGGGCCAGACACGGTCTGGGTTCTTCGATAATTTCAAATCCCCAATAAGGATTTTCTTTGTTTTTGGACAGGAAAATTTATCACTTTCCATATTTGGAAATCTATCGTTCTTTGTTTAGAGGAGTTCTCCCCCTTTTGTGAGGAGTGGTCGGAGGAGAATTACCCTACTAAAACTCTTCCTCTTCATACCGGTACCTCATACCAAACCCTTCGAGGGGCGTCAACAACAATTCCCTTCCTTCTCATATCTTCACCTTCTGTGAGGAGAGGTTGGAGGAGAATTATCCCCCTAGGCTTATCCTTCCTCACATTGGTACCTCACACCAACCTCCTCATGGGTGTCAAGTTTCTCCTTCTTTACCATATTTTTCACCTTTGCCTATCACTTCATGCTATCCTCTTTGGGGCCAAGTGATCTCGGTGTGGGTGTGGCTAGGCTGGTGTTAGCTTACATTGACACTCTGAGGGGAAAGGAAAGAAAGAAAAGGAATTATCTTCCTCAGAATTTTTCTCCGTTATCTGTCAAAATACTTTTAGACCTCACAGAGTGTGATCGTTAAATTATTTTATCTTACTTTAGACACCTGGTAATTGTCTAGCGCATTTATTGCTGACTCTTTAACTATTGCAGTCAACCTTTAACTGAGTGGCTGTTTTCACTTGACGAGAAAATCTTTTTTGTTTTTTCTCGTTTCAACTGTCCAGGTGACCATTTCTGGTGACAGAAATTTTTGCCAAGTACAGCTTGCCGTCCGTATCAATGTTTTTGTTTTGCTTAATTTGATTAATTCCGTCTTTCTTGTTAACCGAATTCCATTGACCCCCTTTTTCCACACACAGTTGACCGACATTCGAAATTTTGAGTGTCAGCTATGCATGTGGTCAAGACCGTTTGCTCTTATCAGGACATTAATTAATGTTGACAGATCCGAGATCTGTCTTCCTTACAACTTTCTGTTTTCTTGCAAGAAAGGAAAAATAATTATATCTTGCATTGCAAATGAAAATAACTAAAAAAAATCTTTTACCCATTCTTTGTTTGAAGACAAAAAAAACAAATAATGTCGCTCAGTATGTCTTTCGATCTATCTTCTTCTCGCTTTAAGTAATTCCCGTTATTAATTTCTGTGATTAATTAATTAATCAATTAACCACTGTAGCTAAATAGTGCCACACTAAGCTTTCATCCTGTCAATATATGTCTGATCCCATTCAAAAGTATGTTGTGTGTGTACAGGAAATTGGCATTTCCATCAGATTATCTATTGGTATACTGGTCCATGCTCTTAGGGATGAGTCCAAAGCCAATCTGTCCCTGACTACTGATAGTGCCTCCTCTATTGGTACCTTGGTGAATGAACTCACCACGTCCAGGTTCACCATCTGGTTGGATTGGATGAGAGAATCTTTGGTTTTCCATGAAGTGGTTGGAGTTTCTGATATATGAAGATGACTTTCCTATTAATGAGTCAATTATATCTACAAGGAAGTGACTCAGAGGGTAGCATGCAGAGCCTTGGCAGCTAACAATCTAAATAATATAAATAGCTCACTAATGAAGTATAACAGCAATATAAATCAAAAACGTTTTTTTATTGAGTCATATTAACATTATGAATAATTAGTCTTATTAATCTTTTTATCTAAAATTTTTAGGTATTATAACTGAAATGTATCTGTAGTATGTGTGTGTCATCCTAGATCATGCAAGAATAGACTTTAAACTGTCTTTCAGGTGCAGAGTTAACCTGAAAGGTGACTTTCCAGCTGCCAAGTAGAGATTCATTGATCAACCAAACTACACCTAGATTGCAAACATGGGAAATGGTCATATTATAGGAGATATAAACACCCACCTCAGAGAGGAGTCAGACAGCCTTTCAGACATTGTAGATGAGACTGTAAGGTCCCCATTTTGGATAAGGGTCCTATGACTATGACTTCTCTCACATACTGGCTGAAATTAAATGATAAAGTACTGAGTTGAAAAAACAATGTCAAATATGAGAGATTTTTTTTTTTTTTTCTTACAGTAAGTTTCACCCTGCGCAATTCCTGAGGACCACTGAAGATAGAGGGATACATTAAGGAGTAGTTTATATGGCTAGTAGAGGAAGATAATGGTTAACTTTAGACTTGAACAGGTTAAGATTGTAGTGATCAAGGAAACATCCTCCTGTGAGTCTGTTACATAGGGCAGTGGTTCATGGGAAGAAGCTATTTTAGTGGCACTCACTTCTCACTAATGGAATATAGAGGGAATGGGCATGGTTTGCTACTATGGAAGGGAAGGTTAAACCTGGTGGAACCAAGGAATGTAGTTCATCCAAGCATTTTCCATGGAAGTAGTGATAGAGCAATGGGGGAGGTTGGAGGGTGGAAATTAATTCTTTAACAAGTATTTGGAGATGCTTTTGAACTCTGATAAAGATAGGAAAGTGAGGACCGGGCAATCCCTGCACAAATATACCAACAGTACTCAATTTTCAGCCTGATCTGGTTCTTATAAAGATAGAGGATAGCATGAGGAGTCAGGAGTGGTACAGGGAGCCGGCCATTTTACCTGCATCTTTAGAGATAGATCGTATATAAGTTCCATTTGAGGTTGGGTGTGAGTTTGAGGCCTAATATTCTCTCAAGGCACAATGCCGCCTTGAGGGAGTATCCGTTCATCATGACTGACAGTAGTTTGGGCTCTGATTGACAGGGATAGAATGTAACTAGTTTGATTTTTGAGGCATTGAATGTAACCAGCCAGTTTTTTCCCCACTGGCAAGTTAGTGTTAGATTGGAAGAGAGGTCAGATGCCAATCTCTGATCATCAAGAGATTTAGAGGTGCACCCCATATATTGTTGTATCATCAGCATAGATCTTTTCAATTGATCAGAAGTATATTCTCAGGCAGATCATTTATGTAAATCAGAAAGAGGGTTGGTCCAAAAAGTGACCATTGGAGGATGCTTGCATTGACTGTCAGTGCCTTGGATGACTGGCCATTAATAACTACGTCCAGGAAGAACATATAATGCTATGGTCCTCTAAGTGTGTGTGTGTGGTGAAGGGCCTCACTAAGTTTGTGTGTAATGGTAGTTAGGACGTCAGCAGTGAATCAGGACGATTGAAACATACTGCTCACTGCACAGGCAGTTGTTCCTGTCTAGGTGCTCACAAAAAAAAAAGCTTACTGATGATACTAAAGAGACTAATGGGTCTATACTGGGAGGGGGGATCACTCTAAGCAGCAGATAACTAATTTCACTAGTATCAGGTATAATTCTGGGTTGATATTCTTAAGGGCAACTACTGGAATTTTGTCTGGGTCAGTGACTTTTTTCAGGTCAAGGCTATTGATTAGTCTAGAGACTAATGGGTTTGCTAGTTTTGTTTGTTTTTAATTTGATCACATTCATGTTTGTTTTGGTTTGTTTGGTTGATGACAATGTAGGCAATGTTTGGAGTGATAGACACCCATTGGAGATGCATGCATAAATAACCTGGGTTGACTCATCTAGAGATACTGCCATAACTGTACTCGTCACCATGGCATCGAGAGGCCAGTCTATAGAGATTATTACACAGTCCAGAAACCATTCACAAAATGGCAGTACAATAGCTCTGATATTATACACCTGTTGATAGGATAGCCTCCTTCGAAGTTACTTGAAGGCTTGGATCCTTGACTATCAGGCAGATAATGCCAAAACCCAGAAAATGTTTACCTGCAGCACCCTTAATGAGAGGACAAATAACTGAGTAAAGTTTCAGGCATGATACTCTGAGTGTATGTGTCTCATCCACCTAGAGATCAAGGCAACAGAACTCCTCCTTGGGTCAGAAATATCGTACTAGCCAGAGACCTAGGGTACCAAGACAAGCTTGCTCATGTACATGAGGACTAAGAGACCCATTAGGAGAAGGCGGGTGGTAACGAAGGTTTCCCAGTGTTGCGAGTGTATCCCCTCCCCACATTTGAGTTAGTATCAGAAGCTTAGTTTTTAAGCCGAGGGCATGCATAGGGAAGTTATTTATTCTGCTCGAAAAACGAAGAAAAAAGAGTTTTTAACTTAGTATGAGCCCCAAGATCTTCTCTTTGGAAAGTGTCGAGATAAGCTCATGAACCATTTTACCACACAGGAAAAACTCCCATTAAATGAATAGGATCAACAATTAGCATTAAATTAATGTGCAGGTAAACAGTACAGATGCACATACATGTGTGCAGATACACACACACACACACACACACGCACACACATACACACTTGTATTGAAGCAAATTAAAGAAAATAAAAGTAAGAATATGAGGATTACTTTACAATATATGGAAATACTTTGAAATACATGAAATCAATACATGGTAAGATGAAAGAAAGGAGTAAAAGGCTAAAAGATTTGTCAAAGACATTTGGTGAATTCTTGTAATCTTCATTAAGCAGGACAATATTGTTACATATCAAGTTACTAAATTTTTTCTTATGAATACTAGTAGGAAAAAATCTAGAAAAATATTTTTCAACATATGTAAATTTTTACATTCATCATGCTGTAAAGTTAAGTTCAACCAATAGTACTTTTATTGTTTTGTACATATTTTATGCTAAAAAGAAAAATGAAGATCTTTTAAAATGAGTTATTTTTGTATATATTTCTTTTACTATTTATTTCATTTCATCACCTGTTCCTGCTATTAAGAAAATGTAAAACTTCTTTTAGTACAATGTTTGACTTAGTCTTTTCTTTTTATTTTAGCCTGAGCTGAAGAAATTGCTGGCTGTAACAAGTCGGCTAACAGCCCATAAGAAATGTTATATGGGTGAACCATCATCGTGACACTGGCTGGATGTGTCCCCACTTCTGAGCTGCCGTCGCCGCCACTGCTGCCACCATTGTTGCTGTCCTCCTCTGCCATCTCACCACTTGCTGCTCACCTTGCCACTTCCAATGCTACAGCCTCTTTTTTCACTGCTACGGTTGTTACCCTCACCACCACCACTTCTGCTGCTGATGTTTTTGGGTACCATTCTATGCAGTGGACACCAGCATTGCTGTGACCTCCACTTATGTACTGCATTGTGGGGCCACCGTTGCCTCCTCTTCCTCCTCCTCCTTTTGGCTGGCTGCTTGCTGCATCTCTCAGCTGTTGCTATGGTGACAGAAGTTAACAGCAATGGGGAAAAGCAAAAAGTGGAGTTTAGGAGCAGACGAAGGAAAAAGGAAAGATGTAAATTTTGTGTGGGGCGATAAAAGTGAGTAGCACCAGTATATGAAGGACTTAGGGACATTTACATTGTCCAGTTGGTGCTTTCTACTGCTGTACATTGCCTGGGACATACACACACACACACATATATATATATATATATATATACAGTTGTGGTCTTGGCAGCTTGACCACTCTCTCACATTGTATACTTTGCTCAGGTCTGGACAGAGGGACACATGGAAACTTTGTTGTGGTCTGGGCCTATAATTCGACATACATAAACACAAAAGAACCCTCCTTTACACATATACATGCATACACACACACACACACACTCACAGTTATCTTTACCCAGATTATTGAGAAGCTGACTATATAAATATTGTTTAATATTCTTTTTTGTTCCAAAGGACTTAATCTATTGGATTAAAGAGATTTCATCATCATCATCATCGTTTTTTTCTATTCTCCTTTTTTGATTTAAAAGCTTTTCTCCATAAGAAAATAATCTGCAAGCAGATAATTGAGTGTAATACAAAATATGTTATTTTCTTTTTGCTTAAGTATTGATATTTATAGTTCAGTTTGTCATTTTTAAGCATTTGTACTAAATTACTTCCATAAAAATTTTCACAAATGCACTTGGCTGCTTCTGAACAATTGTTGGTTGTTTACTTAATTGGTACATGTGTGCTCATATTTGACAGCTAGTCTTCATTTATTTTTTTTTTAATTTTCATCTTTTAAAACATCTTTCATTTGCCAAGAAAAGTAAAGTGTTTTTGATAGTTTATTGTCTTGATTTAGGGGGAAATGTTTGTGCAAAGAAATTATGGTTGTTTTGGTAACAAAAGTTTGAACATTACACAAAAGAAAAAAATGGTTTTTAGGAAGAATTTTTGATTTTTTAAAAAAAGTTATTTCATGTTTTATAAAGGCTGTTTATTTAATCCTTTTTTATTTTTAGTTTACTATCATGCTGAAGAGGATATTAAAATTTTTTAATGAGTTTTAATATTTTGTTGTGTACAAGTTCTTTTATAAGTTTTACACTGCCAAATTTAATGCTTCATAAGCTAAATGCACTTTTGTTAATCTGTGTAGCATTGGGAACATGCATTTCCTAAAAATAACTTGCAGTAGGTTTTTTTGATAATCCATTTATAGTTAGATTTTGAGGAAGTTACCAATACATTTGTGTCAGGTATTCCTTCTTGCTTAACATACCTGTTTGAAATCTCAATTATATATAAATTCTGATTTCCATGTAAAATTTTCAAATATTTCCTTCTTAGGAAACTTTATTAAACTTTAATTTTTTTTTTTACTAGGCATTAAAATTCTATAATAAAATATAATCATAAGTTATCTTTAGTCATTTTGTGAATGAGGAAGAAAATTATAAATAAACAAATACTATCCAATAATACATATTGAATCAGATCAGTAGATTCTGGAAATAATTTTAGTTTTGTTTAGCGTCACTATTCCAACTTTATCTTAGCATCAGAAACATTATGAAGGGCAGGTTGATTTTTCAACTTTGTTTTTAAAATCAACATTGCACTTGGTATGAAAACTGGGGTTTCATGTGATAAGTACTGACATTAAATATTAGATTCATAGCTTTTACCAATTTTTGAGCTTTTAGTTTTAAAGATTGTCTGAAAAATGTATGGAAATACCTAATTTCTGCAGGTTTTGCTTACAAACTGACTTCAAAATCTTACTATTTCAAGAATAAATCCAAACTGTAAAAATTGTGAAAGATTACAAAAAAGGCAAATCAAAGAATAAGATCTTACACCATTTGTTAGGTTATAATTAATAAAAACAAAAAACAGATTAAAGTTTATACGACACTCTAATACTATGGGCACAAATTATAAGACAAAATGTTTTAAATTTAGATTGTTTATTGAAAATCACACTAAAACTACTGCACTGTATAACATATTACATTATAATATACTTAAATTGTTCAGTATAATTTCCCTTTCAAGTAAATAAGGTCTTATTTGATTGCACAATGAATAAGTAATAATGTGCTTGTGCCTTGCTTCTTGTCTATATACAATTTATGAAGCTTCAGTAATTAATTTAACTGCAAATGTGCAGGTAAATTCGGCAACTCCAACATCATTCCATTCATTAGAACCTCCTGCAGTTCATTATTTGAAAAACCTTTGCAATTGCAGGTTCACAACGTCCATTTTATGAGAGGTTAATCAAATTTGACCAATGTGTTGCTTTATAGTTGATAAATGTATTTTTTAATGTCTTTTCTGGCTCACTATTTCTGAAACAAAAAATATATTTTTATTGGAAACATTACTCCTACTTGGTTATATTTTTGCAATGTAATTTGAATGATATTTTAAAATTAGTCTTGTAAATTGACATAACTAATTAAGTATTAATAAATGTTTATTTATCAAATGGAGAAAATTTTTTTATAAACTCTTCCCTCACTTCCAGTTAATCTGACTTCAACATAGATAAAATAATATTTTCTGGAAGCAAGCTGAAGGCATTGTGCTGTAAATTTTTTAATGCCACATTCTGTATTTCGGTCGACTGTTCGTTTATTCTCTGGATCATGTTGAAAATATACAGTTATTAGTTATGGAATTCATTATGCTTTTTAATTTAAAACCAACTGCCTGCATATATTTCAATTATAAATTTTATAAAGCTGTGCTGTCACAGATCACTGGAATGAAATTCTAATGCTCCAATTTTTAGCCTGAACTTTTTAAAAATTCATTTCCTCAAAGAATGGTAAGGATTTGGAAAAAAACAAACTTTGTATCATTATTCATCTTGTCAAGTACCATCTTTCAAACTGCATGCAATACCACTGTTCCAGAATTGATCTGCTCTAGTATTCAAATGTTGTTCATGTGTTTTTCTATTTTGGTTTTGATTAAATAGCAATGTGAAATTTTTTTTTAAATTCAAGAAATTTCACTATTATTTCTGCATGGAAGATATTGAACTATTTTTATGAACAAATTTTAACAGCCCATTTTGCATGCATGCATTGAATACACAGTTATGATTTCTATTACATATTTTGCTTTTTCAAAAGTAAAACTGTACTTAGCTGCAGAAAGAAAGGTTTTCATTAGTCCCTTTCCTAATAGACAATTTGTACTAAAGAACATTAACAGCTGTATGTTCTGTTCGTCTCTATTGTGCAAACTTCCTCATCATTGGCTTGATTTTTGATAGAACATTTCAGTTTGTCATATTTGTTGTCAGTAATGACTCTTCCATATAACTTCTCAGTCCAGACACAGTGGCCAAAAAGAAAAAATAGAGAAACCTGCACAGAAAAGAATAGTGTACTGTATGCTTGCTGAATCAGTGATATTATCATTGATATTATCTCTAGTTGTTACATAACATAATGTGTTAAAAAAAAAAAAAATGAAAAAAAATCTGATTTTTACTCAAACCATACCAATAATTTTTAGTTCTGGAAAGAATGTCATTATGAAATTATAGTTTTCGGAAATTGAGAAGTCAACTTTAGTGAATATCGATACAGATGATACCACAGTGTATAGTTGTCCCTCTTAGATGGCCACGTCCATGCACCTGATCTCTCCTCTAACCTAACTCTGGTAATCCAATGGGGGAAGGACTGACTTGTAACATTCAATACATCCAAAACCAACCTAGTAACATTCTACCATCACTGAGTAGACCCTGAACTTTTAACCTATCCTTGCCTTAAACATCTACAGGGACTAGAGTTTATCTCAGAGCTCAAGTGGGATTCCTTTATACGAATCCTCACTAAAGATGCTGGAACAATGCTTGGTCCCTTGTACTGCTTCAGTAATTGACTCCTCCTGCTATGCTTTTTTACAAGAACCAGATCAAGCCAAAAATGGAGTATTGCTTCCATATCTGGGCTGGAGCTGCCCAATCCCCACCTGCTAGTCTTCATAGAATTCAAGTGCGTCTATGAGGCCTTGTGGGTAATTGTTCTCAACCCTCCAAACCCTTTTCCACAGATGAAATATTGCAAGCCTCTTACTACTCTGTCAGCTACATTCCTTAATTCTACCAGTTCTGATCGTCACAGCTAAAACCTGCCATGTCACCACAGTAGAATGAATCATCCTATCCTCATTCCCTTTGCATTCTATTAGTAAGAAGTAAGTTCCACTTGGCTTCTTACCAAGAACCAATGCTTTGTAGGACAGATTCTTAAGAGGATGTTTTTCCAATCTCTACAATCTTAACCTCTTCAAGTCTAGGGTCAACTGTTGTTGCTCCTTAACTTCATAAACTGCTGCACTTCTTACCTCCCACTCTTATGGTCACATATCATCATCATTTAATAACCCTCTGCTTTGAGTGGCTCTTGGACCTTGTATTGGGTAAACATTAATAAAAAAAGAACATCAAACTTAAGCTCTGTGTACTTGTTGCTACAAAACATGTTGATATCTAAAATAATGAATTTAGCAAAAAATCATCTATATTTTTGTAATTTAAATTTTGAGAACACTTCTGTCGAAAACACTAGACAGAAAGCAAACCACTTTGTGGGGTGAAAAGTTTTGCTAATTCTATTAAAACTTTGTTAAATCCTCTTGAAAATAACTTGAATGACCTTACTTGTAAACGAATAATTAATTAGTTGAGTGTTTGGTGACAAAGATAGGAAGAGACAAAATTCTAACTTTCTACAATTTGGTATTAAAGAACCGACCGACCAATTCCTTTGTAGCTTTTTTTATCTTCATCCAGTTCTTTATTTTACTTCATTTATGCTTTATAGTTCTAGTCACATTTTTATGCACCTTTTATTCTTGGTGATTCTGTTGTGTTTATAAACGGAAGTAGCAAGTACGTTGAATAGTTTTTGTTCTCTCCACTTATAGAAATGGATAATGACAATAGATCAAGAGGTAGTGTCTGTCATAGTCATCAGAAATGGACATGATTTAACACTGGCTGTGGAATATCCGTTGCAGCCATAAATATAGGGTGCTCTATCTCTGAGGTAGCAACTGCTCTTGGGTTTTTCAGACAACAGTAGCAAGAGTATACAAAGAATATGTGAATACAGGAAAGACATCAGTGGTATGTGAAAACTACATTCACAGATTCTCCAAGAGTGTGATTTCCAAGTATTGCCACAACTGCATCAAATCACATCCTAATTGGAGGTTGGTGCCACTCAATCCACCAGGTAACACTATAGAGTGTACATTGCCTTCTTTTAATGTCATTTTAAAGATTAATAAGAACATGAGACTAAATCCCATACATAAATCATTATTTACCTGCGGACGTCAATGATTAATATTAGCTGAGGGTGTGCAGTTTTTGGAGGGGGTTCTTTGAAGGTGGATCTTCTCACAAAGATGTTAGAGACTCTGTCTTCTTGGAAGGGCCACTTATATATCTTGCTCTCATTTTGTTGTCATACATGTGTATGTGCACAGCTTGGTTGTCCACCTGTTTACATGTTGGAGGCAGCCACTGACATCCTGTGAAGTGCAAATCTGCATCTGATATCTATGAGGTCATCTTCAAGGTCGACCTGGTTGCTTTGGTGTGATACTGGGTGCAAAGTCTACATTGGTATCTCTTAGGGTGAGCCCAGTGTATATACAGATCACCACAGATCAACTCGTTTTAGAACAAAAGTTCTTTATTAATATTAAATTCGATTCATTTGCTATTTCCTGGTGTGAGTCTCATGCTGTAGATGCCATGGTATTTTTGTAGTCATCAACCAACAACAGTTCCAATATTAACATGGTATTAGTTGCATGGGCCAGAGAACATTGTCATTGGCCTGTGGAAGACTGGTATTGCATCACCTGAGCACAGATGGTAGAGTTTGAAGGAGGCTACATAAGATTTTGAATGCAGCCTGTTAGCAGGGAGTTGTACGAGCTAGTGGTGGCTCTGTGATAGTGCGGACTGTGTTCTGTAGGGATTCGCAAGGATCACTATTGAAACGAGTCGATTTTGACAGATGTGACATACAGGGATCTTGTTGACCCCCCCCCACGCACACACACTTTATACTCACCATATTTACCAGTGATAATGGCTTGTTTTAGAAAGATAATTCTTTCCCTCATTGTGCACGGATGACATGAATCTGCTTTCATGAACACTACCTAACTTCCAGGTATTCAATTGACTACTGTGCTCACCCACTAGATTTAGTAGGTTTCAGACCTTAGTAAATTAACTGCATCGATAACTGCTCAGTTATGGACAGCCTGGTATATACACGTAAAAACTCCAACTTCTCATAGATATAATGTCACATCGTGTCGCCACCATTATTCAGGCAAAAGGAGCTATACGTTATTTGGTGTTTTCTAATGTTTTAGCACTTCAATTTATGTAGTCATAAAAAAGATGAGCGTAAACCACATTATTTAATATTTTAAGTGATATAAGCAGAAAAATATTAACAAAATAATTGTTGTCTTTTATCTATTTATTAGACTTGATTTGGCACAAGACTAATAATAGCCGGTGAACTTATTTTTTAACTAACCTTGTCTGGTTAGTGTCATAGGAAAATGTTTGCTTATTGGTGCTGTCAACAAGAATGCTTTTTTGCAATTATTTTCATCCTTTGACATTACTAATTTATTTTGTTAGACTTTAAAGCTTTCCAAATTAAGGATAGCAAGATGCTAATAGTTTTATGCTTTTAGGTTATGCAATTTTTTTAATAACAATGAAATCATTATTATCCTGTCAATGTTTTTCCTTCGTGCACCTTAAAGATGCACACATTGCTCTTTTCTGAAAGGACCACAAGATGCTTTGAGTCGAGTGTAAATTGTAACTTGACTGCTTGAGATCGTAGCTGAATGCTGAAATGTTCTTCATTGTTGCAAGCAGACCAGAGCTTAAGGAAATTGTTAACACAAAAAGATGACACCCACTTATTATTTGGGGATACAGCAACTTGGCAGACCTGACAAGAAATAAAGTCAATGAGCAGATTTATTGATTATAAAACGGAATTGATCGATAAAAATGTTTTTTATTGGAAAATGAAAATAAAAACTGAAGACGTTGGTTACTTTTACTATGAAAAAAATTGCTTTGCTTTAGGAAATTGGACAATTTTATACTTATATATTTTATCATAGAAGAATTTCAAATAATGAATCCTTCTGAAAATTAGAAATAATGTCATTATCATAGTGCCACTAACATTTAAATGGAAGGCTACCTTGAGCTGATGTCACTAAAAGTTAAATGATTCCCTTTGTTGTCAGCATACAAGTTTCTATAAATAGAATTATCTTCAGAATATTGGAAAAAAAAACAGCATCAAGATGTTATATAAATTTTAGAATATATTTAAATTTAAAAAAAATACTTACTGGTGCTTCATGCTTTGTATCTGGTGCTTTCATCTGTATTGGCATGCCGTTATCTGTTCGATAGACAAACACGTAACCGTCTTCTGATCCGACAACAATGAATTTGTGGTTAGGTGAACGTACAATAATTGTACTTGTCCCAGTACAGTTTTCCATCCAATCTGTACGCATGAACATTGCTTTTCGAAACACTGTTTTTGCTATGGCTTGGTCACATTTACCCGTCGGGATATCCCACAAAAGCACCGAACTTCCGGAGGCTATCATGGCTAAATTACTTTGAAGAAGACACATAGTCTGACCTAGAGTCGGAATATCAGTCAGTTGTCGGTAGCACTGTTGCAAGAATCCTGTCGGACAGTCAATTTTAACAGCAGCAAATCTGAATGGGTACGGTTGTGGCTGGAACTGACCTTTGTTTTTCCATGCCCATTCAATCTTCTTATAGTCGGATTTAGTAACTCCGCATTTGAAAACAAGATAGGAAGATAAATCAGTGAGATATATTTCCAAACTTGTAAATTCAAACTCTTTAATGATCGGAATAACCATCAGTACTTTTTTCTCATAAATATCAGTGATTGCTACGCCCATATAATCTGAATAGTCATTGACTGTATAGAGAAGTAATTGTTCGGCATTCTTTTGTATAGTCATAGCTAGAATATACATGCCTTGAAAATCCATCACGCAACCGACGTTAACAGTATCATAGACTTCCAGTACGCCTAGAGATTTTTCATAGACAACAATATATTTATCTTCCAGTAAATGAAGCTGTTGTGGACGGATGGCAATAATGCTCTTTTTTAAAAGGTACCCATCAATACCCCATACTTTGACATGTTTTTGTTGTGAACCAGTCACCAGTGTAGCGCTGTTACTTGAAAAGGCAAAGCTGATTATGTTTTCTTCTTCTGTAAGGTTCTCCTTGGTCATGTGAAGCTCATTGTTAAAGAGATTCTCTTGATGAAAGTCCCAAACTTTTAGGATAGCGTTAGAGTCAATTGTAATGACAATGTTACCATTAATCGTAACTGAAGTTAAAGATGACTGGTGCGTATCTAATGCTTGTAGAAGGGTGTTCTTTTGATAGTTATATAGAAGAAGATGTCCGTTCTGGTCACCAGTTAAAACGATATTTGTGTTCCACAGAATGGTGAAGCAAGTGATTTGATAGTCAGGAATGCTTACCACATGGATGACTGAAAAGTCCAAAGTGTTCAAAATTTGGAGGTTTGAGGTTTCTTCAAGAATCGCCACTAAGGCTTGGTGCTGGTGTACGTGCAAGCCGAACAGTTTTTGTTTCAGTTTCAATGTTGCCAATTTCTTCAACGTTTCCATTTGAAGGGAACAAAGTTCATAATCGATTTGCACAACAATAATATCATTATCATGGCATAAGTTCAAGCTAATAATTGGTGAGTTGAACATTTGCTTTTGTGTGGACGGATTACAACGTTCAATGTTTGTATAAACAGTTACATCTCCTGCCACAGAGACAAGAATAATGCATGGCTTGCTTTTGAAGTAGCTAAGTATAATGTATCTAATGTCGGACGGTGAACAATCAATCTTGAAGGAAAACATTAACCGGAGTTTCTGTTCTTTAACTGTAAAAAGGGACACGAAAGCACTGTCAAAAACAACCGCTAGATGCGAGGAATGGTTGGGCCAAGTGACTGTCAGCGGTCGACCAGAGCAATTTTTCATTGTGTCGTCATTTTGCCATCGAATACGCATATTACTAGTATCCAGAAGCCCAACTCTGTCGGCGCTCATTACATAAACATTCCAGCCATCTGTCATGGGAAGGAGAGCGCTACATTCCCGGGCCCCCAGATAAGTGAACTGACAACCAGCCGATGTATACAAAACTGCAAATGGAGATATATGCTTTACAGTTCTTTTTAACAATAGAACTTCCGCTTTATTGATCAATATTTTCTCGTAGCCACTAAGAGACAAAACAAGACGGGCACCTTTGCATTCGTTCTTTTGTCGTAGGCAGTTATAAGTTGGGATTAACATGGCATTTGGTGTCATTTCAACAATTCTTTGCGATTCTTGTCGCAATCGAAACAAACTAGAGCCTTCACTTGACATAGGAAGGTTGGCTAAGAGTATCACAGCTAATCTTTCCTTAGATGGAATTTCTTCTTCAAGGTTAGTTAACAACTGAAGCACTTCTTCAGTTTCCGGGTCAGGTTTCTTTAATAAATAGTTTTGCATTTCACCGATCACTTTCTCTTTGGAAAAAGTTATAATCTTCGTGAAAAGGAAATGGATGTTGCAGAAAACATTTTCTCTAGCAAATTTGGTAGGGATATAGTCACCAGATCTGCACAAATGATAAGTGAGGCATTCTAATTTCCTCTTGTTATTCGGATGTAATTGTCGGGGCGTCACATTGCGATCAGCATCATAGATTATCCAGTTTTTTTGTGTCAGTGTCAGATCTTTCTTTATGCTGGTTTCACAAGCAAAAATCTCAAATAGATCAGCGTGAAGCTCCTTTGAGTTTTTCGTATATCTCTCGTGAGCGGCTTCGATGAATTGTTGGTGGTACCAATAGAAAGTGATTTTCCCATATGAATAACGTTCTGTTAAATACGCTTTCAATTCTAGGTAAATTCGTGCCCACACAAAGGAAGGGAAATTTATTATTTTTCGGGATGGTGGGTCATTATTTTCGAAAACTGTGTTTAGTACTTCATTATTGCACGAAAGGACATCGATAAGTTCGAGTTCTGTAAGTCCATTCATACTAACTGTCATGTACCCTAAAGCGTACTCAACAAGCTTCTTTCCAAATTTCCCTTCTAACCTTTCGAAAAGGTAACTTATTGCCGAGTGAATTGAATCTGGGATTTGATCAGAATCAACTTCCAAATAAGATGGCCACTTCAAGGCTGTTTGTAGCAAGAGATTCAAGTACAAAGGACTAGATACTTTTGAGAATTTGAAGAGCAATTCTCTTTTTTGGTTGTTTGTAATCTTGCGTTTTCTTTGTTGAAGAAATTTTACAATGATTTCTTCGCCAGTTGCTCTCGGCATTAAAGGCAATTCTAAAAAGCAATCCTGATGCAGGAACACTTTGAGTTTTTCCATGATCTTCTTTTCTGGTAATGTTGACACTACAACATAAACATTAGATGGTAAGACACTAGGTAGCCAGTCAAATGTATCGCATTCTGGAGAGAGCTGATCGAGGGAATCAAGTAAAAGGATTAGTGGCTTTTTTAATTGACTACCAGCTTGTTGCAAAAACTGCGGGAAATATTTTCGTAGAGAGTTGATATTATCGCATCTCTTTGGTTCGGGGGTAATCTCGCATAGATCAGCCACGTGTCTGATGACACTCAGCAGCAGATTAAAAATATTGCATGTTTCTGGAGATGTGCCAAGGAAACGTATGATAGCCATGTAACCATCGGGAAACCATGTGATCAATTTCTTCATAATCATAGCCAACAGAGAAGTCTTTCCTACTCCAGAGTTTGCGAAAATCACCAATGGCTTTCTTAGATGTTCGTTCTGAAGAATTATCTTTAGCTGTGTCAATGTATTTTCCTGTCCACAGAATAAAGCACATTTCTTTTGAGAAAAATGGAGATGATGCAGAATCTCATTGAAAGAGCTTCTATAACCATTTACTTGACGCTTGTGCGTGTCCACTGCTTGTTTGATCAGTTTAATAACATCATCGTAGAAATCTTTGCAGAGACCGTTTATATATTCCACGTGTGGTTCGTGATATTCACCAAGATCAATGCCACCTGATAACCATGGGACATTATAACTTTTTTGGCAGATTGGCTGCGACTCGACTTTGCTCGTGAATTCTTCTAAAAGGGTTTTGGTGTCTTCGTCTATTTGTTTCTGTCAAAAGGAACGAGGAAAAATAAATGAAACAACTCTAGAACGTATATTATAATGTTATCTAGAGACATTTATGTAAATATGCTCTTATGAGACAATCTGCATAAATGTCTCTAGTACGAACTCTAAACTTGTACAGGGTGCAATGGATAAATTGTCGTCTAAATTACGCAAAAATGAAAATAACATTGACATCTCATTTTAACAGATATATTTGCCAAAATTACACAAAAATATCTTGAAATGCTAAAGAGTAAATTTATTCAATTAAAACGTCATTGACTTCAATAACGACTTCTCGACGACTTCAGAATCTCCTGCGAATCTTCTGGACGGTCCCCTTATTTAAGTTGATGAATTCTACCATAATCCTTGCCTTCAGTTCATCTTTGGTGCTACAAGGAATTTTGTTGATCTCTTGTTCAACTGCGCCTCACACATCAAGGAGGTTTTAGTCTAGTGAGTTAGGTAGCTAGATGTAAGGGGTGATGTGGTCGTAGAAATTATCTGACAGCCATGATTGGGTTCTCCTGCTTGTATGGCTTGGTGCAGAGTCCTGTCGCCAGACATAGGATCATCCAGCAGCCACCCTCTTGCCCCATGGCAGCACTACCTCCTCAAGGTACTTGATGTAGGCCTCCGTGTTGAGTTTGAGGCCCTCACCAACAAATTAGGGGGTTCTTTTCTTATCAGAAAGATCGGAGTGAGTTTTCCGAGCTGCCATGCATCCGTAATCACCATTAGACTCTTCCAGCTCTTTCCAAATCCTCTGTACTGTCCTCAGATTGACACCCAAACACTCTGAAATCTTTGCATTGGAGCTTCCGGCGCGAATGCCAAGCAGTACACCATGCTGTTTCCAAATGGCGGAGAGAAATCGTCACAGTGCTTTTTTTCTCATAGACGATGCCCAACTGACCTTACTATACTGTGCAGTCAAGAAAATCAAAAACAAACAACATGCTTGCTCGAAATTAAAAATATAAAATGGCGACAATTTACCCATCGCACCCAGTAGGTATGTATGCATGTGTGTTCCCGAGATATAACTTTACTTAAACGATAAATATTATCCCAACCAATTTAGGAGCACATTGTACCATGAACCCCCTGCTGAGTGCAGTGCCATATTCCATTAAAATTAGACAAGGGGGTCCTTGAGTTAGGGCCATTTTTCTGTTTTTATGATTTTAATAGGAAATTCAGTATTTGTTTTTGATACACATTCTTATATCAAGCCGCGTATATAAACAAACACTTGCATACTATATTCCAACTATTATGTGTGTGAAAATTAATAAACATTCATAATACATTATAAAAACATTATTAAATAAATTTAAATATGCATAATACAACATATATTTATACAATTCACTATACAACATTAGAACATTATTTTATAAACAACTACTTGAAAGGTGAAGACTAAGAGGCTATATAAGTCACATGACTTGATGGTAACTAAATAAATAAATGCATGTTGGTTGGCTACTGTTACGTATTTCGAATTAAATGCAAAGAAGGAACATGTGTGTATAATAAAAAGAATATACTTATTATTTTGAAAAAGACTACATCTGTTTTAATTTTGTATTCAAAGTACATTTTATGAAAGAAATTTCTCTTTTAATGTTTTCGGGTCAGAAAATTTTTACTTATTATTAACTAATAATTAATAAAAAATATACCTATTTTGAAAAGAATCTTCATTTGTTTTAAGCTGTTACTCCAAATTTTCGCGAAATGTGTTAACTATGAAGCCTAGTGGAACAATAAACCTTCTTTACCGTCTTTAAATACACATAATCAATAATAAAATGGATAATATTATTTGTTAAGTATTCGTAATTTTTTTTACCAAAGCTGGTTTTGTTTATTAAAGCAATGATGGTTCTTACAATTAGACGCTAACGTTTTTCACATTTAGAGATAAATAGTAAAAAATATGTAAATTTAAATCCTTCAACCTTAATTTTACATTCGGGTTTTATTTGCCAGTTTAAAAAGAATTAATTAAGTTTTGTTTATTTTATGTGCGTATTTACTCCATTTATTAAAACTGCTATTATTGGTAAGAAATTATTTTATTTAAGTAAAAAACTTCCACACGTGACATTTATTGACGTATGCTGATAATTTACGGAGACCAAACAGTGGAGTTGAGCAGAGTTACTTTGTAACAGAGAGAGGCATACACACACACACCCACAGGAATGCACACACGCAAATATAACTTTTATTGACTGGAAAGGGAAATAGTGTGTATATATCAAAGTACAATTTGAGTTAAGATGTTTGTTTACCGATGAGAAACACGATCTCAGGTTTTAAACCTGGGTCACTAGTAAACAATGGGGATGGGTGAGATACTTGATTTTGTTTAACAGTATTTGTTTTGATTAAAACGTTGAATCAATGTTTAGATATCCCAAAGTATAATTTTGGTGAAGTTAGAAGAACTCGTGATTGAGATAAGGTAAATAATTGGGGTGAATCTAGGTAGCAAAATTAGATCAGAGCAATTTTGTTTACGGATTGGAAATCTGATCTCGCCCATTTGGAATTGGGTCATTACAAAAACAATGAAAATGATCGGAGTAATTTTTGTCGGTTAAAATTTGAAATAGAGCTTACTAAAGCTATGAAGAACTTTGAAATTCACGTGGTTTTGGGCTGTAGACAGCACTCGTGATAATCGCGTGCCAGGCCGAGGGGCAATTGTGATCAGCTGATCGTTTTCCTATATTAACTCGCGATTTTGCTAATAAGGCAGTCTGGAGAGAATTCTCGAAGAGACAGGAGAGAATTCTCGAAGAGATGGGGGAGACTGCGATCGGTCGGCACATCGTCGTCGCAGCGTGCCGTCACGTGCATGGGCACCCGCAGGCGACCGTTACGGGTCGCGGCGCTACAAGGCCGACGAGTAAGGCTGACGAGTAAGGCCGACGAGAAAGACAGACAGAAGAGGTCAGGCGGAAGAGGCCAGACGAAAGAGACAGTCATCAAGAGAGTCGGGGGAAAGAGACTCTCGTCGACAGAGTCGCGAGACTGTCGTCGCAGTGAGTCGAGAGATTTGCGGGAGAATTTTGGAGGAGAGAAAGAAGATTACTCCCTGTTCTGAGAAGTCTGTATGAGACTGGACTATTAGTCATAATATATTATATATCAGATATTATTTCTTGTTTTATTTTGCCACAATCTAATTTTCCTAGCGCCAACTCTCGCAGCCGTGTCCACATCCCCAGTCGATCGTGAACGTATGGACAACACCCTGCTTACTGGATCTAAAAACTAACACAGCGTGGGCAGCGAGTGGGACTTGACCAGTTGACCGGTCGAAATAATCTACGGTTACTCATGGAGCGTACGGCTAGTTACCCCTAAGTTCGGTTCGGACTGAGTGGAGACCTCAACCCAAAAGAGGAAGACGCCGGAGGTTGAGGGGCTGGGGACTAAGTGTTAGACTTTGTTCACAATGAGTTTTAATAGTGGAGGACATTTATGGGCATAACAAGCCATGCTCGAACCGATGAAGGATAGACTAGTGACGCAATCGTTTCCTGGCAACCTATCATTATTGTCGAAAATGAAAAATATTGTTTTGTAGCTGAAAAATACTTTCACCAAAGATATTATTTTACCATTTGAATCTGTTGTAATTTCTGTGCAAATAAATCGGAGACATTACTTTCAGAGTGTCCTTGTAAAGTGATTAGTTAAGTGTAATTGCCCAGTCTCGCTCTCTCTATCTCTCTCGTTTTTTTCTTTCTCCTGATGAGCACAGTACTCCTTAAAAACGTCAGAATTGTTTAGGTAAGGGTGCTTAGGATCAGTGTCGTATCTCTGTACTCTACCTACGAACAAAATTTCATAACCCGAGCCCAGTCTATGAGCAGTGTATTATCTGTTCGCTCTGGATAACTTGGTATTGTAAAATAAAATTTACGATAATACTCTAGCTATAGCACGTTGACGTAGTTTATGTGTTAGCATATGCCTTCGCCTCAGATATTCAAATCTTGCCTGCGATTTGCTTGCTATTTTGTGTATTTGTTTACTTTATTACGCTAAATGTTACAGACATTACAAACAAAAATATACAAATTTGGGCCTGCACATAATAATTACGAACCGAACGTGTCCTTGAAGAGGCTAAGTCTTTGTTTTCCGATATTATGGGGCATAGTATAGTCTCAAACAATTTTGGCTTTCGTGACTACTGGTGGTTCTGTCATAGTGTATTAAAGAGTAAGTCTTCTATTCCTCTCCTCTTTATTCAATTGAAGGTGTTAATATCTTCTGCTGATAAATGTTTTGCCCGTAAATTCTCATCAAACTACTCTTGACTTATCTGGAGTATACTTTGATTGACTTTCCACTTTGGACTGGTTTTGATTTTGAAGTTTTTATGTTAATATGAGTTTGTAAGACGATACTATTGTCTAAACAAATCAGAAACCTAACAACGCCAGTGAATCGTCAACCTTCTCAACTTCTTTCGACAGTGGAATGAATCAAAATAAATGAACATTTTGTTGATAATAATTAAAAATTGTTTTTATGAGATCAACTTAATTGTATTTAGAATTTGTTATCTTGTCTAATTATGTGGCGCACGAAGGACAATTGTGCCAACTTGTTTTGCAAATTTTGTATTCTGTGTTATTATTATTATTTTTTATGTTATTTAATAAATACAAATTTCTTTCAAATTTCACACCAGAGTAACAGCCTTGTGTTTTTTCGTTTGCGCCTTTCATAATACTCGGGATTTGACGTTCTCTCTTCTCATCTCCCTAAAAAATATTTGCATATTTTTTCAGATAAACCATTTTACTGCACATTATTGATTCTATTTTATTATACAAACAGCTCATTATCCACTTATCGGTAATATATTTGAAACAATATTCATTTTGTCTCACCTTTTTGTTGACAATGACATAATCAACGTAAAGTGCCGGGCTATCATCCACCATGTTCATTTCTTCACCCGAGCCTTCATTCAAATCGTCTCCATCCAAAGAATCGGGAAAATTTGTAAATTTTCTCAAATAGATTAAACACTTAGAGTCAGCATTTTTAGCTTTTAAAATTCCTTTTGTCATTTCAGATTCGGTTACTGTGAACGAAATGAAAATGAAAAAGAAAAACGTTTTTATTACAATTTGTCGTGTTTCGTACAAATTGAAATATGACAAGCTTTATGAGAAAACAAACTGCAAGCTATTATGTCAATACATAAAAAGAAATACATTTATTTTTACTATATCATAAAAATTAATATAATAATAAAATGAAAAATTGTATAAAAATAATTAAAGGGTAAATAAAAATATAATAAAGTAGACTAGGTTTATTTATTACACATTCATATTTATTACACATTCTTTTGAGACGACTATTAACAAATGTTTCTTTTTAACAAAAGAAACATTTGTTAATAGAAGAATGTTACTAACACGTATTTTATAAATAAAAACTGCTATAAAAATGGCGTTAATAAAATTTGATGTGTAAAACTTTGTATATGTGAATTGATGTTGTAAAAGAACTGCCAAAATGAAGCCTGGTGGTTTATAAAAAGATACATGTATAAAATTTGGCTTTCCGAAATTTAAAAAAATGAAGCTCAAGTCTGATTGCCTCAAAACACGCCTAAATAAAGTTTTCCAACAAGCGTGGTTTAAAGAGATACATTTTGTGATATTTTTAACCAAAAGGGAAAGTAAAGATGCGACCTCATAGTATTGAATTTCTGATTCAATTCGGAGCCGATTTGTGACTATTTAAGATGTCTGGGCTGTTGACAACAGAAGGGTTTCGGCATTCACGAAGAAGACATCGACTGTTTCTTGGAGATGAAAAAGAAGGAGAAAAAGAAAGCAGGAGGGTTTCGACATTCAAAAGGATGACATCGGCTGGTTATGGGATCTGAACAAAAGAAAAACTGAAAGTCGCTGCTGATGACGACGAAATGTAAGAACCATAAAGAAAAAGAAGTAACAAGACAAAGAAAAACAGCAGAAAAGAGAAAATTCTACAAATTTAGAGAAATCTACGATTATCTTTCTATAGTCTTTTATGAAAACTTGTCACTGATTTAACGCTTTTTATGAAAATACAAGATTTATCTCACGTTTGTTTGTAAAACTGAACTATTGTCTAACCAAACCGTAAACACAGCGGCGCCTGTGAATCATCAACCTTCTCTGCTCCTTTCGACAGTCGAATGAATCGAAGTTGTTGATAATAACTATAATTGTTTTATGAGCCAAGAGAATTGTAATTAGAACTTGCCTAAGTGTTTGAACAAAGCTCTAAATATAATTTTGTTGAAAATTATACTTATACGCACAAAGGAAAATTTTGTGCAAGCTTTTGTTCTGTAAATTTTGTATTCTGTGTTATTATTGTTTTATATCTTTTAATACTTTTTTTATGTCTTTTAATAATTTTTGGGGCATTTAGTTTCTTTCAAATTTCACACCGCAGTAGGAGTCTTGATTTTATTCGTTTGCGCCATTCAAAGCACTCGGGATAAGATGTTCTCTTTTCACCCCTCACCCAATCCTTTTAATATTGCCTACGATATTACCAAAATAAAATATCGAACAAATTCAAGATGTTTGATTGACTGTTTTTTTGTGTCGCATAAAATGCAAAATATTTTCACGACTAAAAATAATTTGAACAGTTGTTTCGATGCTAGATTTTCTTAACTTTTGACGATGGAAATGAGCGTATGAAGAATCTAAATCTCATGTGCTTCCAGTGTATTCGTTCTTTACGGAAACCATATTTTCGATCCATTAGATGCTTTGATTCGGACATCTGCACCTGTCTCTATTGTTTCCCACTTAAACTGAAACCTTGGTGTGAAAATATCGTGAAATTTTTCTCTTCTAGCCAGAATAATGTCAGCTATCTGTTAATTTAAGTATCTAGTTTCTTGTTATTACTTCTGTTTTATGTTCTATATACCCAAAAATTTCCACAATTGCAGACTCCTCTTAAATTGCTTGACACTGTACTGTAACATTTTTTAATAATAATACTTTTATTTTACTTATAATTTCTATTATAAATAAAATGTTCTTTTAGTCTTGTTACTCTGTGACACCCTAAAACACTGAAAGGGTTAATAGATAGCCCGACAGACATTCTGTGAATATGATAGAAAAGTCGGGAGATAGCTCAAATAGCCATACCGAAAACTACGTGACCAGATTTTGTAAATTCGGAGAAAGGTAGGGCTGAAACACCTGATTTATTTTCTCACAAAGAAAAGGAAAATTGATATATATATTTATTACTTTATTTTATCAGTTGTCAACAGAAATGAATGAATTTAGCAAAACTGAATCACCAAGTGATATCATTGTTTAAAAGGAAATCAGACTTAGTGAATTAGTGGCTTAGTGGTTATGAGAAACAAAAGCAGAGGCGAAATGGTTTTAATTGAGAAAGAATATGTATTTCTTCAGAGGCGATAAGGTCATATGGTAAATTTCAAACTTGGCCGAATTTTGAGAAAATGTGTTCCAGTCGTCGAAGAAATCTGATACAAATACTAGATAACAGGACAATGGAGTTATGATCGATGACAGGTTATGACAAAACCAGGGAAATTGAAATACGAAAACAAATGTCATGAAAATGTATAAAAACCAGATGCCATGATGCTAGGCTGGCTGTCCCAAGGATGGCCAGTGGAATGAGAGGGAGAAAGTTTATTCTTCCCAGGCATAAAGTATTCAATGAGAGAAGACACTAAGAAGAAATTAAATTGTCTCTACTACCGAAAGGTGGAGGTACCACTATAAGGCTCTGAGGAGGCATGAGCTGAAGAGAGGTTCAGAGTAATAGTAGATGAAAGATTGGTCTCCGCCAATCAGAAACGTTGGTGGGAGATATGACTAAAGCAGCAGGAGTAGCTGGGAGTAGCCAGGCCTATGCCCTCTACCCGCGGAACGAGATAACTTCCAAATTGGGGAAAATTAAGGATGTTACGGAAAAATTCTAAACAAAGGAACTTAACTAGAATTTAGTTGATTAGTCCGAGAATTGTGAAAAAACTCTAAGACCCCAGGAGCTGAGGTACGTAAAAAGCAAAGCGCTTGCAGACGGCTGCTTCGTCTTATGCCACGTGACTCCTGCCTGACGAAGACCTCCGACTTCAACCACGCTTCAGAAATGTCGTTAACAAGCTCAACTATAACGAACAAAATTGTCGGAAACTTATACACAATTGAGAGAGAGGAGAGAGAGAGAGAGAGAGAGAGAGAGAGAGAGAGAGAGAGAGAGAGAGAGAGAGAGAGAGAGAGAGAGAGACACGTTCTACATAACTCCTGTTATTGAAGAAAGCCTCCGACTTTGATCTATGCTCCAGAGTACTTATCTAGACTTAGTTATAACGAACAAGGGTGTCACGAATTATTCGAATGAGGGAAGGGTCGAGTGACGTTGCATGTAAAGATATGCCTGCATGAAGAACCTATAATCTTGTGTGGGGAACAAAACTTGTATTATCAGCATAAGGAACGTCATATAAAATATTCTTTTTTTTACAACTTATCTTGTGACTTGTGCCTTTAGTTGTCCGGTCCGGACTAGTTCAAGGATTCCCGTCGACAACTGACTCTTGCCAGCCTTATGATCTAAATTAAAATACAACGTGGGCTAGGGTAGGGCTTGGGTCGAAGTGATCGATATTAATAGCGGACACTGGACAGAAAGACTGGACGAACTCGCGGATGGGCGCAACGTTATACTCAGACTCATACTTTATTAAATCAGAGAACTGTTTCATGTCATAAGTAAAACATACTTTTCAATTTCGACTTTCTAGATGTCTTACCTGACAAATAAAATTGGTGACGTTGCTCTTTTGTCAAGCTATTATTATGATAAGCCGAGGCTGCAGCCTTTCTCAGCACATCTTGAAGTCTCATCTCACATTCTTGCCAAGCCAATATATCTTTTTCGCTTTGTTCCTTAAGTTTACAGTTTCGACTCATGTAATTCGGATAAACGCTGCGAACTGGCTGAACATAAAAAATATTCAATTTGCAAAAGAAAATAATATCATTTTTTCAAGAGAAATACAATGTAAAGGCTATAAGATCCATTTAAATCATTGGTATCGGAAATTCGACAAAAAATTAATCAAGATGTGATGTGAGAAGAATTTAGAGTAAAAGACTTTTTTAACAATAAATATGTTAGTCAATAATTGAACTCTCATATTTATTTGGCTATCCAAAATAAAAAGTAAGACTTTCAAATTGAATAACAATTGGTAATTTGTTTCAGTTGTAGACTAGAAATTCTTTCAAATATCTGATTGGTATTAAAACGAGCCAAATTCTCTTACTTGCAATACGTAAGCTGGTGGGATAGAATTTGTGTCTTTGATGTACCAGCTCTTTAGAAGGTCACAGTTCTTGATTGCTTTCTCTTTAGCCTCCAGGAAAATATAATCAAACACACCAACCTCCATAGCGCGTGGTAAAGGTCGGTAGCCATAACGGTTTCCTATAAAACCCTGCAAAGAATCGGCGGACAGTTTCTTAAAATAAAAGTGACAATCAAAAAAAGTTGATAATTTCAAGTAAATAAATATCCCTCTTGAGTGACGTAAATATCGTATAAAACAATTTATCTTGTTGTTTATACAATACAGCGAATGAATCTTCGAGCTTCTTGAACAGTATTTTTCTGTATGCTAATATTTAGCTGAACGTCTTTATCATTTGAACAATTTGTGTATATAAAATACAATGGGCATAAAATGCTTCTTGTAATAAAAAATAAACCCTGTTAGTGATTGTTATGGTCCAGGTTAGGACCAACGAAAAACAAGAACACAAGAGTAGAAATAACGAAAATATATTACACGGAATAATAATACAAGATGTGGAAGGTGTTAGATGACTGTCAGTCTGGTTTGGAGTGAACTACTCGACTCGATTCGTCCCTCTCTCTTGAGAGGCGTAGTATATATAGTGTTAGGAAGAGTGCATTCTGTAGTTATCGGTAAGGACCCAAAACAGTGATAAATACTAAAAGTATTATCAGCCCTTTTTTCAGGCAGATGTACTTGAAAAAAATCCTAAACTATATGAAAGTTATTATTATTATTATTACTATTATTATTATTATACTTTCTTCCGCACGATTTTTCATTTTCAACCGGATATCTTGCATTATAGGAGCCCTCCATCAAGTCGTACAACCACAGACAGAGGGTGCCTTTCGTAGAATATGTGCAAACTTCAGAAGTGGACTGATTCTAGGCTTTATTCCGATTTTCTCAATGTAGGACTTCGGTGGTATAGACCCCAACGCCCCAATAATAACTGGGACAAATAGTGGCCTGGGCGTCTCACATTCTGACAATTTCAGTCCGGAGAACGGTGTATTTCTCAAGTTTGTCAATTCCTTTAACTAGGTATCTCCATGATTTTAACCATGGTTTTATATTTACCAGGAACAGTTAAGTCGATGAGGTAGAATTTTCTTGTTTTGCTTTTTGCAAAGACGGTGTAGTCTTGTTTGGTGGTTTCATTGACGAGCTCCGTTAGATACACTGGTATGTAGAGGTACCATTTCTCGTCGATTTCATGTTCATACTTCCTACATAGGCACCAATTATTATTATTATTTTATGAAGGTTCATTTTATTAATAACAAAGACAACACAAATAATGAGGAAAGAGCATTATAGCCTCTGTCATTAACGAATAATGCAGTAAATATATCAGCCTTTTCTTAAAATACATTGGGAATGTATTTAGCTGAGCCGTGTCACAAATTTCGAGTAATGTTCTCAGCAGGAGTTGTGAAAATATATATTGTAATTCCAAATTGCATTAATCAGTTATAGTACAAAGAACGTAATATCAGGTCACCTTACTGTACCAATTAAATATTTTCTTTAACGAGTAATTCTCATTATTCAAAATTGGTGATATTCATCTAGAATAAATAAAAGTTACAATGATTCATAAAAAACGTAGTGTAAATGAGAAATAAAACCATATTTGTAAATATTTTGAAACTTTTTTTTAATAGAGAAAATGCTTTTATTATTGAATATAATGAACTAAATTTCTGTATCAAACAAGAGAGTATAAGATTTGTTTACCACGAAGTTTGGTCCCAGTGAAAGATTTTGACAATTCTCAATTTCAGAGAGACATAATTCTTCCATGGAGTAATCAAGTTGGCTTTCATCAGGAATTCCCCAGCGCATATCTATAACTTGGAAGTCGAGTCCGAGGTTGGCACAAAATTCCTGGATTTTAGGATAAGTATCAACCATCAGTGCATTCCTTTCGATTTGCGTATCTGAGTAATACAAAAAAAATAATACGATGAAAAATGAATATCTTGCTTTTAGGGGCGTCCAAAAAATTCATATTGATAAACAGCAATTTGTTTTTTGAATTACCGATACTTTCTTTGTATATTTTATGTTTATAACGGTGTAAATGAGAAAGATATATGAAGAAGATGAATACATAAGCTAGTCATAAAAAACTATTCTAAAATAAATTTTTTTTACATATATGCACAAAAATTTGTTAAATAATTGTCAAGTTTTTATGTCATCATCTTTATGTATGAAAATGCATAGACATATTAAAACAACAACAGCAATGAAATTATTTTATTCATTTCTTTCTTTATTACATTTATCACTTAATATTTTCCTTCATATCGATAGGTTCTCTGCATGAGATAAATTGCGCATGGAATGATTTTTTGTTGTTACACGAGATGATCTATGAAGTTAATATTATATTTATAAACAATAAGTTAGTATTTCAAGATGTAAATTATCCCAATTTATTTTCGCCCTTTTGAATAATGGGTGGATTTTTGTTATTGGCATAACTACACTTTAAACAATAAATATAAACATATCTGACTTATTTCAATCTGTATAGTATTGTAAATGCTGGCTGCGTTGAAAAGATTGATGTGGCTGCGTGTTGAATAGCATTTAACAATTATACATTTTTGAATTAAGGAAAAACAATGGAAAACCGATTTTTGTTTCAACGATAAAATATATATTAAAATCAACAAATACAAAACATTTTTTGTAATGTGTGAAACAATAAGAAAGAAGTAGTAGTTTCTCTTTATCTGTTAGCTGAAAGATTAAATGTAATAAAACAAGTTTTCTGAATAAGAATGTTCAAAGTTCTGTATTAGATAGAATGATGTTTTCAGAAGAACATGTAGTAATTCAGTTGTGGATTATATATAACTAACAGAGCTGTTGCAACTTGGCTTGTTACATAGAACTGATGGTGAATGATATTTAAGTTCTGTGTGTGTGTGCGCGCGCGCAGTGAGTAGAATGAATAGTCTGTGTAGACGCGTGTGAGTTGCTGAGTTCTACTGAGTTCTGCTTCTACTGTCTATTTTTGGAACGAATCCTGGTTTATATTACTATCGGTAGGCTCCCAGGACAACGTTCGAGAGAACACAAAAAATATCTGGTTGGATGAAAAATTACCCTTTTGATCCTCTTTTTGCACAGATATGTACAAAATTCAACATTGATAAGAAAGTGGTAGCTGGATGCTAAAAGCTTACAACAGAAAATTGGAAGAATGCAACTTTCCTTTTTTATCAAAAGGAAAGTAAATCAGTGAACAGGCAAAAACCAAAACAAAAATCCCCCCCAAAAAACAAACAAAAAACAAACCTATGAAGGATGGTTCAAATTGACGCCATGAAAATTTTCATTTGTAGAACATGAGTGCAATAAATTTGGTAAGCACAGTTAAGGCTTTTATTACTATCAAATATACGTTGCCGATCTTATGTAGAATATCGAAATAAGTTCCAAAAAATGTACCTTTAAATGTTGAACTTAGGTAGATGCGCACAATGGACTTAGGAGGATGAGGAAGATTTTCCAATTTTCCGAGTAATAAGTTATAGAATTCGTCTTCTTGGATTTTATCAATGTTTTCGTCTGAAGGGAAAAAGAACGATAAAGGAAATAATTATCTTCATACATATAAAGGAGGGATGAATAAGAACATATTAATTTAGAAATCATGCGTGTCTATAAACTTTTAATTTCTTTAGATTATCCAGCTCCTTTAATTCCTTTTATATTGTTTTAAAATATGAAAGGTATTTTTGGATTTCTTTTATGAGTGCGAAGCCTTTTAAACTAAGTAAGAAGAGTATATAGTGTGATGGCGTTATGATTTCGTGGATGAAAGAGTGTAGTGTGTAGCTGTAGCTATTATTACTGACCTGGTGACACTATCTCCCTTTGTGCTTTTTTCGTTTCTACTTTCGCTTCTTTTTTCAGAGCACTTGATCTGAAAACAAAAACTAAATATATGCATTTATGATTTTGACCATGTTAAATATTTTAAAACCTCAAATTTTTGTAATGTAGCACTGAAGCATTATAAAAAAAATACGGTGCAAAATATAAAAAATTTGTGCGAAATCTAAAAATTAACTGTTAAAGATGATATGAAAAGGAAAAGAAATGGCGAATGAAAGATCACCTACTCAATGAATAAAACTGAAAAGTTTATTTACTATTCTCAGATATTGCGTATTAAAAGGGAAAAAAAGAAAATAAGTAAAAATAGAAAAGTTCTCAAAGTTTGCAAGCTCATCGCTTATTTCAGTGTTTGAAGGAATTTCTTTTTTTTGTGTGTAAGTGCTCGTAAAAAGTGAACACTACGTTAACGATCCATTGTTTAACAAACACATCTTGTCACTCCGAAGCGTCCTCTACCGATATGTTCACGGCACTACTGAAAAGTAGGTATTTATGCACATGCCCATGTCATAACCTAACGTGACATAAGGTTTGATTTAATACGGGATTTCGGAAAGCCATTTAAAAATTGCTCAAGCACCCTCCGCACTACACCTATTGGGGATGCCTCAGGCACCGGGTAATAACACCAGCTCCGTCCTCTGAAGGAGAAGTGCTACCTGGAGGGATGACCTCCTGAGGCTAATATTAATTGCAAGTGAATTTGAAAGTAACTCATATTTAAGAGAAAATCATGGCACGTTATTTTTTTAGGATTTATCAACCAATTAGATTGAGTTTTACAACATTTAGCTTATCTTAAAGATATGTAACAAATATGTACCTCCATAAATTCGCTAAAAAATGATCATACCATGATGAAAAAAAATCCCCAAACTGAATAAAAACAAAGTTTTATAGCCAAAATATTTAAAGAGAAAAGACCAAAGGATTTTTTGAATACTAAATTATATTTTTGATCCTTTTTAGAACGTTCGAAATTTTGGTAAAAAAAATTGTTTTTCTTGCGTTAGAGTGGGACCAAAGATTAGTATAGTAAATTTTAGCGTTTTTTTTTCGTGTGTGTGTGTGTGTGTGTGTGTGTGTGTGTGTGTGTGTGTGTGTGTGTGTGTGTGTGTAGAGAGAAAAATACATTAAATTTGGAACTGCAAAAATAAAATAATTGTCGGATTCTAATGAGACTTTCAGAACTTATTCACAAATTAATAAAATTTTAGAAATATTTCTTTTTTAGAAAATCTTGGTAAAAACATTTTTATATCTTTTCTACCCCCACACACTCACACTGAATTTTATAAAATTTATAGAAATTAATTTTCGTAGCGCTTAATACTTATATTAGTTATACGCAGAACTCTTGGGAGAATTTAAATCATCAATTTTTTTTATAAAGCGTGACCCCCAGTTACCGAAAATCTCCTCTGAATAGTAAAATAAAAAATGCAATAAAACTAAGACATTCTTTAATTAGAAAAGCTTTTAATCGTTTCTATGAATAAGATATATTAAACTAAAGATACCATTGTCTTAAGAAAACAATTTTTTCGATGAATAATGAATTTTTACGAGAATTGTTTTCATTAGAATAATTTATAAAGTTTTAAATCTTTTAAATTTCTGTATTTATTTGTACCGGTTAGGTGATTTTGTTATTAAGTACAAACTATATTTATTAATCATAAATAGAAAAGCTTACTATAGTTCATCGACGCCCAATATTTTTAAAATAATTTTGAATTTCTTTTTTGTGTGTATAAACTTTCCGATTTTTGTAAATAAGATCGTCCATACACAACATTATCAGAAAATAAGAACGAAAACTATTGTAAATTTAAAGCCAAATACCTAAAATTCAATAAAATTTTAGATTACAGGGAATATTTTCCTAAATTTTTAAGATTACTGAGTAGTTAAAAATTATATAAAAGAAGGTGCTCACGCTATATTCCTCAAGTAATTTTTATAGATATGACTCCGTAGAAAATAATTAGATAAACTTCCGGCTGTCAACTTGTCAACACATTAAATAAGCACCTACCTTTTGCAATGTAGAAACAAAATCGAAGAAAATTGTCTTCAGGAGAAATATTTGTTAAATTAAACATATCAAACAAAAATAAATAAATAATTCTTATACTTCAATTAAACTAAAGTTATTCAAACATTTTTAAACCAAATACTGCAGCGAATTACCGGAAACCCAAACCGAAATTAAAATCTTCGCTCACAATGGAGTAACGAGATTTGAGATAGGCCTCTAGTTCTGGTTGAGAGTTCCTCTATGACATGACACGCCATGGTACAAGTAGCGCGGTAAAATTTTCTTGCCAGTAAAAAAAGTGCGGCAGTCTGACGTGAATTTTCAGAGTTACTTACGTTGGCTATTTTTGGATTTATAGCTTTTTTTAAAACATGGTATATCGATATCAATTATCTGCTCTTGACAGAGGGACGAAGGTGAGTCCCCATTGGCGATGTAGAAGGGAAATCTTTTCTTTTGCTAGCCACTGTATTGTACGGAGACATCTGATATAAAAGAGTTAAATTAATTGAGTCTATATCTGGTTGGTAGTTTGAATTGGAATTATAATCGTTGTAATTTATAAATGGTTGGGGAAGAATGTAAGAGAGTTACTGCAATGGAGTTTACAAGTAAATGAATCTATTTCTGGTGTCTGTTTGGAAAGCGAATTAACTTGATAAATTTATGTCAAAAGCAATTAATTAAAAAAAATAGCACTTTCCTTCATTACTGTTATAGACAAGCGTATGGTTGCAAGATAGAAATACAACAACAGCAGAAATAGATTTACGTGATTTATTTCAATAGGAACGTGTGGTTTTGGGACAGCTACCTTGTGGTATAGTTCATAAGCCGGCTGCCGATCCGGGTTGATCTCTCATAGTAGTTCCCACTGGTTGGCGTGGCGTTCCTCCTGCTGATTTCTGCTGACTGCCTAGACTGACCGTGACAGATCTCTTCCCCGGCCTCCCGTTGACTGCTTTGTATTTCCCCGTGTGACCCTTTTTATGGCGTTTTTATGGCTTAATGGCTCGAAAAACGACGCGAGTATAATTAGGAGGGAAGCATTTTTATTGGTCGAAAAATAGAAGCACTTTGAAATATTATTTTATTTTTCCACCGGAACTCGCGCGTCGGGCCTATGCGTAAACGACGATAATGGTCATTTTATGATGACTAGAGACTCAGTCGGCATTTGGATATGTTTTGCCGTCTAAACCTGCATTCCTGAATCTCTTATTGATAGTTATATAGTCGATTTGGTTTTTCGTTTCTCCCCACTGATCTTCTCCATGTCCATATACGCCTTGGATGTTCTTGAAACCAGGTATTGGCAACTACCTGGTCATTCGCCGCTCAATTCGATTCATTTTCATTACGAGTTCCTAGTTCGAATTTGCCAAGTATTTCATCATCTCTCTTCTTGCCTATTTTGACATTTAGATCTTCCGTTTGTAATTTCTTGCGATTTGGATTGAGTCTTGGTGTTGTCTAGAGTACATGAAAAATCTTTCAATTTCTTCATCCATATTTTGTGTTGTCGGTGCATATAAAACTATGATGACTATGTTAAAAACCTTTCCTTTTAGTTTAACTACAAGAACTATTTCAAACAGTTGATAGTATCCCAGAACATATTTCTTCATGTCATGGTCTAATATCAGGCCTACTCTTATTTCATTTTCGCACTGCCTGCATATGTAATCTTGTGTTTGTCACTAACGAAATCTCCATTGCTTGCCTACATCGTTTTACATACGCCTGAAACATTAACATTTAACCTGTTTATTTCCTGTTTTATACTTTCTAACTGGTCACATTGATTTAGTGTTCTGATATTCCATATACTGAGAATTATTTTTATTTGATGCAAACGCCGTTTTTACAAACAGTCGCTGGGTGATGGTCAAGAGGCTCCTGTTGCACATGTCGAGGAGTTAATTCCAATAGATTTAACCCCTTTCACGCAGTTATCTTTCAAAATGTAATTGTTAAAACCATGAGTTTTCTTGGGATTGATAGTAGAGTGGTTTCCCGTTGCCTTCGCCGTGGTGATTTATTGATATACCACCTCTAGTCAGCTATTCATCATTTACTTTTCGATTACAACCCAAAAGTTTCATAATAATATCAGAAACTTGAATTTAAAAATAAAAATGTATATTTGTTCTGGTAAACTAAGGAGAATACACTTTCGCCCCAACTCGCCCCAACTCGCCGCTAGCAAAATGACAGATTAACTGAACCAGATGACCATGACAGAATTTGGTCCAAAGTTCTGAAAAGGAATTTTGGTAAAATTTATCCTATGTACCCGAAAAAACCCAACCCAAATCATGTCAAAAGTACGATTTTTTTCTTGACATTCAGATAATGAATAGTATAGTGGTTTCCCGTTGCCAAGAGAGTGTACAGTAATAGTAGTGCCATGAGGACAAAAAAATCCCTTTTTACGCACCATTTTTTGCGGATACAAAAATTAAACTTTGCTGAAATTTTGTTATTTTTTAGAAAATTCTATCTTCATTATATATAAGGTAAAAAAATTGCCTGGACCCTTCTGAACGTGACAGGAGGATGAAGTCACCAAACCACTTCCATTGATTCTGTTACTATCCACATATGGAAACAGACTTGTGACCAGACACTTGAAAGAAATTGATTCCCATAAATACAATATCCCACGAAGCAAGAGGATAAACAGGTAGAGATAACCATAGAGGGTCGAGATGCAGCAGAGAGAGCAACAAACAGTCTGACACAGAAACAAAGAGTCCAAAAGAATTAGGTCATCGGAAAGGGATGTAGATTCGTGCAGTCATCACCGCACTTCTTCACTACCACGTCCAACACTCCTTGTAATATACTCTTGTGAATAATTAAACTGAAGAAATTTATCACAGTCTAAGAAGTTTTCGTTTGCAGACTTATGATCGAGTAGAAGAGTTGGAAATCAGATTTTAAACACCAATTTTATCTGCAGGCCCGAGACTAAATTTTCTTAATTGAATTGTTGAACCGAACCGACTACCATTTACCAAACTGGGATATTGCTATTTGTTTATTGTGATATATTATGAATGCCTAATAACTCAAAAATCAGTCTTAGGCAGACCACAGCACCGACGATTTGGAAATGGTTAAGCTGAACTCTGTAACCCTCGACAAATACACTCTATATTATTGTATTTACAACAGTCGGTTGCCTATTCTGAAAGCCTATCCTTCCGGGGTTTTTTTTGTAACTCACCGCTTTGCTCCCGAGGGCGTTTCAGATTTACCTAATACTTCCTTAGATCAAAAACTTAATCACAACGTAAGTAGAGATGATTGATGGGTGGAGTGAGACGTGTCCAGTACGACGAGAACGTGAGAGGGCGGTCGGTTTATACTGCCAGACTCCACATTATGAATACAATTGTTGCCTGCTCCCAACTTCATTTTCAGGGAACAATTGCTCCAACGTTCATACTAAAAGTATGAACTTTGGTATCCTTCTTTCAAGGAATATTTCTGTGTTCGATTCTATACGTAAGTACAATTACATTGCATTGCCAGTCATTGTAATGACCTTTTGTAGTAAACTACTCTACCTCTATGTAAATAAATGTTTATTTCGAGTGAAATCAAATTGTTTTTACCATATTCTAGTGTGCACACCAGCAGTTGCTTTATAACACGTGGGAGTAACTCCTTCCAGGCAGACTCATTTCAAATGACGTGGACCATATAATACATAATGAACTTATACATATCCTGATAATTGGCGATAAAGACAAAGTATCTACTATTTACATTCGAATAAAAAGTGTCGTAAAAGCATTCTCGGCTTAGACGTAAAATAAATATAAAGTTACACCTGTGTGCGGTCATATTTATTTTACCACGTGCCAAAAATATTAATTCAATATGACGGAATATCCTTTTCACTTTATCTTCCTCGAATTTTATATCTTCCCGCCAAAGTATGTCAACTGACACGTTCTATTCCAATCAGACCAGTTCTTTCGTTTGCAACAATTTGTAAGTGAACTTCATGTCTGCTATTTTGCTAACAACGAAATATTTTATTAATTGTTCTGAATATTTAAATTTTTCTGTAATAATTTAGTATTCCTTGTTCTTTCGTCATTCCTAGTAATAATCTTTTTTGTTGTCGAACATAGATACATATGAAATTTTCTTCCCCCATACATTGTCACTGAGGTTTGGAATTTAATAATTAACTTACCCTCACATCTCGCACTTTGATAGGCTTAAGAAGGATATCATTTCGAGTACCCCTGTCCTACCTCATAAATGCTGGAGCGATAGGTGGTAAGAAGCCTTTGTATGCTGTCTGTAATTTTGATCAGTAACAATGGCGACGACCGTTTGATGCGCCATATATTTCATATAATTATGATTGGTTGAATAATGTAGTTAGGTTTTTATGCTGTGAATGTCAGTGGCTTCGTATGTGACCAAGGAACGTTTGTCGAAAGTATCCTGACCATTTGTTGCTGAAAATAAATTGAATTATAACAAAAGTAGCTGATTTGATCTGAATATAGTTTTGGACTCTGAACCCACAACTTTTGATTGTGTCTAAAAGAACTGTTGTAAACATAGTTTCAACACGTGTATGCATTTAAATGTGATAATTCCAAATGTATTAAAAATATTAAGAAATATTAGTATATTTTTTACAAATCAGTAGTTGAATCCATTACCTAAAACGGTTTGAAATAGTAGAGGATTGTGGGAACTTGAAGGTAGGCTTTTTACTTGGGGCATTTGTAGGTTTCCACATTTTTAGAGCCGATTCTCCCTACAAGAAAGAAAAGGCAAAGATACGTTTATTTTTTATTTTGTAATATTTTTGTTGTTATTTAAAACAACACGTTTGAGAAAACAACAGCAACAAACAAAAAAGAAAACAATATAACAACTGTAAGAATTACCAACTAAAAACTTTTAAAATCATTTTTATTTCGAGTGTAAAAGGATGTCTTTTGGTATTGGTATTTTATTAGATTTTTCTGGCTAACGCGAAAGATTATTTATTTATAAACATAATTATGAATTTAAATGTAATTTCTTACTTTAATTTCACTTACTTATTTGACAGAAAGTTGGCAGAAATTTGTTGAAAATACGATGGTAAGAAAACAATAATGGAATTGAGGTTTTTGTTATTATCTGAAAATTTTAATTCATAATGTAGAGATTTCACTACTCTTATAGGAACCAAAATAATAATAATAATAATAATAATAATAATAATAATAATAATAATAATAATAATAATATGAGATAAAAACGACATCCAAAAGATTCATTCATTCATGGGTCTATGTGATTTTAGGAACTGCATGAAAATCAACTGATAAGCTTTTTCTTACCTTCACCATCAAACCAAAAGAAGACCTCCTCCATATAAAGGGAGCTAACAGTGAGCAAAAAAGAAGAAAAGATATTGCTTAATTTTATAAGAGATTAATTTTATTTCTATTAAAATCTTGCACATACAGTTTTGCCAAAGATTTAAGACCACCTTATAGAAATGAACATTTCCCTATTATTTCAGGATATTACATCATCCATTTCAGTTAATGTAAACAAACTGCAATATTAAGCATTATTACATCATTTTCAAGTTTGAAAAACTGTAACGTAGTTTTGGCTAGTTTGAAAGCTGTGAAGTTGTACTAAAAATAGTTACCAGTAAATTTTTATACGTTAAAATAAGCAAAATCATCATTTTCAGATATTCCAAAACCCGAAATAGTGACATTACACGAAGTGGGGTACTAAGAACATAAAATATCATTTCAAATGGCTTGTAGCAAGATTACAGTTCCCAAGTACGAAGCTGGTGGTTCTTATTCTGATCGAAAGAAAAGTGGACACCCCAGAAAAAAATCCATAGAAATCCTCGCATAATCAAAACCATTGTTTCATGATCTTCTCGGGGGTGTAGATATGAGTCATAGAACTACTATTCTCAGGCTGGTCAATAAATTTCAATTAATATCATTCAAACCTGCCCAAAACTAAGATTAACTGTGGAAATGAAAAAGAAACGCCTGACATTCGCCAAAAAAGTATGAACATTGGACAGGAGTATAATGGAGAAACGTTATGTTCTTTGATGCATTGTTATAAAGTACCTACGGGCGATAATGGGCATGTCCCAATACCTATAAATACAGTGGTATATACTGTATGTTGTCTCCCACTTGGAATTCATTGCCTGACAGCTGGAAGGTCAATAATACCCCCCCCCCCAAATACACCCCCTCCAAGCAGAAAGAACAGAAATAGCCAGAAAATTCTATGAGGCCAATATTGGTGATAAGAATACAAGTGTTGAGGTCGGGGAATCGTCCTGTTGTTGGAAGTTCCCCATACCCCCGAAATGCATACTCAATATTGCGAAGTTTTGGGAGCAACATAGGTGTATGCTCACATTGTTGTAGAAGGTGGACTCTTGGAAGATCTTCAAGAAGTGAAAAAAATTGAAAGACGAATACTGCCAGTCGACAAGTATACGCTCAAAAGTTGTCGTACGTCGAAAGACACAGTGGTAAAATCACTGGAGTCCCTGGGGTTAAGCCACTAAGAATAGTGAAAGTTACTGGGGTTCATGTAGGACGTATTGCTACCAACGCCGGAAGCATGCAGCGACTTAATCACGAAAGATCTAATAATGCGTACAGAGTATGAAGACAGGCGTCGGACCACTGGAGCAATATTCGAGGCTCCTTACACTGTATGGCGAGTTACTGGGTGCTTCCTGCGATAGCCTGATCGGAAGATGGAGTTTCGACAAGGCTTCCTCTCCATCCCCAACTGTCTGGAAGTGGGGGGCCTGAAGCTGCTGGTCATTGTGATCGACCGCAAACTGGTGTGCTGGTGTGGTGAAATTGGTAACCTCTCCGCTTCCTGGCTAGAGAAGAAGGCCTCTGGAAGTCAGTCTCCGATCGACCAAGATCCCCCACTGACCGAGACTAACTTCCACCGCGCCTATGATGCCAGCCTCTAGGACCGGTGTGGTCAATCACCATTTTTCATATTTCTTTTGTCTTCGGTCGCCATTTGCATTTTTTTCTGGTAGCACGTAAGTCTTATGGCTTAATTGTTTTTGTTTTACTCCGTTTTTCCGTTTGTATAGTTCATTTGTATTTTCGCTTCACGAAAGACAGTGTTAAAATCACTGGAGTCCCTGTGGGTTAAGCCCCAAAGAATTGTTAAGGGTGCAGGTTACTTCATGTGGGATATATTGCTTCCCACGCCCGAAGACTGCGTTACACTATCACGTCGCGATCTAATCACGAAAAATCTAATCCTTCGTGCCGAATACAAATGCAGTCGTGAGACCAGAGTGTCAATATTCGAGGTCTCTCATCAGATTATTGGGGAGCATCTGGCTGCATTCTTTTCGCAGTATGGTGGCATACTGGCTTGCCTCTTGCGATAGCCTGAACGGGAGATGAAGTTTTGAAATAATGTTGGATCGAAAAGCCCAACTATCTGGAAATAGGGACCTGAAGTTGCCTGTCATTGTGATCCGTCGAAAACCAACATGTTGGAAGTGTGAAGAGGCTGGTCACCTCTCCTCTTCTTGCACAGAGAAGAAGGCCTCTGGAAGTCAGGCCTCAGTCGACCAAAATACCCCTCTGTGATGGGCATGATAGCTTCCAGGACTGGTGTGGTCAAATCCCCGTTTGGATCGAGCTCTAAGCTCCCATTCCCCGAAGAGCCTCCACCGGCTTCTAGTGCAGTTGTGGAGAAAGGAGAGGAGAAATGTCTCGTTGCTGGTAGAGTCAGAGGGAAGTTCAGGGAGCGGATCTTCAGTGCTCTGAAGCTCCCGGAACGAAAGGCATTAACGGACTCTCTCCCTCCACCAGTGTTAATGGTGATGTCCCGGCCTCTAAAGTTTTTGGAGGAAATGAGATAAAAAGTACGACCCTGTATTCGAGAAAACGAAGAAACTCAAAAAGATCAAGGCGAAATTGGGCGCCAACATGAAATCATCATCATCTAAAAAGGCAGCTCCCTCTTCGACCTCTACCCCGTCTTCTTTTGTTTCAAAACCAGATGCACAACCATCCCCCACACATTCGTCCCCATGCAAAATTAGCCCGCTCGATAGATATCCCAGTCCCTTCAGGAAAAGTACTTCACACACTCCATGTCCTACTCCCAGTCCTCCCCACGAGAAACATCCTGAAATGTCTTCACTTTCAAAACGTCAAAGAAGTCCATCAGTAGAGGCGATGGAAAGGAGAAAAAGGCAAAACAAACTGTCATACTACCTAGAGGAGGATGTTTGTCGCATTTTCGCGGCTCAGATTGAAATGAATAAAAAGAACTAAGGTACTTATTCTCCGTGAGACAATATGCCGACAAGGACGTAGAGGTACCCAATAACTTTCCAACGGGTACTGACTGCTATCCGAACTGGGTCGAGGACGCAGCAGACGTGGGGTATGGTCGAGGAGGCCATAAAATCATTTGATATGTTGCTTTCCCCCATCGCCATTTTGGGCAATAAAGTTACCAGGAAGGTGAAACAGTTCTGTTCAGGGAGAGCCCCAGTTTTGGTTTGGTTCACCCCTCCCTCTATAGGGCACTAAAACTAACTTTTACTTTGGCGGTCTCTCCCAGGACAACACTATCAAGAATGAAATGGGCCAAGGGTCAATTGGAGAGGCTGTCGGTATTCTTACCCCGACCATGTTCAATCCAGTTTCCCAACCGTAATCGGTCTGATAATGGTCCTCTGGTTAGCAACTTTGCCCGGGGCCTGAGGTCGGTGTCTCGAAGGGCGAAGCTTGATCGCGATCTTCAGCGTCTCGGGTGGATGTCTGTTGTTTACAGGAGACCCGGTTTTGAACTCGCGATCGTGAAGACATTCTGTCTAAGAGGTTTGTCCTCTATTCAGCATGTTTTCATGGACGCCCGTGAGGTGTTTCCTGGCTAGTGTGCAAGTCTCTGTATGTGTGCTCTTGTCTTCGCGGATCATGCGGGCAGTCTTTGCGTGCTGGATATTACCATAAAGGATAAGGCTCTTCGCCTCATTGGGGTTTATGCGTCCAATGACAATGCGCAGCGGCCTGATTTGTTTCGGCGAATCGAACCGTTTTTGATGACATCTCGTTCGGGTGATTGGAATGCCGTCCTTGATCCCGATATAGATCTTATAGAGGAAAGATCGGGTACTAACAACCCAGATGTTAAGCCGTTTCGGGACTTTATCGCACTTGGATCCGGCATCTGTATGCGTCCTCCCATGCGCTGCTAGAAGTGAATGGTGTATAATCGAAACCTTTCATTTTGTCTCGCACCATTTGTCAAGATTGTCTGCTTTCGCTTTTGCTGTACGTTCTTTGCGTTCGAGCCCTTCCTACGTAAGTTGAAGACGAATCCGGTCCTTCGCGGAATTTCCTTACCTGATGCTACCACCTCGGCCAGGTATTCCGCATATACTGACGACGTTTCGGTTCTTGTGTCGAGCAGAGCCAAAAGTGACGAAGTCTGCAAAGAAATCAGAGGGTATGAGACGGTGACAGGGGCCAGGACCAACTGCAATAAGTCTGTTGGCTTACGGTTGGGTTCGTGGAAGGGAGTTTCTCTTCCCGGATCTTTCCTCTGAATGGACGGTATCCCTTTTTTCCCTATTTTCCTCTTCTCCGTGATTCGTTAGATGGGCTCCTATGCCGCTTTTGTAGATTTATCGGAGGGGGACATTAGGAAGGAGCGGAGTGAGCACCTTTCTAAGGGGGACATATTCAATGGAATTGGTGTCAGTTTCATAGTTACTGGGGGAGGGACGTTTTTGTGTAATGGGAAAGATGGGACAGAGGCTGAAGGGTACAGTACCCCCACTGTATGTACGCTTGTCTTCGCGGATCTGGAGGGCAGGCTTTGTGTTGTGGACGCTACCATAAAAGATCAGGCATTTCGTCTCATTGGGGTTTATGCGCCCAGTGACACCAGGGAGCGGGCTGCCTATCTTCGGTGGATCGATCCGTTTCTGACGACATCTCGTCGGGTAATTTTAGTGGGTGACTGGAATGCAGTCCTCGATCACGATATAGATCACACGGGGACTAGATCGGTTACTAATAACCCTGATGTAAAGCCATTTCGGGACTTTATCGACAGGTTAGATCTTGATAAGTTCCGGAATGAATTTCCTCAGGAAGTAGTTTGGACTTGGACTAATAGTGGCAGCTCGGATACGGTGTTGCGTACAAGCTACATCGACAGTATCTTAGGAGATTCGACTGAGAGCTCTAAGGCTGAAGCGATACAAGACTTCGAGTATTGATGGAATTCCCTGTGAGGTGTACTTGAGGCAGTCACATATGTTTGTCCCTCTGCTGGCACTGGCCTTTAACCAATGGATAAAGAACGGGAGTATTCCCGAACGCTTCACCAGATGTATGATCAAATTGCTCCGCAAGAATAAATATGGAGGGGATGAGATTAATCATTTCCGACCCATAACTATGTTGAATACAGTTAAAGATTTTGGCCAAGGTCTTAGCCAATCGTTTGCAGGCTGTCCTGCCTAGTCTGATTGGCCCCGAGCAACTTGCGCTGTAAAGAGTAGGACTATTCAGGACAACCTTCATCTAGCACGCTTGATCTTAGAACAAGTTGACAGTGAAGCCGCTCTGGTCAATTTAGATCAGTTCAAGGCATTTGATAGGGTTGACCATCGATTTCTCGGGGATGTTCTCGAGTCGGCCAGCTTTGAGTCGTACTTTCGATCCTGGATCCGACCTCCAGTTGGAGAAAAATTGGTTGGAGGTCCTAGAAAAGGCCGAGCCTGCAGCTCGTTTGTAGACTCGGAGGAGGCTTTCCTTAAAGGGGAGGGTGGAAGTTTGTGACTCGCACATCTACCCTATCCTTCTTTACCGGCTCTCGATACTTCCACTCCCGTCCACCGAGCTAATTTTATTGGTTCGAGTGTTGTTCTTCTTGCAGGTCTCTTGCGGTGCGTCGGCCTGTCTATTGTTTCCACCCGTCTGAGGGCGGTCTAGGCATGTCCGACGTTGAGATTCGTCAAAAGACGTTGATGCTCGAGTTCCTGGATCGAATGTCAGCAAGATGAGGATAACGGCCTCTTCTGGAAGACGCTAAGAAAGCTTTTCTGGCTTTGAGAAATGTGTATGTAGGCGAGAAGGAGGCCTGCCGTACCCCTCGAGCCTAGTGCTTCTTCTATCGCGAGTGTCGACTCGCTCTGAAAGACTTCACACGGTTTAAGGAAGGCCTCTCCGACACCCGACCGTTGTCATTATATCGTGTGTTAGTGCGGTGGCGGGGGGTCGCTCGAGATACTCTAAGAAATGATCTTGGTTTGACGAAGGAAGATTTTAGCTCTCTGTAGCATAGGTCGTCCGGGTGACGGTGTCTCAATAACGACGAGGCATCACTCACCTGGCTGGTGTTGCGGAATGCCCCCTGGATCGGCAAAATACTCTGTGCTGCAGAGTTGGCAGTTACGCCAAAGCGTTGCGGTGGGGCGATTGACTCCTTGGGGCACATCTTCCACTGTAGCGTCGTACGGCTGTTATGCGAACTGATTGAAGCTTACATGGTTCGAATCCTAGGCAGAAAGTTCTTTGTCCCTGAGGCCAGGTTCGTTTGCAGCAATGTTGTGCCTCATTTGAAGTGGAAGAAACACTATGTGCTCGTGTTTACTTGGCATTATGCGAGTCGTGGTTTGGACGATGTGTCAGAAGGAATTTTATGGAGGTGAAAAGTTTTCTTCTCAACTGTTTTTGTCTTTTAAGCATCCGCTTAAAATCAAAATTAGAGCGGAAAGGAGGCGACTCACTTCATAAAAAAAAGATGGTTGAGTGTTTCGCGTTTGGTTCGATTGAGAGGGGCTAATTTAGTGTGGCATCTGGAGGTAACCTAGGATAAAGGATATTGGTCGTCTGGTTCAAACATTTGTCATTTAGAGTTAGGCTATTGTAAATAGATTTGTCTTTCTTCATGTTGCTGGATTTAATTTAGCTAGGGTATGGATGATCATTGGCCTCTTTATTTTATTCCCACAAATTTTGGTTCATTCCCATTAGGTGTTGAGATTGCGGATCTCTGGTTAAACTGTGGCATGTCTTTCCTTTTCGAGTGTGAAATTTCGTTATTATTATCGTAGTTAAATGTGTGAGTGCTAGAGCGAGTGATTACAGAAAGGATGTATGGAAATCATTTTATTAATCAAGCAGTATAGTTTCATCTAGTTAACTGTTATCTCTACCATCATTAGACTGTGAGGGGCTGTTACTAACACTAGTTTTGTTTAGTTATGTACATAGTTTTATATCATGAACTTTGGGGATTTATAGTTTCAAACAATTTTTATCGACCCAGCCCTCCACAAAAATTGTACATATGGGGAGTAGGTAGGATTTCTTAGATTGAATGTGGCATTGTGCTGGATGTTTATGACAGTGTTGTGTGGATGAGATGTTTTGGTGGAAGAAACAATGTTTGGATGATTGGGGCAGTAAATGAGGCTAGCTAAGTTAGAGATAAGACAGATGAAGTCCTTCTCCCATCAAAAATTTTGAAATACTTCCTCCTTCCAACACACAGAAGTCCTTCATTAGAGGCAAAAGATAAAAGGAAAAAGACAAGTAAATATATATACAATTTAGGGGAGGACGTCTACCGCATTTCCCCGGCCCAGGAAACAGGATAAAAAGCCTTAGATACCTCCTGTCAGTCAATCAGTACGACGATAAAACGTAGAAGACCTGCAAAACTTTTCGGACGTACAGAAAATATCGACAGTCATCAGAACTGGGATGGGGAGGGGGCAGGCGTGGGCAATGTTAGACGAGGCAATCATCTATTTCCAAATGTCACCTCCAATTGCCTTCGTAGAAAATGTATATTTGAAAAAATTAAAAAATGTTTTGTGCAGGGAGGGTCCCAGTTTTAGTTCACCCCTCCCTCTATAGAACATTAAAACTGATCTATCCCTGGGATATTGGCGGTCTCTCCTATGACGGTACCATCAATACTGAGATGAGCCAAGTATCAATGGAGGAGGCTGTTGGTATCCTTACTCCAACTATGTTCAAGCCAGTGTCTCAACCCTAATCGGTTTGATGCCGGTTAGGCATTAAGGATATTGGGATTGCTGGTTTGATGGTAACCCCGCCCGTAATAGGTTACACTAGGCTGTTTTTTCTTTCGTTACTTTCTCTTTAGCCAAGTTAACTTAGCTAGGGTTGCACATTGGCTCAGTTATCTTGTAGATGCGGGACGCCTTTCGTTTTTCGTGTGTGCTTTTTCGTATTTGTTATTGTATATGGGTGAGGGTGTGTTTCTGTGAGTGTTAAGGCGTATGACTTTTTTATTATTATTTAAGTTTAGCATTAATTTCGTCCTGTTAACTGATGTCTCTGCCGTATTTAGTAATTGTGTGTGTGTGGGGCGGTTATTACTAATACGGTTTTGTTTGGTTTCTTGTAAATAATTTTTTGCTTTTCATTGTAAATATTTCTTTGGGTTATAAATTTGTAAATGTTGTTTTCTATTCCCCAACCTTCACAGACAAAAATTGTAAATATGGGATCTAATTAGGACTTCATATAGTCTCTGTGGTATTGTGGGCATTGTAGTAAGAATGGTAAGTAAGAATGTGGCGTTTTGGTGCAAGGGTTATTGTAGCATGTCTAGGTCAGTGTTTGTGGCTAGCTGAGTTTAATTTTAAGACAAGCGAAGACCAGCCCCCCTCCCCATTTTAAGCATCGTACCACATTTGTGCAATAAATATTTTCCATTTGGTATTCACTTGCGATTCACCTTGATTCACTTCTAGCTCACCACTAACAGTTGATTACTTACTACACGCCGCTGGCGAATCTTGCATGTTGTTTCTGTTATAAATATTATCGTTCCATTCCCAACCTTCGTTTTGGTTATTCTTATTCAGTAACCTTTTCCTAGGTTACAATATGCATCCACTGCAGTATTATGTTGTACGTCAGTATTATGTAAGAACGCCTCCAGGAAAGAATATAAATATTACTTTTCAATAGGGAATATTTTTAGCCGAGCCTAGGCCCTCGGGAAGAGAGGAACCCGGACGAGGCTCAGCCGAAGGGCAGAGTCTCGTTCGGGGAGGTAGACTATCCCTGAACCCGTTTTTACAGGTTCTAAAAGGGAATATTTTTGGCCGAGCCTACGGGCTCGGAAAACCCACATTAAATCCGGCCATGTGCCACATGTAATTCTTGTGGGAGGGGGGGCTAAATATTACTTGGCCCCGCGTCTAGTTATTTGGTCGAACTCTCCGCCCTCGGGCAGAAAGGAACTCGGACGAGGCTATGCCGAAGGGCAGAGTCTCGTTCGAAGTGGTAGACTATCCCTGGACCCGTTCAAACGAGTTCTAATAGGGAATATTTTTGGCCGAGCCTACGGGCTCGGATAACCTACATTAAACCCGGCCTTGTGCCACATGTAACCCTTGTGGAGGGTGGCTAAATATTACTTGGCCCCGCGTCTACTCATTTGGTCGAACTCACTGCCTTCGGGCAGAGAGGAACCCGGACGAGGCTATACCGAAGAGTCTCGTTCGGGGTAGTAGACTATCCCTGAACCCGTTTTTACGGGTTCCAAAAGGGAATATCTTTGGCCTAGCCTACGGGCTCGGAATCCGACATTAAACCCGGCCTTGTGCCACATGTAACCCTTGGGGCGGGGGGTGGTTAAATACTACTTGGCCCCGCGTCAAGTAACTTGGCCCCGTGTCGAGTTATTTGGTCGAACTCTCTGCCTTCGGGCAGAGAGGAACCTGGACGAGGCTCAGCCGAAGGGAAGAATCTCGTTCGGGGTGAGAGACTGTCCCTCAACCCGTTTTTTACGGTTTCCAATAGGGAATATTTTTGGCCGAGCCTACGGGCTCGGAAAGCCACGTTAAACCCGGTTTTGTGCCACATGTAGTCCTTGTGGTTGGGTGTCTAAATATTACTTGGCGTCGGGGTAGCGCGACACGCTCGCCTCTCGCCTTCACCTGGCCTACCCTCGTCGCTGACCACAAGAAACAGCCAAGCTGAGCCCAGCAGCAGCAGTCAGCCAAGCTGAGCCCAGCAGCAGCAGTCAACCAAGCCGAGCCCAGCAGCTGCAGTCGACCAAACCGAGCCCAGCAGCAGCAGCTGACCAAGCCAAAACCCAGCAGCAGCCATCAGTGAAGGCAGCCGCTTCCTGTCCTGGTTGCCGAACTCAGTAGTATCACCGGACCAAGCCAAACTCAGCAGCAGCAGCAGCCAGGCCAAATCTTATGCGATAGTCCTTTTAAGGACTGACAAGCTACATTCTTATTAGATAGTCCTTTTAACGACTGGCAAGCTACAATCTGATGCGATAGTCCTTTTAATGACTGACAAGCTACATTCTTATGCGATAGTCCTTTTAAGGACTGACAAACTACATTCTTATGCGATAGTCCTTTTAAGGGCTGACAAACTACATCCTTATGCGATAGTCCTTTTATGTACTGACAAGCTACATCCTTATGCGATAGTCCTTTTAAGGACTGACAAGCTACATTCTTATGCGATAGTCCTTTTAAGGACTACCAGACCACATGCTTATGCGATAGTCCTTCTAAGGACTGCTTGGCTACATACCTATGCGATAGTCCTTCTAGGTACTACCAAGCTGCATCCCTTGTGACCGTCACCCTAAATTGTTGAATAAAATTTGGCTTAGATTTTAAAACCCTCGTCTTTGTTATCCTTGCTTCGATCGTATTATCCTACATACATTTTTCTGTTTGCGGGGTTAACAGCACCTGCTTAACGTCCTGCAACAAGTGGTGAAGATGGCAACAGACGAATGGGAACAGAACTCTCCCATAATCGTAGCGATGCCTCTCTCGAACCTACCTACATACAGCTACCAAAACACCAAAAACTGGTTCCTGCAGTTGGAAGCGATCTTCTCGGTACGGAGGATAACATCACAACAAACCAAATTTTCCAACGTGGTGCAAGTCTTGCCACCTTCAGTGGTCGACGAAGTGGCCGACATTCTGGAAAATGTACTCGAGCAGGATTCATATACTCGGCTAAAGGACGCAATCCTAAAACGCACCGGCCGTTCGGACGATGAGCTACTCCGGGAACTTTTCACCCACGTTACCAGGGGCGACAGAACACCCTCACAGCTTCTACGCTTCATGAGAAGCCGACTAGGAAAGCATTCAATGGCCGAATCCATCCTACGCGAACTGTGGATTGACAAGCTATTAGGTTGGTGCAAAAATAATGTCGTTTTCTCACATATGTTACTTATGTAAATAACGACATTATTTTTGCACCAACCTAATACCTACCACAATAACGCAGATATTGGCGCCAATCGCAGAAAACACACCACTGGACCAGACTCCGCCGACCGCATCGCAGCAAAACTGGACCAAGGAGTGTGTGCTGTGCGGAACTCAGACGACACACTATCTAAAAACGAAGAATTACAAAAAGCAGTAACTGACCTGCAACAGCAACTACAAGACATCCGTATACTCCTCTCCCGCAAACCAAGAGACCCGAAACCGACGTCCAACAATTGGCGACGGAGATTACGGAGTACCAGCAGGGATCGACGAATCGACCCAGAATTATGCTGGTACCACCAAAGATTCGGCGCCAGGGCAAAACACTGCTCGGCGCCCTGCAAATACGGCTCCAGGACAAATTCGGAAAACTAAACAACCGGCGGGTAAGCGTTTGTCATTAAAAATATCAAAAGACATTAAAGTCTGTTTTCGTACAAATACCTTTACGTGTCTAGGAAATGTTTGTTATTTGAAATATAAAAGTGTTGGTGATAAACTTAAATACATACATCCTTTAAAGTTCATCACAGAGGAAAATATTGAAACAAAATATTCTGTTGTATACGATATAAAAGAGTAGGTATATTCAATAATTCGCCAAAAAACAGCATAGCATGATGAAAAAATGCCCCAAACGTAATAAAAGCAAAGTTTTATCGTCAAAATATTTGTTATTATTAAGAGGAAAGACCAAAGTATTTTTTAATTATTATTAAAAGTATTTTAATCCTTCAGTAATGTAAATAGTGTACTTTAATCATTTCTTGCACGTTCGAAATTTTGGTTAAAAATCTTGATTTTTTTTTCAGCGGACCCGTAATATTTAGCATTAGTTTTTTTGACGAGGGGAGATGAACCCAGACAAGAAACTCAAAATGTAAACCAAAGATAAAACAAAAACAAAACAATGTTAGTAGGAACCGCCCAACCCTTAAAATAATAAGCGTGGCCGCTAGACAGAATCAAGTACACGCTCAAATTGAATGGGGAGGGAAAAATGAATGACAGAATGGGAAAATCAAAGGCTGACCCAGCCGCGATGAAAAAAGGGGACAAAAACAAACTGGGGAGATTAGGAATCTCGACATGGATCATAACAGAAGAAAACCGGGAACAGGCCGGGAACAGGCCGGGAACAAAACTTATTCACATTAACTAGCAACACAAAATAGTGTCTAACAGGAAACCGCCCCGTTGCACTTAAAGGGGACTTAAAAAAGAAAATCAAGGCTAGTCCCGTCCACACAAACCAGGCTCGCCTCAACCACCCACCTTTTACTGAAATCTGTTGAATTCAAACGCTTTCGATCAGATATTATTTTCACCTTAAGCTGATGCTTAAAGAAAACAATCAGATCCTGATACGAATAACGTTCATTTAGCATGATTCCCCCCTTTCGCGATATCAAAAAAACACCGCAACGCAATATCGCAACGCAAAAAAACACCATTCGTTTTACCCCGGAGAACGGGGGCGACACATTGTCACACGCGTACGCGAGATCGATGGACACGAGCCGATTGAGAGCGATATGAGCCGTCAACTCGACGACATAATTCCAGAAAGGGCGCACCTGAGGACAATGGTAGAAAGCGTGCGAAGCAGTTTCCTCTAAACCAAGGTCACACCGATGACAATTTGTCAAATCTGCCTCGCCCCATCTGAAGCGTACGTCACTGAGAGGTAGCACATTCCGAATCAATCGCCAGCTAACCGAAAACTCAGGATTGCTGAGATCATCCGCCGTTAGCGCCCAAGACCAAATGATGCCGACAAGCCGAGCTGGTCACACAGGGATCCTTCCCGACTCCCTCCACTAATTCATTTCCGATGCCGAGAAAGGTCGCTGTACCGAGGAATAACCTTCAAGGCCGACCGACACTCGCTGAAGAAACTCGATAACCTTCCACGACCGCGACAGCGCTTACCCTAAGAAATGGGGGGAGTGATGGTAAGGCTAGGGAAGACGTCCCTAACACTCGGTGCCAAAATCGAGTCCTCTGTCAAAACGCGGCGTAGGAAAGCCAACATTGAGGCATGGCGATGACTCGCCAAGTGTGGCAATCCCAGCCCCCCATGATACGGACGCTGATAACAGGCTTCTTTACGGACTCAATGCTTGCGACAACCCCACAAGAGGGTGATCAACAAACGCTCGACCGCCTCCATACGTTACCAGCAAAGAGGAAGTACAGCGAAGCAGTAAAGGATGAGGGGCAAGACGTAAGTGGCACACGCCATACCATTCAAGTACAACCTTTTCGAAGCCAAGTCCGAACCGACGCTTCGACTTTTGCCTGTACTACTGACCAATTCTTCTTCAGCCGGAGTACGGACCCGAACCATACCCCAAGGATGCGGACGGGGCCATCAGTTCAGCCGAAGGACCCCGGAAGCACGAGCTCTTTCCAGGCACCTAACCGCAAGCCGGAAGACTTGTTGCGGTTAATCTTGGCCCCTGTCACCTTCTCGTACAGTTCAAGGACCTTCTGCACCACCTTAATATCGCTGCGGCACGACACGAAGATGGATCGGCGTACGCAGAAACCCTAGCTTGAGCACTACCAGGGAAAACGGCGATTGCGCGTATGGCCGGACTGCACGCCCCGTGCCTCAGCCGGCAAAGGAAGGGCTTCAACGCCAAAGCGTAAAGTAAGGGCGACAGCGGGCACCCCTGTAGGACAGACCGAGTCAGCGCAAAAGCGCTCGACCGCCTTTCGTTCACCTGTACCACAGCACTGGGGGAGCGAGATAGGAGGCTAATCCACCTGCAGAAGTCGGGTTCGAATCCGGCGGCCTGCAGGACAGCAGCCAGATACTGATGGTCAACCCTGTCAAATGCCTTGGACTGATTCAAATTGAACAGCGCGACTCGCGTGTCGTCTTTTACTCCCTCTATGATCGTGCGGGTCAGATGCAGGTTGCTTTGAATTGTTCGTCCCCTCACAAGTCTGCTCAGATCCCAACAATCTCACGACAACTGCCTGCAACCTCTCCGTTAGGATCTTGGCCAAAATCTTTAACTCTGTGTTTAGCAGAGTTATGGGCCGCCCAACACCCTTGCCCTTTTTCAACAGTGTGATCACACCCCTGGAAATCCGGTTGGGGATGGCCCCCTGTAAAAACCAGTTGTTGAACACCACTATCAAAATCGGGACAAATATGTGCGACAACCTCAAGTGCATTTCGTAGGGCAGACCATCAAGTCCCGAAGACTTGCCACTGCCGACCTTCTTCAATGCCAAGTAGACTTCGCCGTCCGTGATCTCACCATCGCTGCTAGCCGCTTCAGTCGGTGAAAGCCGAGGAAAGTCAGCTAAATAGCTGTGAAACTTGTCGCCACTGAGTAAAACGGCTCTCGAAATGCCGCCGAAACGCCTCGCACATGTCCTCGGACGACCTCAGAGAGCGCCCCTCCGGAGTAATGACCTTGCGAATGTATCGATCGGAACCTCGACGGATCTCTTCCTTGCGCAATTCTTCGTTAGACATCTTGTTTAACCTATGTCTACCTACCTGACCCTGGTAACGCTTGCTAGTCTCAGGCTTCAGGACCTGCCTAGTTACAGCTATCTCAAAGGGAATCCCCCCAGCCACCGCCCGGGACAGACTATCCTCTAGAGACTTCACCTTTTTAGCCTTATCTAGAGCGAGTCATTGACTGTATTCAGTGGTGAAGGACCTAATCTTATCCTTAAGCCTCTCTCACCATCTACTCCCAATAACCGCCCCAACTAGTTCACGTTGCACTAATCTAGTCAGCTGTTGCTGAAAGTCCCGCTTGTCCAGTAAGGACACGTTGAACTTTCAGTGTCCAGCCATTCTAAGCCTAGCTCTTAACACCATCCGGGCACAGACGAGTCTATGATCCGAATAGTCTAACCGGTGGAACGTGGGACAATCTAGTAAATCTAGTTTGACCCTTCTCACTAACATTCTGTCTAGGTAGCTGGCTATCCGGAGAGACGGCCAACTAAGGGTCCACGTCCACATCTCCTCTCTCGCATGATCGACCCGGTATCTATCGACGAGCCCAAAGTCGCCGATCAGATCAACCAGGCTACGATCGCCCGATGCCTTCCCGCTAGCACCCCTCCCCATATCTATCTTGGGGTCCAGGACGGAATTCCAGTCTCCTATTAAGACTAAGCGCGAAGAATCAACCAGGAACGGCTCCAACCGACGGAAAAAGTCGACACGCTCACTCTGGTCGTTGGGCGCATAAACCGCAACAACCCGAAACGATCCGAAACGAACCACTGTTCACGCCAATATCAGCCACGATCAATCGCCCCCCCCCCAACACCCTGCGTCGGCATGAGCAAGGTCCACCCTCGCATCCAGGGAACGTTTAACTAACAAGGAAACACCTCTGGCCTGCTGGTCTCCGTATGCTGAATAGACAACAAATTCGCTTGACAGCACACGAGCATCAACGTTGCAAACAAAGTGTGTTTCCTGGATCTCAGCTACATCTACGCCAAAGGACAAGAGATCCCGAAGCAGATGGGCAGCCTTACCCCGATCTCTCAAGCCCCTTACATTCAGGCTGGCTAGCTTGATAGACATAATTTAAGCGTGAGCCCCTAAACGCAGACTGGACGGAAATCTGCGAGTTTCAGGACCCCGACGGCTTGTCCCAGACTTCCAGTGCCTATGTCGGACGTAATTCGTACCTCCAAGACAAATCCGCCGACGTCTGTAGGGTAGGTTAATTTTAGCGCCCTATATAAACAGGGATGGAGAAAAACCGGGTCCATCGCTGCGCACATTTGCGACATTTTTCGTAGCTCCGGAGAGTCAAGTTGCACCATTTTTATATTAGGGAACGCGTCCCTGGCCCCCGCTAAGTGATCCGAAACTTTCAGATTCCCCCCCGTGTTCCCGATGAAAGCCGTCACACCAGGTGCTTTTGGAAAGTTTCGAGGGCCCACCGTTGACTTGCCGTCCACAGAGGTACATTTAATTAGATGTCTTAGTAGGGCCCTCTTTTGCACTGAGAGGTCTCTTTTCAGGGCTCTTCTGTCCACCTGGCAACTAGTCACCCTCTTAGGGAAAGTTTTCTTTTTCTTGGGAGGAGTTTTTCTTTTTTCCACTGAAGCGGGGGATACTATGGGGGAGGGAGATTACAAAACTTTAGTGGGGGAAGGGGGAGGCTCATAGTCCTATTTTCCCCAATGTCTTTTCCCTTACTTGGCGAGGTGGGAAGTGAATGGGATCAGGGGTAATCTCTGAATCTTTCCACCCATGATCAGACTTTTTTTCTTTTGTCAAAACTTTCTCCTCTTCCTCCTGGTCGTCCACCTCATCCCCCTCCCCCATTTCAAAGAAGAAGATCTAGGTGAAGATATGACCTCCACCTCCATATCTATATCTAGTAGCTGGTGCTCAGTCTGCATTTGTACATCTACCTCAAGTTGTTGCTGGTGTTGTTGTTGTTCCAGTGGCTGTGGCTTTTGTTGCTGTGCCTCTTGGCGTTGCTGTGTCTCTTCATGCTGCTGTCGGGCCTGTTGCTGCATCTGTTGTTGCTGCTGCTGGGAAGGCTTCTGCTTCGGGCTTTGTTGTTTACGCCCAGGTGAGACTTCCTGCTGGGGAGACAGAGGAGGGATTGCTGCTTTGCGTCCCTTCCTGGTCACCTGCTACTTAGGGGTTTGGCCCACAACTTCCTTTACTGCTGCCTGTTGTTGAACTGTTGGACTGTTGGTTGTTGGACTGTTGGCTGTTTGGCTGCCGATTGTTGGTGGTGCCGGGTTCTTGCCAGGGCGTTCCTTAGACATATGCCCCGCAGCCCCACAAGACCAACAATGGGACCGCCGGCCTTGCACAACTACAAATATTTTTCTTCCACTGCAAGTCAAGATATCGGGGATGTCATTGAAAGTTTTCCCAGTTAGAATCACATGTACGATAACATCCCCGGTGGATATGCCCGTTTTGCCTTTCGCCGGCGTGACGTCAACAACCTGTCCATATTGGGCAAAAAAGGACTCCCAAATGGTCCTCAGGTATATCCATGTAACGTAATCTTAGTCTTGCTGGTGCCCATGTACTCAGTTTGTAGTCTCACCGATTTCGTGGTGAGAATACTCCCAGCTAGTCTTTTGGCTTCGTCTTCCGTTGCCAGCAGTATATCCCAAATGGCGTTGGATCTTTTGGCCAGAATTTTCGGGGCTATGTTGAGGGTTTTAAGAGCCTCCTCCATTATTTCCCGGCTGACTCCTCTCAGCTTCCGGGACTTAACATCTGAAGTTAGCAGCGAGATAGTTCTAGTAGCCACTGCTTCCAAAACAGACGGTATTGATAGTAATTCATTACCGTCAATAAATTCTTTGTATTTTTCTTTGAGAGCCTCGTAATACTCCGGCCCCTTCTTTGCTTTTCCTGACGCCCATGCGCTTGGAGTAGCTGGCGTTGATTTCTCTGGGTTGGGGGGAGACTCCTCCATAATGCTGGCGAGGAGGGCTCCCACGACAAAACACGTACAAATCCACTAAAACAATATTTTTTATGCAAAACCAATCTGTACTAAAAATAAACTGTTCTTCCAAAAAAACAAAAACTGACAAAGTGTCCCTTACTATTGCAATGCTGAAATAGATCGTACGTCAAATGTTGAAATAGGGCTCACGTGGCTTAAAATCATGATAAGAGTCTTTTTTATAATTGCGCATGCACTTATTCTTGCTTTGGCATTCTGAAGTAAGCAAGATATGCAAATTTTCAAAACTGTCTTATAATTATTTCCAGCCTCGAAAACGAAGTTTTGTTAAAACTTTGTTTCGGTGGAAACTTGTAATAAAATCGAATATGTATACTAATACCCATCGGATCTAGGTACCATACACAAATTTTCAGAGGAATTTGGGCAGTAATAAGAAAATTATTAACAATTTCACGGGGTGTTTTATACATATTTCCACCACTGTATGTATATTCCGACAAAGAAAATATTCAATCCGTAATACATTTCGATAAATGTTTTCTTTTAATTTGTTAGAATTCTCGCAATTATTGACATATGCGCCAAGTTTTCATTGTTTGAAATCTCTATCACTTCAAATGCACGATCCTTGTTAGTCGAACTGATTCAGAATAAAGCAGCTTACCTTTATTTGTATTCCGATTTGCAGCCATATTTGTTACGCTATTTTCTTGGTCGATCGCTGTTAAATGATAGCCGAACAAATATCACTGCGACAACCACGACAGCTGTCCATAGAGAACTTCAAAGTTTAAACTTGTGAGGAGTTCACGGGTAGACTGGATCAAAGTTTTCAGCTATCACACTATATGACAAGAAAATATTCAATCCGTAATACGTTTATATGAATATATACAAATGAAATTACGAATGTCTAAATTGATCCAATTTCATTTTATGTTTATATACTCACCTCGCATTATCTTGTGTTTTTTCCTCAATGAGTCATTCTATTCTTAATATAATGATCCTGGAGTAATAACTAATGACCCTGAAGTAATAAACAGTGAATTATTTAAAATTGTTTCCTAGATGAATTTATTTCTTTATTCTGTTTGTCCAGGATTTTTAGAATTTAATTTTTTCTGTCAAAGATCAGTGAAAACGGATATGCTGGTTTCTATTTTCCTGGTAAAGCAATGAATATATAAGTTTCAGTAGCACAGATTTTATAGTGTAAATCATAAAAAAAGACAACATATGCGGGCGCCGAATTATTTTGTATATACAGTCGTAGCCAAAAGTATTCGACTCTTACATTATTTTCCTTAATTTTGTTGATTAATCATTCTGAATTTGCTGACATCTACTCAATTGGTAAAAGTTAAAAACAGTTTAATGCGTGAATTCATTATGAATAAGAGCGAATTAATATCATTATTTTATTTCCCTATTTATTAATACTTTATTATAATGACTTTTGCATAAGTATTCGACCCTATTAAATAACTCCTTGGCACCGATAATTGCTAACAGATGCATTCTGAAACTTTCAATATTTCTGGTATTTTCGACTCATTCTTTTGTATAGAATCGTTCCAATTCGATGGTTTTCGTTTATTAACAGTAATTTTTAATTCAAATTGCAAATGTTCGATTGGATTTCGATTAGGAGATTGAGAAGGCCTTTAACCTAATGTTATTTTTCTTGAAACATCCTGAGTTGGTTTTTGAAGTATGGTTCGGTTCCTTACCATGTTGGATGATGAAACACCTGCTTAAATTGAATAACAGAAAGAAAAAGATTTTTTGAAAGCATGGGCTGATATTTTCCCTCGCAATGCTGTTGAGTTTCCCAGTATCTGAAACACTAAAACAAACCTATAAAATGATGTCACACGTTTCAATGTTGGGGCGATACTTTTTTTCAAAACGTAATGCTGCTAGTTATTTACTAAAAGTTGGGTTTCGTCTGACCAAATAAATATGGTCATTCTACTTTGCCTGGTTAATAAACACGAATCAAATTATCTTTCAAGTCTTTCAAGTGCTCTTTGGTTTTCGTCATGATTTCACAAATAAATGAATGTTAATTTGTAAAACGAATTCATAGAAACCTTTTAAAGCAGCGAATATAATGAATCAATTTTATTTGTTTATATAAGCTAAGTTACTGGCCCATTTTTTTTTTTTACTGTGGTGGAATACTTATGCAAAAAAAGTTATTAATGATATTAATGTTCTCTTATTTATTGCTAATTTACATATTGAACTATTTTACTAACGTTGAATAGAGAAATATCAACAAATCAAATTCGGAATAGTTAATAAGATAAAATAAAGAAAAATAATACCGAGGTTGAATAATTTTACATAAGTGCATATTGGTTCGAAATGATAACAATGCGCAAATCCATAATCAAATCGTAAATAGCTTCATTTTTTCATCATTTATCGAATAAAAATCACTAGTTCGTATTATCTTAAAACATTTTAAGTTAAAAATTGAAAAAAATTGTTTTTTATTTTAGCGTTTCGGGAATAGTTACAGATAGATCCACGGTCAATATTATATTGTCATTCATATTCATGACAATATTTTCTCATACAATCATCTATGCAAAAAACAGTTTGTTTGTTTTTTTCAATTTCACACACATTCACGTTTAAAATTATATAATGATACACTCAACAATACAAGAATATTATATAGGACGAAAACTTCAAAATTAAACTGAATGAATTCAAACAAAATCACAATTGTACATAGTCTTAGTGTCCTGTTGTTCTAAGCTATACACATGAATACTCCTTTGCACCTTAGTGAAAAAACTAGTAATACTTAAATATTGAAATAACACATACCTGCTCGAGATATGTGTCTTGAGCAGGTATGTTTGATTTTAAAATATATTTCTATTAATTAATTAATGTAGTTATGCTTCATAGAAATAATTTTAAAATTCTAAACACAATATTTCAAACTGCATAGACTGAATACATTAGACATGATTCCTTCATTGTACATTTTTGGTGTATAAATCGATGTGTATCGCATCCAAACATACACAGACAAAAACTTTTGCGCACCAACAAAGTCGTTCATAAATTTTAGAAAGAAGTTAAATGATATTTTTCATTTGTTACTCGTCCGCTTGTCTAACATGCCTAAACTCGCTTTCCAAACAAAAATGGAATTTAAATTAGAAAGCTAAGTTACATTCTATTTTAAAATGAGTAGACAAAAATATGTGTCCTTACCTGCAAGAGGCATGAAACAATTTTTTGTTACCACAATTTATTTTACAAATGTTGCATCCGTTGCATCGAGTTGCCATAGAAGCTGATCTACAGGTGAGTGACAAACGCTGCGATCCAGGTAAATGTAAACATTTCGTTACACTTGGCTTGCTTAGCAACAATGGGTTGCTCAGATACAAAAAAAAATACTCAGTCACTCACAAAGAGGCATCATCTTTTATTTCATCCTTCGACACTTGAAATACAATGTGCGATAAAACAAACTAGCGGCTCAATCTGGCTTGGTGCCAGCATCGATTATTATACAGGTAGATCTTATTAGCCAGTAGTCTAACGATAGCTAAAGCATTTATTTTACTAAAAAAAATATTTACTCTTCAAAAAATATAATTCTTTGTCAATGCACTTACTTCAGTGCTGAATATCAATCACATAGATCAAACATTATACAATGGAAAGTTCAGATCAAAATTCAGCTAATAAGCATGTCAGTGTACAGACGTATTGGTCAGTTCTCGCATGTTTTGCTTAAATATTAGTGATAGGAGTTAATTACTAAGTTCTATTTTCTAGTAACATATTTTATATGCTACAATTATAACAAGTATCTCAAAACACTTGTACATATTTTGTTTTTTCACATAATTCGTTAGGTTCTTATTTCCATAATGAACATCTTTTCCCGGTGCAGATGCAAACTGCTAGTGTCTCCGTTCCTCCTAATAAGCTGGAAACGGATTCATTCTAGCACAAATTATTATCGTCAACATTTACTGAACTTTTATTTTACAATGTTAATGTTAATCTTCGAGCTATTTACAGTTGAAAATCTCTTCAACCACTTTGGAGCAGTGCAATCAGCAATGCCGTATATATTTCACAGACTGCTTTTGTTTTTACTTTAAATTTAGGTCTTCCAATCAACCTTTCATTAAAAATGACAATTCCGAGATCGACACCAAAATAGCTCCCTCAAAACGAGATCGTACTACCAAAGACTTCTAAAAGTTATTTGGTAATAAGTGATATGTAGTATGTGATTCATGTCAGGAAATACCAGATAGTCTGAATCGAATTTAATATCAGTAAGAATTTTTTTTTCGAAAAGATATTCATCTGTAATGACGCCATTACCTGTTGGACTTACCCTAAGAGATCCCAAAATAGGCTTTGTCGCACCAGAGCATCAGAGAAGCCAAGTGCATTAGAGGGTGGTAATTTCATAGACACCAAATGCCAATTTACGCTTCACACAATGTTAGTAGCTACCCCCGACAAATAAACAGGTGATTGACCCAGCTACTCTTAGGGTATGCACACGCGCGGGAGAGCCGGATGACAGGAAGATATATAAGCAGAGAGAAAAGACATAGAATTTCTCAAATCCCCGCGAGTATGGGATCCACGTTTGGAGACCATCCCCACCAAGCCACCTATCTTAACGCCGATGTTAATTGAATAAGCAATAATTGTACGCATTGTAATGAAAATTCGCAGTCTAGTTCGGCTTAATGTGCCTTTGTTGAATGTAACTGAAGAGTCTTACCGTTTTGGCGTGACTTATACAAATCATAAAACAGGGGAGGTCTACCGACTGTCTTACTACATTCCTCCAGCTTTGTTTTCTCCTAGTCCGACATATGCAGCAAAAACAGAGGCCGGAAAAAGAGGCCCAACAGTAACCAGAGCAACCGGATGTGGAAGAGCTGCGTCAATTGGACCTCTATATGGAGGTGGAGGTAGCGTCTCTGCCTTGATCCTCACCACCGAAGAGAGGAAGGGGAAAGGAGGAGGAGGAGTTGGTTACTACCACCAAAAAGGAAAGGAGAGCGGACCGGAGTAGGGCGGAGAAGGCCCAATCCGCGCCTACTTCGCCAACAAGAATGGAAAAAGATCTTCCAGGTAACAGAAGGAGCCATCACTGCTCTCCTACTAGGGTTCCGTCCTCCTCGTCTCCCTCCTACTACCAATCCCAAGGAAAAAGAAAGAAGCAGCCCTCTCCCGAGGGGACAAGATCTGTACTGTCCCCGGGAGTTCTTTGGGAGGAACCTTTCCTCCCAGAGGAAGGCCCTCTTGAAGCCTCTCTTCAAATGTATCTCTGTTGACTTCCCGTCAACAGAGGACCCAAGAAACTTTCCTGGCGCTCCTGGTGTTATTACACTGCAGGAACACCGGGGAAACCTCAAAGTAGGGAACTACGTGGCAGAAGCCAAAAATTCATTTCCAAAGCTCCGGATGGTACAAATAGAGTCACCGGAGCTTAAAAAGCTATCACAATATTGCACAGGGAAGGCCCCAGTTCTTCTCTACCCCTCTCTATATAAACTAACTTTTCCCACAGACGTTGGCGGTGTTGTCACAGAAGGACGAATTACGTCCGATGTAGGTACTGGTAGTCTGGAACAATCCGTCGGGGTTTTGACTCACACAGATTTTCGTCCAGTCTGTGTCTAAGGGACTCCAACTTAAAAGATGTCTATTAAGCTAGCTAATAAGGCAACCCGCCTACTTCGCGATTTCTTGTCGTTTGGTATAGATGTGGCCGCGATCTAGGAGACACACTTTGCGACGTCGATGCCAGTGTGTTAACGACTTTGTCGTCTATTCAGCATACGGGGACCGGCAGGCCAGAGGCGTTTCCTTGTTAGTCAAGCGTTCTCTGGAGGTAAGGGTAGACCTTGTCCATGTGGACGCGGAGGGCCGGTTGGACGTGGCCGATATTGCCGTGAACAGGGGTTCGTTTCGGGTTGTTGCGGTTTATGCGCCCAACGACCAGGTGGAGCGTGTCGACTTTTTCCGTTAGTTAGGTCGTTCCTGGTGGATTCTTCGCGCTTAGTCTTAATGGGGATTGGAATGCCATCCTGAACCCGGGGTAATACGAATGGTGTTTTTCACGTTGCTAGCCGTGGATAGAATGGTAGTATGGACGTCGCGAAAGAAGGGAATCTTGCGAAATGAACGGTTTTTGTATCAGGATCTGGTTGTTTTCTTTAAACACGAAACTTAGGGTAAAAATCAGATCTGATCAAAAGGGTTTGCTTTCGACAGATTTTAGCGAAAGGTGGTTAATTGAGGCGATCCTGGTTCGTGTGGACGGGGCTAGCCTTGATTTTCTCTTCTACGTTCCCTTCATGCAACGAGATGGTTTCCTGTGAATCCTCCTCTGGTTAAGTTAGCGCCATCTTGTTTTCCTAGTTACTGAGTTCAAGTGTTGTTCCCGGCCTGTTCCCGGCCCTTTCTTTTGTTATGACCCATGTCGAGATTCCCAAACTCCCCAGTTTTTTGTTGTCCCCTGTTTTTATCTCGGCTGGGTCAGACTTTGATTTTCCCATTCCGTCATTTATTTTACCCTTCCCATTCTATTAGTCAGTGTGCTGCTTGATTCTGTCTAGTGGCAGAATACAGTGGCCTCTCTTATTATTTTGAGGGGTGGATAGTTCCTACTAACATTGTTTTGTTTTAGTTGTATCTTTTATTTACATTATGAGTTTGTTCTTGGGGTTCGTCTCCCTTCCCTCATCATTTCATGAATCATGAGATTTTTATTTATGTATATTTATGAACTTTTAAATTTTTATGTCATGGGATGTTTTGCAGGTTCTCCTGCGAGTATGTGGTGTTTTGGTATATGTAGGATTGGAGGTGATGGATAAATTCTTGTGATAAATGTGTAAATTATAATGAATGAATGGGTCGCGAATCGGATTAACTAGGACTAGGACAGTTAAGGAAGACCAACCCCCCTTCGGCCTTGTGTCACAATTTTGTATTTTCATACAAAGTAAATATCTGTATGAAGTAGTCCGGCTTGCGGCCACTCCCTGTACCAATAGGAATCTCCTTAGTTGGTCGGACATAAAAGAGGTCCCGCGATCTTTATGAATATAAGCTGGTGCTCCGAATATTGAGAACAGTGAGCAAAGACAGCGATGACCGTTGTTTCACTTAAATCTGGACAGGGAAAGTGAATCGTGAGTACTTGTCAACGACAGTTAGTAGATATTTGTTTTGGCATTTAGATGGAAGAGGGCTCTTAAAGTCCATGCTCAGCCACTCTAATAGCTGTGTAGCCTTTACTAGGGTTCCCGGTTCAGGTTTGTAGAACCTTGATTTTATTCGAGCACAAATCTGACAACTGTTTGTTATTCGTATTACGTCCTCAACTGAAAAAGGCAAAGTCCAGCTTTGAACAACATGCATGATCCTCGTGACGCCTGGGTGACAAAGAACGTTATGAACTTTTTGTAGATCTTTGGTGCTCTTTATTGATCCACACACTCTTGACATCGTGTCCCCCGTTGCATTTTCCTTTCCCGACCGATAGAAAACGTCAAACGAAAAACAGGAAAGCTCTACCTTCCATCTCGCAATTTTTTCATTTTGCTTGACGTCTTGGGATTAAACATAAAAGAGACTGACTTTTGGTCAGTGATTAATTTAAAGCAGTGACCAATTAAGAAATGTCGTCATTTTTTTAGCGTCTCGACTATGGCATAAGCCTCCTTTTTAACAGCTAAATGTCTGTGCTCATATTTTGATAATGTTCTTTAAAAGAACGCTACAGGGCGCCCGTATTGCCTTAACGCTGCAGCTATGACTTGGTCGGAAGCGTCAGTCTCTACTACGAGGGAAATGTCAGGATTCACCGAAGTGATGGCTGAGTTAACAATATCTCTTTTTTACAGTATTTACATTAGTCGGACTATTGTCCTCATCTTTGTCGCCATTTTTGTCACAACGTTTCGGCCGTTGTACGCTCCGGCCTTCTTCAGGTGGTTGGAATTTCGAACCGAACCCTTTATTTCTAACATAACAAAACTGGAGAGACTGGCGATTGGATCCCTACAGAGGAACGAAAACATCATCATACTACCGGCTGACAAAGGTAATGCGACTGTAGTGACGGACAAATCAGAGTATACAAGAAAACTGGAAGACCTTATTAGCAATGGTAGCTACAGCAAAGTGAAAAAGGATCCTACTATGAAAACGGAACGCAAACTGTCGCAGATCCTAATCAAGAACAAGGATCACTTCGCACCCAAAATGTATAGGCAGTTATCGCAGCGTTACACCAAGCTACCTCACATATACGGTCTCCCTAAGATTCACAAACACGGTATTCCGCTCAGGCCGATTGTTACTTGCCAAGGCTCTGTGTGCCACCCTCTGAGTCGCTTCCTTGTAGATATAATTGACCCATTGATCGGAAAGTCTCCTTCATATGTCCGAAACTCAGCCCACTTCGTGGAAATAATCAAAGATGCTCCCATCCTATCCAACCAGATGGTGAGCTTGGACGTGGTGAGTTTGTTCACCAAGGTACCCACGGAGGAGGCACTCTCGGTAGTCAGAGACAGATTGACCTCTGACTCTTCCCTAGAAGAACGGACTAGTATTTCAATAGATAATCTGATGGAGATGTTGACTTTCTGTACACAAACAACACACTTCGGAATGGGATCACACATATATCGACAGGATGAGGGCTTAGCAATGGGCTCCCCATTATCACCAGCAATGGCGAATATATACATGGAATACTTTGAAGAAATGGCATTAGAATCCATATCTCTATATGGTTAAGGTACGTAGATGACACCTTCATACTCTGGCCACACCAGGAAGATGTCCAGGTTCTACTGGACCATGTGAACTCAATAAGACCTTCGATACAGTTCACAATGGAGAAAGAGAGTAACAACACACTCCCATTCCTGGATGTACTAATATCTCGAACAGAGCATGGGTTCAAGACATCCGTATACCGTAAACCAACATTCACCGGACAGTACCTCAATTTCAACTCCCACCATCCATACAGCGTAAAGAAAGGGGTCGTCCGTTGCTTACAACACTGAGCAAAAGTCATAAGTGGCGACCCAGAGACGTTAGATAAGGAATTGGTCAGTATAAGTAGTACCCTATAACGTAACAACTACCCTGGGTACATAGCAGCAGTGCCACAAAACTGGGATAGGCGGGTACAAGAGGAGGAGGAGGACAACAACACTCAGAAAACAGTCTGCCTGCCTTATGTGAAGGGGTTATCAGAGAAAATACAAAGGATCTGCGGTCCATATAACATCAGGACAACCTTCAAAAGCGTGACAACACTTCGCAGATATCTCTCTCGAGTGAGACCCCCCATAGAGGAGAACAGGACTAAAGACTGTGTGTACGCTATCCCGTGCAGCTGCGGAAAGGAATATAAAGGAGAGGCAGGCCGCCCCCTCAAGGTAAGGCTTCAAGAACACCAGAAAGCTGTAACGCGAGGGAAGTAGAAAAATCAGGCGTGGCTGACCACATATGGAGAGAGAAGGGAGATCACCGTCCCCTGTGGGATCAGGTTGAGATCATAGACAAGGAACACCATTGGAAAATTCGTAAACTTAAGGAATCAGCACATATGCTAGGCCACAAAAATCTCCTGGGTCGGCCAAGCATAGAAATAAATACAATATGGGAACCAGTAATAAGGAGTGCCAGAGAAAAGCAATGATAACAAAAAGTTGCAATATGAGATCTGGTAAAAACATGCAACGATAACAGCAAAATTGCAATATGAGTACTGGTTAAAAATGGTTGCTGAAAAATTAGGTTTATAATACTCAGAAATTCATACCAAGATGTCCTCAAGGACACATGGCACAGTGGATAAAGGCGTTGGTTAGATCCAGTGACAGACCCAAAGAGTGTGAGTTCAATACCCGGTTCAGTGGAGAACTTTCAGAGGGAAAATTAGGAGGAGATAACTGATAACTGACATCCATCAAACATGGCTCGTGGAACTAGAACAGTCTACCCCAGTGATCGAAATAAAGGGTTCGGTTCGAAATTCCAACCACCTGAAGAAGGCCGGAGCGTACAACGGCCGAAACGTTGTGACAAAAATGGCGACAAAGATGAGGACAATAGTCCGACTAATGTAAATACTGTACATAATACCTCATCTCGGAAATATAGACAGACTCTCTTTTTTAATCCCTCAAAGGATTTAACAGCAGAAGGTAAAATATTTGGTAATTTTCGTAAGTGGGTGTATTTTTTTTGCAGGCTTCAAAAGCCGTATAAGGCTTATGTTTAAGGTCTATAGCTTCTTGGTTGTGAGTTTCTCTTAGGTCTAACGTGGTAAATATTCTGTATTTGGCGATCTCGTTTATCATCTCGTCAACATGGAGTATAGTGTATGCATCCAGGAGGGTGTACCTATTTATAGTTTGGGACAAGTCTATGACCATCCTTTTTTATTATTAACAGGGGACGCTATTAATAGTTGTGCCCTCCATGGTGATCTGCTTTCTTCGATTATTCCTTCTCTTAACATTCTTATTTCTGCTTGAATAAACGTTTTGTCTTCAAGAGAATATTTTCGAGATTTGGTGGCCACTGGTTTACAGTTACTAGTTTGGTTTCGTTATTTTTCTCACGCCATGTCACGTCACTGAATTATTCTTTTTTTTTCTACAGCGGAAATTACTTATCTTTTCGAACAAACTTAAATGGGTGAAATACCAGACTTTGCAAAAAAATGAACTAGCAATTTATGCTAGGAAAAATAGGGTCGCGTTAATAAGGCATTTGCTTAGAGGTGACTCGCTGAAGGAAGAAGTTCGATAGGTGTATTAGCAGTTTCCTACGTTCTTTTTTTCTTACAACTGTGAAATTTAATAGTACAAAATCTTATTCGCCCAAAATAACCGAATTTAAAACTGTAAAAGTTGTATAGGATTTGTTGTTTAACCGTGACTCCCTTAAAAGGAAAATAACTTCGGCCATAAATATGTTAGAGAAGTCCTTCAAAAAACTTTACTTCGTAAAATAAGATAACCTCATAAATAAATTCTTAGCACAGGTCGACTTAATAAATTAAGAAATAAGCGAAGCCTGTGAAAAGGCAGATATTAATTTGGAAAAAGTAATTTTTTTTTTACCAGACGAAGTATTAGAAAATGAATTTATCTCTAATGTAATAGAAAATTGACTGAAATAGAACAAAAAGTTATTTCTCCCACTTCTACTATGGGATTACCACAAAACTCTAATGTGGCAGACCAAATGCAATTTCAAGCGCCTGGGCCCTATACCACAGTGCGCCGAATTTAGCGGCAGTGAAGTTGGTAATTTGAATTTCGCATCGGTAAGTTCTGAGAACGCCAAACTGTCACTTTTGAAAGGTTTTTTTTTTTTAACCGGATACGTGTCGCAATTAATATCACATCTTTCACTCGATGATGATGATGATGATGATAATGTCGTAGCCATCAATTTATTGAAAAGAGTATTTTTAGATATACCCTTCATTATTGACAAAATTTTCAAACAATTACTGTACATACCCTGAGTATGATCCAGACTTTGTCAATGTGAAAAGATATTTGTCAGAAATTAACGCTGACTTATCTGAACTGAAATCTTCTTACAGTTTGAATTTTTAAGAGTACACACAGGGCTTTAAAATAGTTAGCCATATAATTTTTTCGAAATTACTTCTTACTCTTCAAAAAGAATTACTTCACAAAGTTGGTAGCAATTATCCAAAAAGCAACCAAATTTTTGATAATTACAATGAGGTAATAAAACCTAAACAAAAACCACTCTTAAGAAAGATAACAGCAATTCTTATGGCCAAAACAATTTAAGTCCCAGGAAAGGAATTATATAATTTTGTGGTTCTTCTTATAATTCCTTTCCTGCGACTAAGGGAGTGTTTCTACACTAGAAAAGTTTTCGGCTAAAGCCATCGAATTTGTTACACATTGTAAGCTTTAAACGGGCATTTTATGAGTCGTTGTACTACGTATTCTACCGTTGAGTCAAGACTTTCTAGGTGTAAAGAACTTGACATGTGCCTTCTCTGTACAAGTGCTAATCATAAAAATGAAGACTGCTCTGGCCAAAATAATAAGTTATCCCGTGAATGTGCAATTTGCAAATCCGGAGGCTACGTTAGCAGTCTTTGTAAAGAATCTGTTAAAAGTAAAACTATTCTTCTACTAACTTGTGTACCAACACTAGCATGTAGGAACAACCCTTTAACTTGCCTATAGTGTCAATTACTGTATCAAAGAGGAAAATAAATACAAGCTCAACTATCTGTTTAATACAGACAGTCAAAGGTCCTATTTTTCTAAACACGTGATAAAAAAATTAAGATGCGAGGAATCTTTCGTAACTCCTGCAGAATTTGACCTTTTAGGGTCTAAGAGAAAAGGCTCAAGCCAGATTGTATTGGGTATTGAAGCAAATAGGTGTAGTTCTTTAACCATTACCCGTTCTTATCGATGACGGTTTCGATATGACTTAAATTCGATAAGTTCGAAACCGTAAAAAATAATTTAATCGACGTAAATTATAAATTAGCATTTCTGTGTGAAAAAATAATATTTGTGGTCATAGCCTCTTGGGTGTGGACATTATTCAATTTATGAAAAATATTGAAATGGTGGATTGCATGAAGGAATCTGTTTTGAAGTTTCCTACAGGTATTTCACCTTTAGGCAACTACCAACACTTTTTATACGGGAAGCAAATAATCCTAATGGAAGTTAAGGGAAAATGTCCTCAGCATAACTATCATGCTATAGTTTCAGGATATTACACGTGCTCAGATACTAAAGTCAATTATGTCATGAACCCCATAAAAAGTTACCTGACTCTTTCGTTGAAATTTTTGACGAAAGTCAAGTGGAGCGAAGTTTAGAGAAAATGTTCGATGTTGATTCTCTGGGCATCGCTCCAGACGATGATTCAATCTGTGACTATGACAAAAGAAAAATCAAGGAATTCTATTGAATATCACATTATCCCTTGTCCTGCGGATAAAAATCAAATCTGTGCTTTCAAACCACTGAGTAGCTCTTTCCATTTTAAACAGGTGTTGTAAAACTTGAGCAACAAAACTTATTTAAAGATTATGCGGAGATATTCCAGCAACAACAGCATGAAGATATTATCGGACATTTTGTATTAGCACCCGAAAATTTTGCTAATTATATTTAGATACATCATAGGCCTGTCATTAAAACTGAGGAGCAAACTACAACAAAAATTAGACCTGTTTTTAACGGCTCTCTAAAAACTAAGGGGAAAGACTCCCTAAACGAAGCAGCCTATCCAGGTATCAATTTAATGAAATATATGCTAGAGTTACCGCTATTATTTAAATCAAATAAATATGTCACGCTAGCAGACATACGTAAGGCCTTTCTCATGATAAAGATTAGATTACTTGAAGACTGTAACAGGTTTTGTTTCTTTATGAAAGGAGATAAGCTTTTATTCTTTTAGATATACAAACATTATTTTTGGTTTTAATGCTAGTCCCTTCATCTTAAATTTTGTACTAAAACGCTACGCAAACAAGTTTGCCGATGATAGTAGTACTGACATGTTAAAGAAAAATCTTTATGTAGACAATTTGATTAAAACCGGTAATTTTATTGATAAGTTATCAAAACTATATACAATAGCTAATTAACATTTAAGTTTTTAAATTCTGAATTAGGAAATAGTGTTTCCAACCGTGAGATTCTTTTATCATTCTAGTATTACTTTCTTCTCTTTGAATTTTTATGTAAAATGCTTTTGCATTTTATCTTTTCTCGTTTTATTATTGCATTTCATACTTGGAAACCTTTTTGAAAAAACCAACAAAAAGAACACTTCATCTCCTGTAGGAACATTGTTTCCTCCTTTTAACCTTTTGAATTGTGCGGCAAGGTACGTTGCAATAAACCCATATAGCAATTTTGTTTGTGGGGGAGTATATTGAAATTATCTTTCAGAGTAACTCCCCATTTGAACAGGTCCCTTGCCATTGTTACAACGATCCCCGTGACTGGCTGAAAAGGAACCAATAAGAAGGACCCTTACTGAAGCTGCTTCGTCCCGATTTGCGCGCCATGTTTGAATGTTTCTTTCTCTATTCCACGTTGGCTTTCAACGAATAGCACGTACAAAAACATTGTTCTCAGAAAAAAACGTCACCAACAAATCTGTGGAACCCGGGATTGTAGCGCCTGCTCCACATGAAAAAATATCTTCTCAATCTTTAGGATGTCCAGATGCCAAGCCATTGCCGCAAGAACAATAATTCACAAGACCTCAAAGAACTGTTAACAGGACGTTAATTTTCTGTAACAAGATAAGTCCACAAAATACCATTTTTTGCAATACCATTGTTGTAAACCTTCTTCCTTTCTCATTCTTCTGTTATACTCATAAAAGGTTTGAATCTCAATGGTTTAGTTCGTTTTTTTTTTCTTCCGACATGTCGCGTCACTGAATTAACCTTTTTTTTCTACAGCGGAAATGACCTTTTCGAACAAATTTAAATGATGAACTACCAACAGTTTATATCCAGAAAATGTTTAATGTTTTGGACAAACAACAAAAATATAGTGTTTTACTATTTATATATTGTATCTTTAAAGTAATCGTATATTGAAAACAAGGCTTTATTCAAATATAAAAAAGGGATTTTGAAATAGCTTGACGAGCTTTCGTTCTGTTCGTCCATTTAAGGAAACTCTGTGTACGTCCGAGTTTGGAGCTTCTGAAACAGATATAAATTATTTTGAAATGGCGTATCTTTGTTTATATACAGCTTATGAATAGAGGAAAGGATTACAAACGGACACAAATTGTGTATTTGAAATCTTTTGTAAACGGATTTAAAGTTTAAATTATCTTCATTTCATTTTCACTATCTGAATCAGTATTAGGCCTAATTATTTGTTGAATGTTGTACAAATTAAAGTATAACATCAGAGTAAACCCTATATAGGAGCTCGTTTGAAGTTAACTTGATAATTTGAATATACTACAGATATAAAAGGGGCCGTAAATTAACTGTTAAGTCTTTTTTAGCTTTAGAATTGAAACAGTATTGAAATTATTACGGAGTCGCTAACTGGGTGCCCTGTGATTGGATGAAAAACAACCAATCACAGGCTACCTTTTTAGATCTTCACCAAACCCTCACGAGAGCGGTTTTTACGAACCCTCTTCCTCTTTTGCTTGTTGGGACCTTCAGAGACAACACGTTCCCCGTCTGCTCTCTCCGTCATCTAAATACCATGACGTGTGAGGATTTGAACAGCAACGGAAGCACAGAAGTCAAGGCTCTATTTCTTCAACCCAGCCAAAACGACACAGGAAATGTAAAACCGTTAAAAGGACGCATCTTTCAGATAAGTTCCGTAAACCCGACTGTTTGCAAAAAACTTTCCTCTCTTTTCCTACAATACAAGTTTTTTCAAACAATTCCATCTGTGTTCCTTTCTTCTTGCCGGCGTCACAATATTTTCGTTACCAAATATAATTGGGAAAATCCCAATAACAGCGAGTTCCAATTTTTCGAGAAAAAAAATGACGGGAAACCTATTTTTCGTCTAGTCAGAAGAACTGCTGAATATCATTTTGTGCAACCCTGTCTTAAATCTGTCCGAAACTCTTGTCTTAAAACAGGACTTTCAGCTAGAGTGGTTAGTAATGTCAATGGTCTCTTAGATTAACAGATTTTCTTACGTCACGCGCGCTTACATTGATTTTATCAAGAAACCCTCAACCAACATTAGTGCAGTGATTAAAATGTGTATTATTCATGCAGCAACTGTTCGACACAACTTCAAAATTACTTTATCGCACCCGGCCGGAAGTTACTGCCGGCTACTCAAACGTCTGAAAGCGTCACCACGGAAAACGGAACAAACGCCATTAAGTTCCAGTGACTCAGCATTTTCAGACACCAAATCACAAAAATACAAAAACAAAACGAAACGTAACATCCACAACTAAAAATAATGACCAGAAACTAATTCATATACACATGGGGCCTAAATGAAACCTATGGGTACATTCAAAAGTAGAAGCTCATTTTTAGTGAATAACTAAAAGACATTATTAGCCAAGCTACGATGCTGACCCCGGCCTACATAAACATGGCCAAATTTGTTCCACCAAATTATTCTTGGAACCAGGGTTTAAGAGCCACGCTCCCCTCACCGCTGACCTGAAGCAGCAGCAGCAGCCGCCAGCCAGTCAGCCAGCCCAGGTCAAGCAGCAGCAGCCAGATTCTTGGATCCGGGTTTAAGAGCCACGCTCCCCTCACCGCTGACCTGAAGAAGAAGAAGAAGAAGAAGCAGCAGCAGCCAGCCAGCCCGGGTCAAGCAGCAGCATCCGGGTTTAAGAGCGCACGCTCCCCTCACCGCTGACCTCAAGCAGCAGCAGCAGCCAGCCAGCCAGCCAGTCAGCCAGACCGAGCCCAGCAGCAGCCCTGGTCAGGCAGCAGCAGCAGCCGCCACTAGCCAGCCCTGGTCAGGCAGCAGCAGCAGCCGTCACTAGCCAGCCCTGGTCAGGCAGCAGCAGCAGCATCCACTAGCCAGACCAGGTCAAGCAGCAGCAGCCACTAGCGAGACCGAGTCCAACGGCGGCACCGGCAGCAGCACCCCGCGTACATTCTTATGCGATAGTCCTTTTCAGGGCTAACGATTACATATTTATGCCATAGTCCTTTTCAGGGCTAACGATTACACACTTATGCAATAGTCCTTTTCAGGGCTAACGACTACATGATTATGCAATAGTCCTTTTCAGGGCTAACGATTACACACTTATGCAATAGTCCTTTTCAGGGCTAACGATTACATATTTATGCCATAGTCCTTTTCAGGGCTAACGACTACATGTTTATGCCATAGTCCTTTTCAGGGCTAACGATTACACATTTATGCAATAGTCCTTTTCAGGACTTCCTGACTACATAGTTTATGCAATAGTCCTTTTCAGGACTTCCTGCCTACATAGTTTATGCAATAGTCCTTTTCAGGACTTCCTGACTACATAGTTTATGCAATAGTCCTTTTCAGGACTTCCTGCCTACATAGTTTATGCAATAGTCCTTTTCAGGACTTCCTGACCACATAGTTTATGCAATAGTCCTTTTCAGGACTTCCTGACCACATAGCTTATGCAATAGTCCTTTTCAGGACTACCTGACCACATAGCTTATGCGATAGTCCTTCCGGTTACTACCAAGCTGCATCCCTGATGACCGTCAACCTAAGGACGAGCAGGTTCCCTCAGCACTGACTGGTCCGCTGCCCTAAAACAAGACGATCTTTCGGGTGGCGCTCCCCGATTCATTGCGACACAAGATTTGTACATACTTTTGCCAAATTATTAAATAAAATTTGGCTTTGATTTTAAACCCTCGCTTTTGTTATCCTTGCTTCGATCGTATTTTCCAATATAAATTTTACTGCTTGCGGGGTTGATAGCACACGCTTGACGGCCCCGCAACAACTGGTGACCCCGATATTTACGATCGATCAAGATGGCAACAGACGAGTGGGAACAGACCTCTCCTATAAACGTTGCAATGCCTCTCTCGAACCTACCGGCATACAACCACCAAAACACCAAAAACTGGTTTCTGCAGTTGGAAGCAATCTTCTCGGTACGGAGGATAACATCGCAACAAACCAAATTTGCCAACGTGGTGCAAGTCTTGCCACCGTCAGTGGTCGACGAAGTGGCCGACATTTTGGAAAACGTACCCGACCAGGATCCATATACTCGGCTAAAGGACGCAATCCTAAAACGGACCGGCCGTTCGGACGATGAGCTACTCCGAGAACTTTTTACCCACGTTACGAGGGGCGACAGAACACCCTCACAGCTTCTACGCTTCATGAGAAGCCGACTGGGGAAGCACTCGATGGCCGAATCCATCCTACGCGAGCTATGGATGGACAAACTACCCAACACAATTACTCAAATATTGGCGCCAATCGCAGAAAATACACCATTGGCCCAGTTAGCAGACTCCGCCGACCGCATCGCAGCAAAACTAGACCAAGGAGTGTATGCTGTGCAGAATCCAGACTACACACTAACCAAAAACGAAGGGTTACAACAAGCAGTAGCTGACCTGCAACAGCAACTAAAAGACATCCGGATACTCCTCTCCCGTAAACCAAGAGACCCGAGACCGACGACCAACAATTGGCGACAGAGAACACGGAGTACCAGCAGGGATCGACGAATCGACCCAGAATTATGCTGGTACCACCAAAGATTCGGCGACAGGGCAAAACGCTGCTCGGCGCCCTGCAAATATGGATCCAAGTCAAATTCGGGAAACTAAGCAACCGGCGGGTAGGAGCGGCAGAACCCACCGGCAAAAACACACAGAGCCGCCTTTTCTACGTTTGGGACCGACAAAACCACATAAAGTTTTTAGTGGATACTGGCGCGGTAATCAGCGTGATACCCCCCAGAGAACAACAAGACCGAAAGGCAACCCTATATAAGCTCCAGGCGGCAAACGGCTCGACAATCGAGACATACGGAACTAAGACGCTGACTCTTAACATCGGCATGCGGCGTGATTTTACCTGGACTTTCACCCAGGCAGATGTAAAAACGCCAATACTCGGAGCAGATTTCTTGGCCCACTATGACCTCGCAGTGCATATGAACACAAGGACGTTATCGGACAACACTACTAACATTTCAGTTAAAGGTACCCTCTCCCGACACAACACTACGGGAATCAGCGTAACAACTTGCCACGGGCGAGAATACGTCGAGATCTTGAATAGATACCCAGATATCATTCAACCACTCGCGGGCACCGGTCCGGCAAAACACCAAACGCAGCACCATATAAAGACCAGTGGACAGCCAACATTTTCTCACCCACGACGACTCCCTCCTCATAAGCTTGAATACGCCAGAAAGGAATTCAACAATATGCTGGAGGGCGGATTCATACGACCTTCCGATAGCCCATACGCCTCTCCCCTACATCTCGTACCGAAACCTGGAAGCACGGACTTTAGGATATGCGTCGACTACAGAAGGCTGAACGCTACAACCATACCCGACCGCTATCCAGTCCCTCATATACACGATTTCGCCTCAGGGTTACAGGGCACTCGCGTCTTCTCAAAAATCGACCTCACGAAGGCTTACCACCAAATCCCCATATCTCCGGAGGACATCCCAAAGACCGCTGTAACCACTCCCTTCGGCCTTTTTGAATATATCAAAATGCCCTTTGGCCTGAGGAACGCAGCACAAACCTTTCAACGTTTCATGGACGAGGTACTGCGTGGCTTAACGTACGCATATGCCTACATCGATGACATCCTGGTAGCTAGCACGGATGAGAACGCTCACAGGCAACATCTAAACGACGTCTTCCAAAGGTTAGCACAGTATGGACTCCGGCTGAACACCGACAAATGCACGTTCGGGGCATCTGAGGTGAACTTCTTAGGTCATCACATCGACGCAAACGGAATCACACCGTTACCGGAGAAAATCGACGCAATAAGAAATTTCCCTACGCCCACATCCATAAAACAAATTCGGCGGTTTATCGGTATGATAAATTTTTACCGCAGGTTCATCCCCAACTGCTCGACAATTCTTTCCCCGTTGACAAACATCATAGAGCGAAAGAACAAGCAAATTATACTAGAAGGAGAAGCCTTGCGGGCTTTCGAAACGGCAAAGATAGCGCTGATAAGATTCACGAAACTCTCATTCATTGAAAACGACCCGGAAACGAGGATCTTCCTCACAACAGACGCTTCCGACGTTGGAATAGGAGCAGTAGTGGAGCAGCAAGTTAATATGGAGAGAAAACCGATAGCTTTTTTCTCAGCTAAACTCTCCGCAGCCCAGAGAAGATACAGCACCTTCTCACGAGAACTCCTGGCTATCTACCTGTCTATCCGTCATTTCCGACATCTCCTAGAGGGCAGACATTTCACAATTTTCACGGATCACAAACCGCTGACCAACGCGATGAATGTCAGTGCAGACAAATATACATCCCGTGAAACACGTCACCTCGACTACATTTCACAGTTCACGACGGACATCAGACACGTCAAAGGAAAGAACAATACCGTCGCAGACACATTGTCCAGAACAGACGTCAATACCCTGGATAACGATATCTTGAGTCAAGAGCTGATAGCCGACAAACAAAAAGACGACACGACGATACCTGACCTCATCAAGGAAACTTCGTTGAAACTGCAGGAATTCCCGTGTCCGTTCAGCGACAAAACCCTTTTCTGCGACACCGCGCTGGATACTCCGAGACCATACATTCCTCCATCTCTCAGAAAGAAAGTATTCCTTCATCTCCACAATCTATCTCATCCGAGCAAGCGAGCAACCGTCAAGCTTATCACCGAGCGATTCGTCTGGCCTAATATGAAAACAGACATCAGGAATTGGGTCTCAACCTGCATACAATGCCAAAAATGCAAAATTCAGAGGCACACAAAATCACCAGTTGGAACATTCGCCACACCCGACGCACGTTTCTGTCACATCCACGTTGACCTCGTCGGGCCTCTGCCAATGTGCCAGGGGTATCAATACCTTCTAACAGTCATAGACCGTTTTTCGAGGTGGCCAGTCGCAGTACCGATTAAGGACATTTCCGCCACCACAGTTGCTAAAGCTATCCTCGCCAACTGGATTACGAACTTTGGCGTACCCCAAGTTCTCACTACAGATCGAGGACCACAATTTCAGTCCTCGCTTTTCCGAGAATTCTCTCAACTTCTGGGTGTCAGGCACATTAAAACGACTGCTTACCACCCTTGCGCAAACGGCCTCGTCGAAAGATTTCATCGATCCCTAAAGGCGTCCTTAGCAACCAAACTTGACATACATAATTGGGTCGACAACCTCCCCATGACTATGCTCTCTTTGCGGAATACCCTCAAAACCGATTTAGGGTGTTCGACAGCGGAACTCGTGTTCGGCATACCTCTCTCCTTACCAGGACAATATTTTCACATTCCGCAGAACTCGTGCACAACCTCACCAAGTTCTTTTGTGCAGGATCTGCGCCACAGAATGGCCAAACTTACATATACTCCCCCACGACAACAAACCACAAGCTCATACTTACCACAGAAACTGGATAGCTGCGATTTCGTTTTTGTCAGGAACGACGCCGTAAAAAAACCACTCACACCCAGCTACCAAGGTCCTTTTAAAGTTTTGAAGCGTTCCGAAAAATTTGTCACGATCATGCGCAGCAGAGACAAAGATACAGTCTCTATCGACCGACTCAAACCAGCCTGGTTAGAGGAAACTCCTCCCGACGCAAAACTGCCATCAACGACGGAAGTTGAAACAACCACACCAGTCATACGAACAAAATCGGGCAGAAGAGTTCATTTTCCATCCAAATTGAAGACCTACATTTTTTTTTGAATTGATCATGATCAATTTTCTAGAAAGGGGGCCTTATCGCACCCGGCCGGAAGTTACTGCCGGCTACTCAAACGTCTGAAAGCGTCACCACGGAAAACGGAACAAACGCCATTAAGTTCCAGTGACTCAGCATTTTCAGACACCAAATCACAAAAATACAAAAACAAAACGAAACGTAACATCCACAACTAAAAATAATGACCAGAAACTAATTCATATACACATGGGGCCTAAATGAAACCTATGGGTACATTCAAAAGTAGAAGCTCATTTTTAGTGAATAACTAAAAGACATTATTAGCCAAGCTACGATGCTGACCCCGGCCTACATAAACATGGCCAAATTTGTTCCACCAAATTATTCTTGGAACCAGGGTTTAAGAGCCACGCTCCCCTCACCGCTGACCTGAAGCAGCAGCAGCAGCCGCCAGCCAGTCAGCCAGCCCAGGTCAAGCAGCAGCAGCCAGATTCTTGGATCCGGGTTTAAGAGCCACGCTCCCCTCACCGCTGACCTGAAGAAGAAGAAGAAGAAGAAGCAGCAGCAGCCAGCCAGCCAGCCAGCCCGGGTCAAGCAGCAGCATCCGGGTTTAAGAGCGGCACGCTCCCCTCACCGCTGACCTCAAGCAGCAGCAGCAGCCAGCCAGCCAGCCAGTCAGCCAGACCGAGCCCAGCAGCAGCCCTGGTCAGGCAGCAGCAGCAGCCGCCACTAGCCAGCCCTGGTCAGGCAGCAGCAGCAGCCGTCACTAGCCAGCCCTGGTCAGGCAGCAGCAGCAGCATCCACTAGCCAGACCAGGTCAAGCAGCAGCAGCCACTAGCGAGACCGAGTCCAACGGCGGCACCGGCAGCAGCACCCCGCGTACATTCTTATGCGATAGTCCTTTTCAGGGCTAACGATTACATATTTATGCCATAGTCCTTTTCAGGGCTAACGATTACACACTTATGCAATAGTCCTTTTCAGGGCTAACGACTACATGATTATGCAATAGTCCTTTTCAGGGCTAACGATTACACACTTATGCAATAGTCCTTTTCAGGGCTAACGATTACATATTTATGCCATAGTCCTTTTCAGGGCTAACGACTACATGTTTATGCCATAGTCCTTTTCAGGGCTAACGATTACACATTTATGCAATAGTCCTTTTCAGGACTTCCTGACTACATAGTTTATGCAATAGTCCTTTTCAGGACTTCCTGCCTACATAGTTTATGCAATAGTCCTTTTCAGGACTTCCTGACTACATAGTTTATGCAATAGTCCTTTTCAGGACTTCCTGCCTACATAGTTTATGCAATAGTCCTTTTCAGGACTTCCTGACCACATAGTTTATGCAATAGTCCTTTTCAGGACTTCCTGACCACATAGCTTATGCAATAGTCCTTTTCAGGACTACCTGACCACATAGCTTATGCGATAGTCCTTCCGGTTACTACCAAGCTGCATCCCTGATGACCGTCAACCTAAGGACGAGCAGGTTCCCTCAGCACTGACTGGTCCGCTGCCCTAAAACAAGACGATCTTTCGGGTGGCGCTCCCCGATTCATTGCGACACAAGATTTGTACATACTTTTGCCAAATTATTAAATAAAATTTGGCTTTGATTTTAAACCCTCGCTTTTGTTATCCTTGCTTCGATCGTATTTTCCAATATAAATTTTACTGCTTGCGGGGTTGATAGCACACGCTTGACGGCCCCGCAACAACTTCGAATGCTTGATGAACAATACAAATTAACTTTAGTGACAACTCCTTAATTATTATGAACCACTTCAGTACCTTTTAGTACAAGTAATAATAAGTCTCTCATTATTATTGTTACTCTCATTATTATTGTTACTACTTTGTTTGAATTATCATTTATTATTCCTTTGCACTTCAGCATTATTCCTGTTTAGTACATTTCAACTTTTCTACTTAGGCTGCTACTAAATTTCAAAAGGATTCCACGACACACATTATGTAGCCACCAGCCACACAAATATCATTCCAGTCTCTATTATCTAGTGATCTGTTCACCTTGATACCCACTCCAAAAAAGAGTGAAAAAAATCTTGCTATTGCCACTTCAAACAATAGTTAAAAAATAATTCGTTGTATCTTCGTAAGAATTAAAAATTAAGATTAAACTATGTTAATAATTATAGAACGCATTACTTATCCTAATCAGGAATATCCATGTCGCTAAAGTCAAATACTTAATAAATATTCTACAGTCGTTTTAGATGAACATCGTTCCAACAGAACTATAAGACGCTAAAATTAACGGCAAAGAAATTCAGATGAAGCCTAGAGAGCAATGAAAAATATCTGGTTTCTTTTTACGCTAATATTTTTAAATTTTAATTTTATTGATTTATTTATTTATTTTTAGCTTGAGTCTTCCCGTTATTTTTTTCGCTTTTAAAAGCCATACACTTTTATTGCTTAGGTGTATGTTGACGATGATCAACGTCAGTTTAGATTTCCCTCAAGTGTCAACTTAGCTATAGCGGAAACTAGCAGAACATTTCAGCTATATAGAAATTTATTTTTTCAGACATCGTTTCCCTTAAATTTATACGAGGTTTTGATCTTGTTTTCTTAGATTTCATATCCTGATGAAATCTTAGTAAAAAAACAAATACGTTTTAGTTATAAATGGAAAACGGGCGATGTTTAGTAATGCATTGACGAAGGAATCACTTTTAACATTCATACAGTTTATAAATAAACGGGACAAATCCTATAATTTATAACTTAATCAAGCTTCGATTGATAACCAATTCAATTTTTTCTAATTTTACCTGACATTTCCCAAACAAACACCGCCAATTAGAATTTGTACTCGAGCCACAACTTGTACCGTCTGGCATGAATCCCACATGTCCAAGAATTCCTTCGTCCATTGGGTTTATCGGGTCGCAGCGAACTTCACATAAACCTTCTTTACCAGACACTGATAAAAAATATGTAATTATTCGAGGGGTATTTTTAATCATCCCTAAAATACTCATATTTTGAAAAATACGTTGTAAGCATGTTCAAAAAAGTACGGAAAAATCTGAAATATAAAGAAAACACAACGAAAACAAAGCGTAAATAAATTGATCGTGTTTTAGTGTCACTGGGATCAAATGTTTCAAAGTGAGTGTATACGTGTGTGGGTGACAAAAATAGGGAGAAATAGTCGCCGAAATTATTTCATGTCTTAATTCTACCTACGTCATATTGGTTATGTGAAAGTCAGAGACAAAGAAAGTTTTTGATTTCAATGATGCTTTTATGCTAACGTGTTATATGATTAAGGAGAAATAATACCGTGTGAGTGAGTTGCTATGCGCCTATCATGTCCAGCTCTGAGCAGGATAATCATGACTTTTATAACCAACTTCGTGATGTCATCTTTCGTGTTCAATGTAAGGTGGAACTTATTCCAGCTTTTAATCAAGAAAATGCACAACTCACAATCCTGGACAAATGACAAAATTTCATCACCGAGAAGGTGATTCCTCAGCGTTCAGAACTCTTCCAGTTGTCTCTTCATACAACCCTGCAGGAATGCAAGGATTCCAGCAAACATATTTATGCAGGTAAGAACAATATTAATTACATTTACCGACCTGAAAATTCGAGGACTTTTGTAGAAAATATGCGTTCTTCGACAGGAATCGAACCAGCATTCTTATAAACATTAATTCGGACTTTGCTAACCAGACGCTTCTCTGTAGCTGAATGGTACAGCACGTCAGGGCAAATGAACCCTCATTTGCCCTGACGTGCTGTACCATTCAGCTACAGAGGAGCGTCTGGTTAGCAAAGTTCGAATTAGTGTTTATAAACACACAACGTAAAAAATGACAACATATAATGAAATGGATTAAATCCGACAATTATTTAATTATTCTCTGTCGGAGAACGCATATTTTCTACGAAATTTCTTGACCATTCAGGTCGGTAAATGTAATTAATACTTTTTAATTAAATACAGAACATTTACTTAATGTATCTATAAAAATAACGTATAATCGGAAAATATATTAAATAATTGCCGGACTTAACCTATATATATACATATACACACATATATATATATATATATATATATATATATATATATATATATGTGGAACTCTTTACCTCGTAATGTTGTGAATGTCCAACGCTGACTATTTTCAAGATGAGAACCCGATCAAATGAGAACTCGCTCAAATGAGCTGAAGGATTATTGACTAATTCTAATTCTAGGCATTATAATTCCGAAGTTTGATCGAACTTTATTCAGCAAATTAAGAAATCTTTTAAATTTCACAATCAAAGACTTTTGTCGTGATACTGAATTTTAAAACTCACTCTAAGTTTAAAAAAGAGAAAAAAAAGCATTAAATTTCTTAATCTGTCAGATAATTATTGACTTACCATCGTCGGTGATTTCGTACATATCCCAATACATGTTACGTTGCGGACTATATTTCTGCGATGCAGTTGTACTCCTCTGGCAAATACTGTTAAATGCATTGTAACCAAATGACCGACAAAAGTGGTTCCGAAGACAGGCTGAAGCACAGGACATTACTGATATGTTTTGAAGGCGAGGTAAATCGTCATATCCATCAACAATTTGAAAATGGGATCGTTTAAAGAAACTAATTTCTGCCGGAGAAAATAAAATACAACCATCACATTACAAATGATTAAATTTTAGATAATTATTTTTTCAATAAATTATTTTTTCATAGCTTTAAAAATTATTTTTTCATGTTCTTAAAAGTTAAAACATTTTAAATTTGTCAAAATAAGAAAAGAAAGCAATATATTGAATATAGAAAGTTTCTATATGTCAGCATTGCAATAATGTTTAGCCGATATTATAAGAGTTTAATATAATTAATATTATTGATATCTTAATGACAATTTTTAGCAATGTATTTTCGTTTTCTTACTACATATAATAATGATCATGATTAATTAAGAAACATCAAAACAAACAAGAAAGAAGCATTTGATCGTACCTATGTTTAGTTACAACAGTTACAATATGCGAAGGTCATCGAACGATAGAGAATAAAACAAATGGAATGAAGAGAAGTCAGGTTTTAAATTTTAACCAGACGAACTCTCTTCCGATCCGCACATAAAATTGTACAAGACATCTATCACTAAAAGTTTATCAATGGACGTCTACATTTTCTTTAAGCTTTGCTTAAATGACGGTACACTCTATTTTAAATCTTGTAGTATCATGTAATATTATAACGATGGTTTCTTGAAAAGGTATTCAAATAAAATTATACCAGCTACGATATTAAAGTGAAAAGATGAACTACGCCTATAGGCATTGTAGGCTGGTATCGGGTAGAGGTTCAGGATCTCCGAAACCACTTCTTGCCAGCAAAGCACAGTTAATTTTTTTAAATATCTAGATTAAGATTTTTGTCAATAAGAAACCAAAATAGACACAAGTCATCATAAGTTTACCTAAAAACTCTAACTCTGCTACCAAATACAAAATCTTGGAACCGCTCCTCGGTATATTACTTGACTTTATTCAGATCTGTCGCAGTTAGCTCCTCCTCATTTCCTTAATCCTTCAACAGGGGTCTCTATCCCCTGACTATAAATACTGGCTGACCCTTCTCTCTCTTTCTCTCTTTTCGACCCAGGCCTTGGGCCGCAACCTCGCGCGGAGGCGAGGTAAAACTTTCTCCTTTTCACTTAGGCCAATATGTGACCTCTTACCGATACAGCGTTTCCCATATTCTGGGAACACGCTAAGGACAATACGTGTACGTACGGATACTCACACACACACACACACACACACACACACACACACACACACACACACACACAATAACTTCTCCATACAAACACTCTGTAACCTTTCATGTCTTCATGTCATTGTAATTTGTTATTAATATATATTTGTTTACATACATGTATATCGGTCTTGTTTGTTTTCTTTTGCCTTCTTTGGACTCCATTAAAGTCCAACATTCCTATGTAGCTGGACCGACTAGCAGGAAATATTAGCCCAGAGATATCTCTTCACATATCACCCCCCCCCTCGGACCGCTACAGATCAAATGATTTCTTTTCCGAGTATATATATTTACGTTTGTACTCTTAAGTTTCAGATTAAAACAATTTTTAATGGCAGTGTTATAAAGTAATAAGATTTGATGGTTTACCTTGTTTAAACTAATATTCCTACGCTAACTGCTCAAATAGAATGCAATGTTTAATTAAAGAAAATATACAGACAAAAAGTATATGGAAAATATATTATCTAACATCTGTTACCATCGACAGCTATCTCATAAAAATCCCAATATTTGTTATTTGTGAGCGAATGATGAGCTGTGGTCTCTTTAGAAAGATCACATATTCTGAGCGATCTTTTATACTCAAACGATCGGCATTCAGATTGTTTGAAGCATACTGTAGCACAATCTTCGGGGCTGACGGAATTCAAGCGATACAGATTATCGAAACCTTTGATAGAACGGTAGGGATGATGGCTGAAGTATCTCAAACCTGTAAAATAATGTTGACTTGATAAACATGAGAAATAATTCAGTTATATTTGATAAATGCAATATTTAGGTGAAAATCTTCAAGTTGTATTCATTCAGGACTTGAAGCAATAATGTTAGATTATTGTTAATAATGTTATCACGTGAATTAATAAAATTAGGTTAATGTTTGTTAACTTGATAAAAACAAAGTTTTATCGTCAAATTTTTTTAATGTTATTAAGAGGAAAGACCAGAGGGTTTTTGATTATTATTATCCTTTTTCGTTCGAAGTTTTAGTTAAAAATCTTGTTGCATTAGAGGAGGAGCCAAAGATTATTATAGGAAATTTTAGCGTCTATTTTGCAGTGAAAACCATATCGATTTGGAAATACCTGTGAAAATACAATAATTGTGGGATTTTAATTAAACTTTCATAACTTATTCACAAATGGATGAAATTATTTTAGAAATGTTTCTGTTTTAGAAAATCTTGGTAAAAACATTTTTTACATCTATTTCCGCCTCCCCCACTTATTTAATCTTATGAAATTTCAAGAAATTCATTTTTGTACCGGTTAATGTTTATATTAGTTATACACAGAACTTCTTCAAAAATTTATATCATCAATTTCTTTTTGTAAAACAGGACCCCAGTGACCGAAAATATGCAGTGAATCATAAAATAAAAATGCAATAAAACTAAGACATTATTTAATTAGAAAAATAATTAAAATTGCTTCTATGAATAAGATATATTATGGACACTTAAGAAAAAAAGTTTCGATGAATAATGAATCTTTACAAGAATTCTTTCATTTTTTTAATAATTTTAATTATAATAATTTATAAAGTTTTAAATCTTTTAAATTTCTGTAATAATTTGTAGCGGCCAGGCGATATTGTTATTAGGTAAAAACTATAGTTACTAATCATAAATGGAAAAGCTTGCAATTCAACGAAGCCCAATATTTTAAAAATAATTTTGAATTGTTTTTGTTTGTATATAAACGTGCCGATTTTTATAAATACGGACGTCTATACACGACATTATCAGAAAATAAGACCGATAAGTATTGTAAATTTAAAGCATTAGATTACGGAGTATATTTTCCTAAATTTTTAAGATTATTGGGTAGTCAAAAATTATCTAAAAAAGGCGCTTACGTATATTCTTCAAGTAATTTTTAGAGATATGTCCACACGAGAAAATTGATAAACTTTCGTTTGTAAGTCTAGCTGTCAATACCTTAAATAAACATCTATCCCCGTGTTAAAAAATGCATTTATGCGATATTTTTAAACTTAAAGTACGTAATATTTGTTTCAAATCAGATTAATTAAACTTTAAATCAGATAAAGTTTCAAAAAAGTATACTTTATTTTTGAAAGATTTTTAATAAAGAGAATTACTTTGTGATGATGGATGGTTAAAAATGGCACTAAAATCAGCGATTTTTGCTATTTGAAAACAAAAAATTCTACCAGTCAATTTAAATTACTCTCGAAATATAGCAAAGTATTTTGCTTATTGAAAATATTAAATTCAATCTATTATCTTGAAATTAAAACTAAAATAAATGATCCAAAAAATAGTTTTCATTTTAAAAAATTAATTTTAAACTTTAGGTATCCCATTTCTCTGGAAGCGCCTACATAATATATATATGCATCTCCAGTCAAATTTTCAATACATAACTCTTGACAAACATCAGCATCAAATTATTAGTTATTTAAATTAAAATATATTGAATATATTTTATGTATTGTATAATATAAAATTGATATGTATAGTATATGGTGTTTCTCAAGTGGCTATTCGCTCTCTTTCCTTGCTTATTGTATGCTATATTGAAAACGTAACTCTTTGAGCAGAGAACATTTTTAAGATAAAATTTATATTATGATCCTCGGAACATTGAATTGGACGAATATTGGAAAAAAATCTGAGCGAACTTTGTGTGGCTACTTACCTCTCGAGATATTCGAGTAGCTACTTCCGGTTTTTAAGAACTTGTTACGATCAATAAAATTGTTATTCACCAACATCGTACATGTCTCGGCAGCTCTTTGCCTTAGATGAATTTGCAAATCGGAACTTTCATTCTCACATGGCTGTGTTCAAAAAATAGTTTCAAGAATCATAAAATATGAAGTCAGCCATGAAGAAAGCGTGAGATGGCATTCACTTCAAATTATATCTTTAAATTATTTGCATTTATAAAGATAAGAAAAACTGGAAAAATGAATAACACATAAATTATTTGTATACAATATATATATACGAGGGTCGTTCAAAAAGTTCTAAGCCTCGCCCAGAAAGAAGAGCCATAGCTGAACATTTTTGCTGTGGCACTTATTATAAAGCTCGAAAATTCATATTTCTCTCTTAATTTCTGTGCAGGTGCAAATGTGATAGGTGTGTGACAAGTCTAAAAATGGACAAAATAGAGGCCCGAGCAGTCATAATGTATCTGCAAAAGAAATGTATGACACCGAAGGAAATCCATGAAGACATGATACAGACACTTGCTGAAGACTCCCCTTCCTATGCAACTGTGAAAAATTGGGCTGCTGAATTCAAGCGGGGTAGGAACAGCACAGAAGTTGACCCTCGGCTAGATCGTCCAGAAACCACGACCACTGATGAATAAGTTGATCCCATTCAACCTATGGTTTTGGATGCCATGTTATTACCGGATGTTATAATCAGTAAATGTTCAATATCCCCAGATTAGAAACAGATGTTGGAAATTTAAATACGCCCAGAAATAATTCTGTGCTTATTTTATCGGCGATTAAATTTAATGATTTCGGTATAATAAAATTGAAGGAAAATATTTTTTTTTAAATACGACCACTTAATTAATTTCAGTTAATCATCGTTATATCCTGATAATTAAAAATATTTCAGAGATATTTTTGAAAAAATAAGTTTGGTTTATTTTGTTCGCCGAAAAAATAGAATAGCGAATAAAGAAAATTTAAAAACTGTAAAATAATTTATAATAATTCGTTAATTTTTCAGTTGTATTTCTTAATTTATATATTTAGTTAAACAATATTTATTTACATATGCGATCATTTTTATAGAAATTTTAAAAATATTTGAAATTTCATTTAATTACTTGTTTTTACTTTCAATATACTCTACTCAAAGCAAAAGTTTTATTTATTTTTTGCAAAACAATTTTTATACTATTTTCCTACCCAAAACAAAAATTAATTCGAAAAAAAGTATTGTAGTATTACGTACGCGACTCCTGATCACCTGAACGTTTTCGTTTTATAAGGTAAAGAAAGCCGTAAATCGATACGAAAGGAAGTTTCAGAGAGAAGGTATTGGGAACCTTTACGTCAGAAACAGAGGCACAAATTAGCAAATCATTCGTGAGTCACCTATTCTGGGCGGTTTTACGTAGCTTTTTCTCTACTCCTTTAGCCTAATATCGAGTTTTACCTTCACTTACTCCAGATTCGGCTATCCGTCTTTCTGATTCTTCTGCCAACTCTTGAGCCTTATTCCGTCTCAAGCTTTCAGGTCATGACTTTATTTACTTATGCCCACTTTTGGCAATACATGATTCCTTGACAAAAAGGGATTTATGAGCCGTCCCAATACAAATTATCGTTTTATCATGAATTTTTTAATTCATTTCATTTTCACTTGAATCGCCATTTCAGCTCGCTAACGCCATTAATCTCTTCCATTGGAATCCCTAAAGCAAATAATCTGGGTATTTGATGAATTGCCGTTGATTCAACCTTACCCCGAATCCCTCGAAAAAATTCGGTGGCACTCGCGCGTCTACCTCTTCATTTGTTGCCTTAGGGTTAGGTCATTTCTGCGCTTATTATTACTCTTGTTACTTTCATGTTCAAGGGTGCACCGCTTCTACGTATCTTGTCCCAAGCTGCAATATTTCCCTAACCGGTTGATATGCACCACTTTAGATTTGGTCTTCTTTGTCTCTTTTATCCTGTTAGTCACATCTAAGAAGCTCATCATTATAGTATATGGTCTCGCTTACGGACTTTGCTTTATACAAGCTTAAATGACTGACACTTCCCGCACAGCGCTTTTACTGCCGAATCTGATCTCTCTCTTTTAAACTTGACTCACCCTCATGTAAAATTTTCTCTTATGTCTTTTATAGAATCAGAACCTTTTCTTGGTAGGTGGTCATCATGTGGCCTCACACTTTAAAATTACACCAGTGACCGCATTTCTCAACTGACCTGTGGCAGAGCGATAAACCGACAGAAAATATTGTTTATTCATCGATGTAGTACTTGACCAACTCCTGTCTATGTCCAGTTGAACTTCGCAACTATACCATCGAACTGCAAGTGCAGTAGTATAGTTCTGATTGCTTTAACTCCTAGTTATAGGGTAGTTCTTTTTTATCGGAGTAAGCTTCTTGAAGAAGTATAGTAGTGCTCGCTCTGTGCCTACTCCGTGAAAGGCCTCACTACCTAATTAGGTCTTGACTAGCATCGCAATCCAGGATGAAAGACCTTGTCAAGTGCGAATAGGTAAGCACTGCGGTTTTGACAAGAGCTTCATTAAACTGCCCGAAACAATTCTATGCCTCTGCTGTCCACACAATCTTCTGTCACCTATTTGTGAGCTACTGTAGCAGTGTAGCAACTGGAGCAAAGTTTACGAATCGGCAGTAGTATGACTAAAAACCTAGGAAACTACGCAACTCCTTAAGGTTGGTCAGTACAAATTAGTTCTTGATCGCAACAACTGTCTGTGGATCAGTGCGTACGCCTGCCTTACTCACAATATGATTTAAGTACTGAACCTTCTTCGAGAACAGATGACAGTTTTTGGTCTTAGCTTGAGTTTTGCCGCCCTAAAATGGTTAAAAACAATTAGTAAATGACTGAAGAAATCGTTTTCCTAACGCTCCTCTTACAGCAACTAGTAAGTGGTTCCGAACAGATATTCTGACATCTCCATTGTTTTCTGACGTACTTTCCGGTTTGTGGGGAAAATTGCCAACCACAACGGGCCTCCATTTGCTTGAGGTTGATCAGAATCCTACTTATGATCATACTCACCTGGTTATCATCAGACTCCATCAACCTCACGCTGTTTCGACCAGCCCCATCTAATTCACAGGTATCATGATATTTCTAGCTGCGATAAGTTAACTCTATCTTTCTGTACTCCTCAGTGGTATGCTTTACTGTCTAACTTCCATTCGCAATGAATGGGAATCAAGCAAGCAGTCTTGACGCACCAAAAATCTAGGCTCAAAATGCAGAGTTCGTTGCATCCATACGACAAAAAAGTCTTTTCCATTCCTCTAATCTTGATCTTGACATTCACCGTTTCTCTGGGCTCAGCACAGTCTCCTATTTAGATGGCTATTCTGCGGCTGTTCTGCCTCACTTCAAGTCCCACGATCGTTCATTTGCCATTCCTCTTCGCACCGTCTTCTTATCTCTCCAGATTCTACTTTGCGTGCATTTCTTTTCGATTCCCTACCTCATTCAAGTGCCAACAAGCTATTCTGAATCCATATGGTTCTCTTATTGTGCTTCTTCGGGTCCTGAACCCAGAACCTAACTCAGCTCGGAAACTTGAGAAGGTACTCTGGATGTAGGACGGAAATGCAAGGCCACCAGCAGACTTCTTGGCTTAGACTGTTTAACTTCATCCTTTATTTGCGGACTGTCCAACGTAAACTAATCTCGCATGAACATCTCATGCGAAAATTCTTCATCCTCCTCGCACAGGTTTGGAATCTGAGTTTGAAGATATTACACTGGTGGGCGGTACTATAACGGCGTTCCATAGCCTGCCTTGTCTTAACAGACTAACGACCTCCAACCTCGATTTTGCTTCCACTCGCTCCCAATTCGGCTCTCTGCTTCCTCCGTCAACTCATTGGACCCCGCCCGGTCTTATGCTTCTGGAACATTACTTTATTCCTCCATCACTACTTTCCGCAACATAGCAATCATTGATAGAAAGGAAGGGACATCATAACAGCAGGGTGTATTTTTTAAATGTCTGAATGTCATTTTTGAAAATGTATAACTTGAGTTCGTATTCTCGGATCGTGTTTTCTTATGTTTTCATCGGACTTATTCAAAAACGTTAAAGAAACGCATAGTCACATACTGATGAAGCTCCTGATATATAAAATATTTCTATTGTAGTAGCAATACATTAGTATTTCCTTTTGTAAAAATAAGTTTTTACTTCAAAAAATAGTAGAAATAAAACTAACAGTATTTGGAATACTTAAAATGATCAGTGCCCTCAATGTTTTCAATGGTTATAATTAGAAAATATACCAATTAAAATATACCAATGTGCTGAATCACATCGAAACTGAATAATTTGAATGCGTAGAAACAAAACACAATAATATCGCCGACTTACCTGTAGATTGCACACTTTGATTTTGACATGATTGCCGCTGCACCATTCAGCATTGATTGGACTTACGATTGTAGAAAAAAATAAAAAGAATATATTTAAAAGAATTTGAATAATTAGAATATTTGTTGTTTCTTTGAAACATTAAAATTATGGATAAAAGGATTTAATATAATTAGAATAAAAGATAAACTTGTCTTTCATTTACTAACAGCATTAATTCACGAAGCTTGTTATTAAAATTCTAAGTTTCCTTGTAAATACCTTAAATAATGAGTTTGCAGTGGATACATCAGAGCTAAGATCGGATGTGAACTTTCACAGCTAAATCCGGAATGAATCAAAACAAATTTACTGCGTAGGAGGCTTCATACATAACTTCCATTCGAAATATACATCAAATTATAACCTAAATTGTAATATATTTCAGTTAGTCATGAACTTTAAATGAAAAAAATAAAAATTATTGTTCTGATCCATTAGAAGATATAAATTAAATACCAAACAATATCGGTGGAAATCTGACAATACGCGAAAACACACCTGGCGGTGTATCTGTAGTGAGTGCGAAATAAATAACAGCCGCCTTCACCCGCTCCCTTCAAATTCGGAGGACTGAGGAAGAAGGAAAGAAATTCGCGAGCCTATGCGAAATTGATATTGAATCAATGAAAACCTTGTCTTCACAGATATTAGCCAGTCTGCTAAGAAGAAGAAAGAAAGGAAGTAGCGAGCCTCCGTGAAATTCCTTTAGATATAAAATTAAGAGGAAAATCAAATTAATTAGAGCAGAGTATCTGAAGTCACGTGAAAGATTTCGTTTCAGTTCCTCGCGACTACCGTTTATGTTCACGCCAGTGTAAAATTCTCTCAAAAAACCAAAATAGCTTCGTCTTCCTTCGTAACATATGCAAACCATCTATCCCTTCTATGAGCAACAGACTCTCTTAACTTTGTCTTAAACATTTTTGAATATTATTTTGTTTCAGATCATTTAATCTATTGAATGAACATTTCCTCTTCATGAAAATTCGTTGAATCTACGGACTTTAAGAATTCTGATTTATTTTCCTGAAACGAGCTACTGACAATGCTTCCAACGTGTAAATTTGTGAATAAATTCCTTATCTCGTTTTGTTAAAATTATCCGTGTGTTTCCTCATCATTATCAACCTTCATCAATCTACTTGGCGTGGGTAAATCAACTGTTCATTTTAAACCCGAAACCCCACGCCACTATATATCCACCCCAGTAAAATCTGTTAGCCGAAGACATTTCTGTTACAGTGTATATTTTCTTACACATATATAGCATTTAGTAAATATATTCCTCTCTCTTCCTCTTCTTTTATTCACAAACAATAATTATACCACTGTGCGATTTCACGTATTCAAAAAAAAAAAAACAAAAAAAAAAAAACAAGACAAAACTTTCCCTTCAGTCATTCAGGGAACTTAAAACGCCATTTATACGACACTTTTTCTGCTAAGTTAAAATATTAAAGTTTGTTAGTTGACGTTTTAATAAGTTCGTAGTTATTTTTGTATTTAGTTATGAAAGGATTGGATTTCTTGTGTTAGACGTAATGTCTAAACGTCTTTCATTTTACAAAAAACAAAAACAAAAAACTCAAACTTAACATATATATAGTGTGCGATAGGTAAATTGTCGCCATTTTATATTTTTAATTTTGCGCATGCGTGTTGTTTGTTTTTGATTTTGTTGACTGCAACGTATAGTAGGGTTAGTTGGGCAGCGTCTGTGAGAAAATTTGGAAACAGTATGCTGTACTGCTTGGTATCTGTGCCGGAAGCTCCAATACGAACATTTCGGAGTGTTTGGGTGACAGTGCAGAGGATTCAGAAACATTGGATGAGTCTAATAGTGCTACTCAGAAAACTCACTTTGATCGTTCTGATAAGAAAAGAACTCCCGAATTTGTTGGTGAGGACCTCAGACTCAACACAAAAGCTTACGTCAAATATCTTGAGGAAGTAGTGCTGCCATGAGTCAAGAGGCTGGCTGCTGGAAGACACTATGTTTGGCAACAGGACTCTGCACCATGCCACACAATCAGGAGAACCAAGTCATGGCTGTCAGACTATTTCTGCGGCCTCATCACCCATTTACATCTGGCCACCTAACTCACCAGACTGCAGCCTCCTTAATTATTCTGTATGGGGCGCAGTTGAGCGAGAGACCAATAAAACTCCTTGTAACACCAAAGATGAACTGGGGGCAAAGATTATGGCAGCATTCATCAACTTAAACAAGGAGACCGTCTAGAAGATTTGCAGGAGATTCCAAAGTCTTCTGGAGGCCGTGGTTGAAGACAATGACGATTTTATTGAACAAATTTACTCTTTACTATTTCAAGATATTTTTGTGCAATTTGGTAAATATATCTGTTAAAATGGGATGTCAGTGTTATTTTTATTATTGCGTAATTTAGAGGATAATTTATCTATCGCAGCCTATATATATATATATATATATATATATATATATATATATATATATATATATATATATGTATATAAAACACAAAATTTGTTAAAGGGCCGGAAAAAACTACCGCACCAAAAAACGGACGTATAATAAAATGCTCAATGTAGCCGCCATGAAAAAACAGACAAGCAGAGCAAGCCAAAACAATAAAGAGGTAAAAGCACCATATATTACCGAACGCCACCGTGGTTTCGACCGCTAGGTCTCTTCAGGTGGCTGGGTAACAAATTTAAAAATTTGGAACATTTGTTACCAAGTCACCTACACACACACACACACACACACACACACACACGTGTGTGTGTGTGTGTATGTGTGTGTGTTTCCTTAAAGACTATTGACAAGGTACTGCAATTAAGCACTAGGATAAATTCCAGTCGACCCGACCAAGAATTACAAAAAATTTAAAACTGCTAACCTTATCATAAAAAATAACAACACACTTACAAAATCAAAACTAGAAAGAACCAACATTATTTACGAGTTTAAATGCCCCTTGATGAACTGTGTTCCTGTTCAAACCAAACTCATATATAATACATCGGTCACATTACTATATGCGTATCCAGACGACTTACGTTACACCTTCCCGATCATAGCTCCATTAAGACTCATTTAAACATGCACAAAACATAGCAGACGCCATCTGAAATATACTGGTATAAATTACAAGCATAATGACCTCATCCACATATAAAAATAGATTTAAAATAATGAAAGTCCTAATAATAAAAAATGCAAAATGTCAACACTCAATAAACTTATCTATAAACACAGTCACAATGTGCTGACCGTACTTGGAAAATAAAACATTCCTATAATTCTAGATAAATACATAACACAACCCATACATTCAGTTAAAAGTAAAAATAAAATCATTCTTGATAATGGCGAAAAGTTTCGGACATGCAGAACTTTTGGACAGTTTTTACACACTTTGTGTTCAGAAAAGAAAACATTTGTATGAACACAAGAAAAATGAAATGAAAAGCTTAATCGCAGTAGCTTGTCAGTTGTCTTTAACGAAACATATACAAAAGAGGGATTGCTGCCTAAATACACAATATATATATATATATATATATATATATATATATATATATATATATATATATGGCAAATATATATATATATATATATATATATAAATTTGCCACGTCGCCCTAAAAGGAAATTCTCCAACCAATCACCAGTATTTTGAATAAATCTAATTGATCCTCTACATAAAGAGAAAATTTAGCAATTCTAATCATTGAAAAGCCCTCCTCCAGTGAAGCGAAAGGAAGATAACATATTTATAAAAGTCTCGTCAACAGGAACATGTCAATTTTCTCTCACTTCCAACCATAGTATTTCCTTTTCTACTTTTTACGAACAGTCTAAACAGTGAGTAATAATATTTCTAATTCATGTGAACTTTCTCACTCACAAAAACGTCTTATCAACGATCCTTTTAAATCCCAAGATATTGTAAAATGTGCATTCATACAACTAAACACGACTTGATATCGAAGTCATGCCTATTGTACATAATATAAATAAAAGTTAAGTTTTGCATTTAATTTGAGTTGACTTTTTTGTTTGGATTCATTGCTGTGGGAAATTACAACTTGTAACCATGGAGACCGAATTTAGTCGGTAAATCTGCCCAATACATTGTTTTGGCTAATTGTAAATTCAGTTCGAAGCAATGTTGTACAATAATGTGTGCTGTAGGAGTGACCATTTTCTTTTAAATGTTGTATCCTCGTTGTGTGTTTGATAAATTTTGTATCGAAATCAAGTGCGAAATTATGTTTGTGTTATTTCACTTAAACTGATTTAGATGACAACTTTTGTTTAGTTGTTATAGTAATAATAATAATCATTTACTTTTCATCAGCTGCTACAGCTGCTTTTGAAAGTTGAAACCCTCATTCTTACCCAGCTTAAGCAATTAAGGATAAGTTCAAAGTTTATTGGCTATCAAATTCGTCTTAAGCGAACTGATGTATCGTGAAAATGGAAAATATTTATTTCATTCTTGTTTTTAAAGATCTAGTTTAAATTCGGCCAACTCTGCAGCAATCGATAACTATCTACATCTATAACCTGTATAGATTGCACAAATAAAACTGTAACGAAAGAAACCATAAGTGAAACCAAAACTGTTCAAACTATAAAATCGATATGACACAAGAAATATTATAAGTAAAGCGTTGCGTAAAAAGAAAAGAAAATATATCTAATGTTTTATTTTCAGAAATAGGAGTTACATTACGCACAGAATTTTGTGATACTTGAATAAAATGATGGCCGTCAAAACACAAATATTCTGACGAAATTAATGTAGTTAGAAATAAGTCGAGCTAGAACTTTGGATGTGTATATTAAACTAGTCAATGTCATGCATGTCTTTGAAAGTTCATGCGTGATATCTACACACTTAGCACAAACGTTGTAATATGATAGTTTACTAACCTTGGATTGTCACATTTTCGTCTAGAATATCTGTATCCTAGACCACAAGTGCGACTGCATTTTGAATAAGGGCTCCAATTGCTCCAACCACCAATCTGTATATGCACAGGCTCCCAAAGATTAGCATGGGTAAGATTGTCACAGTGCGAATCTGAACGACATATCTAAAACAAGATAAATTAAAAAATAATGGAAAAATAAAAGATTCGGGAGTGATGTAATTATTTTCAAATTTGTGTACAATTTGTCTGATGCATAATATTTGGGTCATTATTTTAAATGATGTTCTATAATTACTGCCATGGTAACGAAGAATGTCGTAGTCAAATTATATACCACACCCAACCTATAGAACTCAAATTTAGAACTAAATAGCATGAATAATAATAATATATATGAATGGCGATTCAAAGGTGATTTATAATAGGGAATAATAAAATAAAACAGCAGCAGCAACAACAAAACTAGTTTTTTGTTTTATTTATTGCCTATCAGTCATGCATTCATTTTATTTTCAAGAAAAATTGATTGTAGATCGTCTAACTACAATTATGACTAATTATATTTACTATTTTCAGTTTGTAAAGATCTAACAGTTTCGCCCCAGCCCCTCAACCTCCGACGTCTTACACTCTGGGTTGAGGTGTCTACTCGGTCTTAACCGAACTTAAGGGAGTGGCCGTAGGTCCCCTGAGCATCCGTAGATCATTCGAACGGTCCACTGGTTTAATCCTGCTTCCTACCCACGTTGTGTTTGGTTTGATCCAGAAAGCAGAAGTTATGTTCATCCATTCACGGTTGAATGAAGATGTAGACACGTCTGGAGAGTCTGTGCTAAGAAATTTAGAATGCACCAAAAAGATATATATATTCTGCAGAAAGCCGGACAAACAACCATTCAACGGTTGAATTGTTAATGTCTTTTATATAGCAGAAAAGAATAGTATAGAAAAGAAACGGGTTACAGAAAAGAAAAGTAATTGACGTAAAAACTCATACACTGGATTCTAGACAGAGAGAGAGAGAGAGACACAGAGAGAGAGAGAGAGAGAGAGAGAGAGAGGGGGTTGTGATTAACTTGTTGTTAAATCGTCTCAGAACGATGTATGACTCTTGCGATGGAGAGATAAAGATTTCTGTGCGCGGCTTAAAGTTTATAGTTGCGTTCCACCTCGGCAGTAGTAACAGTAGTAGTAATCTTCGTGGTAGCAGAAGCAGCGGTACTTATATCAACAGTACATGTTAGCGGACGCTTCGTTCCAATCTCTGATGTCACTTCCTCTCCCCCTCGAGTCTCCAACTCGACTCTCCACTGTCTCTCTCTTCCGTCTGCCTCTTCCGTCTGCAAAGAGATGGAGAGAATAATTCGTCTTGCTCGGGCCAAATTCTCTCTTCTCTCTCTTCAAGAATTATCTCCAGTCTCTCGTATATGAACGATGATCAACAAAACAAAAGAAAATACTTCGTTAAAGGAGAGGGGTGGCTTGTTCGACGTTTCCGTTCCCAGTGGTAGCAATAATAGTAGCAGTAGTAGTCTTAGATGTTTGAGGAGTAATTCAACAGCACATGTTAGCGGCCGTTTTGTTCCAATCTCTGACGTCACTTTCGTACTTCTTCGAGCCTTCAATTCAACTCTGCTCACTTTCAATCTCCGACGTCTCTCCACCCAGCTCGACTGCACTCGAAGACAGACGGGCCAAAAACTACCACTGTTTTCAGCATAACTACGCGTTTATATAGATAAACCTGGCTGGTCATAATCGACCCTTGGCCCTACTACTTCACACGCGATTATCATGGGTTCTGGCTACCTTCAACCAAAATCATGTGAATTCCAAAGTTCCTCATAGCTTACTAAGTTCTATTTATAATTTTAACCGATAAAAATTATTTCGACCATCTGCATTGTTTTCTAATGACCTAAATTCGAAATGGGTACAACTCTTGCTCTAGATGAGATTTCCCATCAGTAAATAAAAAAGCTCTGATCTAATTTCGATACTCAGATCCACTCCAATTTCAATAAAAAAATATATACCTGTGTGTGTGTGTCTGTGTGTATGTGTTTCCTCGAATCTTTTCTCTGTCACAAAGATTTCTGTGGATAACACACTATTCAATCAGAAGTTAACAGTGTCAGACATAAATGAATGTTAAAAATAACATTGGTCACCATATTTTGTTCAAGGATGGAAACACCCTTTGTTGAATAATTTGAAGGCGCCGAATCTAAAAATGACGTCCATTTTTCATATTAGTTACCCTTTTCTCTGTCTCATTTGGGCAAAAATATTTGCCCAAATAATTTTTGTCGAGTGATTTCACGGTTTTCAGATTAAATCAATCTTTATTAATGAAAAGTAATCTGATATCTCAATGATGAATGACGTCTCTATAAAAAAAAAGGAATTTCTTCATTGGATTTTCCCATAACCTGACCATTTTTATAAGTAACTAACAATGTGTATAGATATCTCAGTGCACATCGGTATTTAAACCATTAAAGGCTATTCATAATCAAACTATTCATAGGCTTATCAGTGGTATATACATGTGTGTATTTTTTGCACATACTTCATAATTATAATATGATCTATATAAGAATAACAAATATATAAGAATAACAAATATATAAGAATAACAAATATATAAGAATAACGAATAACAAAAAACTATCAGTTATTTTGCCAGAAAATCTTATTATGTGTACTTTGAAGTGAAGCTGGGCGATTAGAATAAAGCGTGGGCACCATATATTGTCTGCAAAACATGCCAATGAACTAGGAATACTCAAACTTCACTTAAGTTTGTCATTCCGATGATTTGGCGCGAGTCATAAAAGCACACCGACAACTGTTACTTCTGCTTAACTGACATTCCTGGTCCCAACAAGAATAAAAGAAAATCTGTAAACTATTCTTCTCTCAATTCAGCTACCAGACCTGTACTACAGTCCGATGAAATCTCGATTCCTGTCTTCAAAGGTTTTACGTCCAATGACGGCTCGGACCTTGATGCGAATGATTTCGTCGACATGGGCGAGAATGACAATGACAATGATTTTGAGGGATCCAATCTGAACAGATAATGTTTGATCAAAAAGAGCTGAGCAACTTAATCGGGGATTTGAATATCAAAAACGCGGTGGAAGTCTTAGCTTCAAGACTGAAGGAGATGTAGAGGACCGTGCAGGGTGAAATGTGAAGAGATATCAGAAGGTTAAACTTTCCTGCTGGCCGGTCCAGCTACATCAGAATGTCGGAGTTTAATTAAGTCCAAAGAAGACAAAGAAAACAAACAAGACCGATATACATGGGTAAACAAATATATATTATGGGTAAACAAATATATTAATACACGAAGACATGAAAAGTTACATAGGGTTTGTATGGAGAAGTTATGTGTGTGTGTTGTGTTGAGTGTCCGTACGTACGTGTATTGTCCTTAGCGTGTTCCCAGAATATGGGAAACGCTGTATCTGTGAGATGTCACATATTGGCCTAAGTGAAAAAGAGAAAGTTTTTACCTCGCCTCCGCGCGAGGTTGCGGCCCAAGGACTGAGGCGAAAAAGAGAGAGAGGCGAAAAGTCAGCCAGTATTTATACTTGTGGGAGAGAGACCTCTGTTGAAGGATTAAGGAAATTGAGGAGGAGCTAACTCCGACAGAGAAAAATATCCATAATGAAGGAACAAAAGTTACATTTTATCACAATAAAGATGCTGAAGTATCTCCTACTTCAATTAAACCAACGAACTTGTATATTGTAACAATGTTAAAGGATTTTTGTTGTGTTTTGGTCTTCGGGACTATGGTGCAAATTCACTGATAACTCAAAGTGTACTTTTAAATTTGTTTTGCTGCGCAGCACCAATGTATACGTATCGAAACCTCGATACCAAATAGACGCTTCACAATGCTGAAAGAAAAGTAGGGACCAATGAAAGATGTAATGAAATGAATAAATTACTTTCATCATAATTTTCGTTTTCAGACAAATGACATAAAATTTTCCTTTTTTGCCCATCATCTGAATTAAGAAGACCCGAGATAAGTGAGAAAAATGACTATGATATTCGAATTTAGGACCATGTAATTGTCCAAAATTAGCTGTAATATATCTTGTGCCATTTCAAAATAATTTTTTTGTAGGCCACTGTCATTTTTATCCTAATTTAAGGCAACGACAGAGAATCCCAATTTCGCTTAGGCACTATAGTGTTTTATTCTCGATATTTACCTTGCCTAATCCACAATAGAGACCGTCGATTCCTTCTTCATCAACACGGATGGCGCCAAACTGTGGTCCGGGCTCCAGCATTGCACATGATTGAATTTCACAGATCTTCAAAAACAAAAAATCAAATACATATATATATATATATATATATATATATATATATATATATATGAAAATTTCTCAGAGTTAACCTGTAGATAAGACAATCTTTTTAAATATAAATGACAATAGGAAAACACTATTAATTGCTGACGCGTTTCGTCCAATGTGGACTTTCTCAAAGCAAAAAACGAAATGAATTTAATTAAACAAGGAAATTAATAAAAACAAAAGACGGAATGTTCAAGAAGAAAGGCATACAAAATATACAATCGAAACAAAACTAATTATATAATCCGCAATAGTAAATTACATGAAAACAGATACATAATACAGAATAAACTATCCCATCTAAATAATCTTAAAATAGTCACAAACACTTCCAAAACAATTATGGATATACTAAGATCTTCAAACAATAATAGCAATAATATTTCTGCAGCAGGCATTTATAAAATAAATTGCCAAAACTGTTCCTCCCAATATATTGGAGAAACAAGTAGAAATTTTGAAAAACGCATCTATGAACACAAAAGAAACCTTACAATAAACGACTTAGCTAATGCACTAGTAATACATAGGAATAAATTCAACCATAATTTTGATTTAAAAAATGCTATACTTATAAAAAAAGAAAATAACTTACTCAGAAGGAAAATTCTAGAGAGTGCCGCCATAGAACATTACCCAAATATTAATCTACGCCCAGGATTTTTCCCTATTTCACCTTTCTTAACAAAATTACTGCTCTCACAAACAAACGTACACAACAATATCATAAAAAAATCAAAAGAAAATGGTTGAATCCGCCGACACAGATATAATGATAATATTCTCCACACGTGACATTAACTGACGTTATTTTCAGTTAACAATATGAAAATAGCGTCCCGTACATTCCAGTTGCAAAGAACACTTTGTCTTTTGTTTTTATTAATTTCCTTGTTTAATTAAATTCATTTCGTTTTTTGCTTTGAGAAAGTCCACATTGGACGAAACGCGTCAGCAATTAATAGTGTTTGCCTAGTGTCATTTATATATATATAAATATATATATATATATATATATATATGTGTGTGTGTGCGTGTGTGTGTGTGTGTGCAGCATATCTTCATTCAAACATGTTTCATTGAATAATATAGACATATTTTGTCTACTTATTTTTATACCGATCTTTTTCAGTTGTCTAATCAGTTTCTTGATGTTGAGATGAAATTAATCAAGGAATGTCCCGTAGTTTTTTTTCACCCAAATACTTTCAACCTTTTCTAAGATTATCTTCTTGGGTAAATTACAAAAACAAACATGCTATTGTAACTGTGATAAAATCTGCATTCATTGTCATAGTGATTTTTAAAAACATGCTCTGTTATAGCTATTATAGAATTCTAAAATTTATTCGTTTCGTTATGGAATATTTTACAAAACAAGCGTTTCAATATAAAGGAGCTGATCGGAAATTGGTAGAAATGCAAAATGGCATTTGTATATAAATGTTATAGACACTTTAATATGTTGTTGCTATATTCGTAATAAATTTTGCTGGGTGTTGATTGGTTGATTTTGATATAGAGGGCCTCGAGAATTTGAAGTTTTTGTTTATTATTTTCGTGGTGTAGTATATTGGTGTTGTTAACAAATATTTTCCTGTATTGTGAAGGTGGACAGGAATGTGTTTTTAGATATTGTGCAATAGAACTTGTATCCAATAAATGAAGTGTAAGACGTCTTGATAATATTGTGGTCGTAACATATCTACATACATTTTTGTTAGTGATACAATCTCCCAAAGATTTTTATTATTTTTGTATATTTTCTTCGATTTTTTTAATTTTTATTTTTGTTTATTTTCTTCGATTGTTGTTTTTTGTATATGCATTGTATTGTGTTTATTATATTATGTTATATTATTATTTAATTTATATTAGTTTCTGTTGTATTTTTATATTATGTTATATTAGTATGTAACTTGCAAAGTAGATATTTATTAAAATGTCTATATCTACCCATTAATTTATTTTTCTTTTTAAATAATTTAATTTGATTAATGAAATTTATTATATAAATTTTTTCTTCTAAACACAGGCTACATTTTCTGTCATTAATGCTTATTTAGAAAATATGCTTTCTCCGAATGGAATCGAACCTGTCATTTGATCTGATGTGCCATACGGAGAAGCATCTGGTTAGTAAAGTACGAATTACTGTTTATAAACATACAATCTTCGACGATTTTTCTCGAACGATCATTTATGCTCATGAAACGTCAGGAATCGAACCACCATTAAATCTGGCGTGCTATGATGCATATTTTCTACGAAAATTTCTCGAACATTCAGGCTGGTAAATGTAATTAATACTATTTAATTAAAAGAATAATGCATTTACTCAAATAAGTATATTGATAAAAAAATAGCGTACAAACAGAATATATATATATATATATATATATATATATATATATATATATATATATATATATATATATATATAATGTATATGTGTTTGTATATGTATGTGTGTATGCGTATATATATATATATATATATATATACGTATATATATTTGTGAATATGTATGTTTGTATGTGTGTATGTATGTATGTATATGTATGTGTGTAGATATATATGTGTGTATATATATGTATGTATGTGTGTATATCTATGTGTAGTTGCGTATGTATGTGTGTATATATATGTACTAGCGGATGTGTATATGCATTTTTATATTCATATCGTTTTAATTTACGTTTGTTTAATTTTTCATGTATACACTTGTATTTGTAAATGTCTATGTATATATTTAGTTTATATGCATATATGTATACGTGCTTATGTATGTACATCTAGATGTGTATGTATGTATGTATGTGTGTGCTTGTATATAGTTGCATCTTTATATATATTTCTTCACTTGCTTTATTTACTTTTCTGCGTCGACGTATGGGTCAATATATTTATATGTGCTTATCTATGTGTATGTTTATGTGCGTAGGTCTGTATATGCATGTATGTGTGTATGCGGGTGCATGTATTGATTTATATGCGGATGTGTGAGTGTACAATTATATGTGGAGGTGGTTATTTACTTTTGTCTGTAATGTGTCGAAAACTATATGTTTTTAAAAATGTATATATATATATATATATATATATATATATATATTTGTTTAAATTTTATCTATGTATATTTGACCGGTTTAGCTATATTTCAAGTTAAAATTCGTTTAATAACATATTAAGCCACAAATAGCTTCGACATCTGACCGTCTAGATCATATTGAATGTAGATGTATGTGCCTGTGTGTATCGATGTGTATGTGTAAGTAATGTGCATTTGCCTATGTGTGGTTTGATTTTTTGTATGTGTGTGTATATATCTAAATACGTCTGAGCGCTTAACATGCGTGTGTTCGAATGATTTCGCGGGAGAGGCGACTAACATGTTGAAATGAAACTAAAGTGTATACATTTCTGTCTGGGATTCTGAACATCCCTTTCAACATAATTTCAATGAAAATACAAATTAAATAGCATATATATCTTTTATTTTTATATTTTTTCTCCTTGGTAATTCTACAATTTAAAACTTAATAGAGATTTGATTTAGATTTCTAAATAGGTAATTTTAATTTTTTACTTTTAATTTTAATTTCAAACTTTATAAATCTTTTAATATCTTTGATAACCTTGCTTAGTTGTCAAATTTTTCGAATCACCCTATACTTGTATCTTGATTGGCTACTCTAGCTTATGTAACAGCGTTTACTCCTAGCTAAGGATCGTTGATTAATTTGAAACTTTTAAAACCATTTATTCTATATTCTATATCATCACTTGACAAGACACAAGAAGTGAAACAAAATGGCTACTTTTGTCGTGATTTTATAACATATTTATGTTGTAATATTCAAATAAATAATTATATATATATATATATATATATATATATATATATATATATATATATATATATATATTTGATAGTTGTATATTTAGGCAGCAATCCTTCGTTTATGCATGTTTCATTAAAAACGACAGACACGGTACTACGGTTAAGCTTTTTATTTAATTTTTCTTGTGTTCGAACAAGAGCTTTTTTTCTGGACAAAGAGTGTGTAAAAACTGTCCAAATATTTTATATTTCCGAGCGCTTTCAGCTATACCTTTAGCCATTATCAAGGATGATTCGATTTTTCAGCTTAATTGAGTGTGTGCATTATGTGTATGTCTTAGTGTGTAGTAGGGATATTTTAATTTCCGAATACGGTTAGCACATTGTGGACTTAATATTGTTAAGAGTTGGCTTATTCTTTTTTATTATTAAAGCTTCCATTATTTTTTTATCTTTTTTATAGGTGAATGCAGTTAATATATTTGTGTTTTCTACTAGTATGTTTCTAATGGAGTCTGGTAAGTTTGTGTGTGTGTTTAAATGGGTTCTAATGGAGCTGTGATCATATAGGTGTAACGTAAGACGTCTGGAATAGCATGTAGTTGTGTAACCGATGTAATTATTTGAGTTCGGTTTGATCAGGAACACAGTTCCTTAAGGGGCATTTGAACTCATAGATAATGTTCGTTCTTTGTAATTTTGACTTAGTTGGTGTGTTGTTATTTTTGAAGATAAGGTTAGCTGTTTTAAATTTTTTATAATAGATAATTAATTTGATTTTCTTATTCGGGTCAGTTGGGGTAGTGTATTTCTTTATAATATGTCTTAGTGAAGATTCGTCTTGTTTGTAATTAATGTGCATTTGTTTTTTGTAATAAATGTGTATATAATTTTTTACTGTGTGTCCACTATCGTTATTACTTACTTTGGGGAGAAATAGTCTAATTTGGTGGTCTATAAGGTGGTTAGGGAAGCCGTTGTTGATTAGTATTTGATTAACATTATTAAGTTCTTTGAGGAATAGTAGTCGAGAGGATGAATTCTGGTGTGCTCTTTTTAGAAAGTTTTTTTATTACTGCTATTTTTTACCTTTAAGAGCGAATGTCCACTTAGGTACAAAATCATATGCACAATTTGGAAAGATGCGGTTGGATGTTCATTTAAACAGTTTGTCTGCTTAATATTTATTGTAATTTTCCAATTTGCAAATAAATTGCTGTACATCCAAATAAAAAAACAATTGTAGATAAACTCTTCAAAGTTCATGTTTTCTTTTGCTTTTGTTCAAGCGCTTTCAACCGTCTCAGTCATTATCAAGAATTGAATGTTGTCAGAATGGTATACAAGATTTTGATGCCTACATTCGGAAATTCTTCAACATTACAATTGAAATTCACATATACGCATATCCTATAAGTGCCATGACGGTTTCACAGAGTTTGACTGCACAGAAAAAATATTAAATATTTTATGCACATTTTTAAAATACAGTTTCTGATGGTGAAGTATTTTGTGTCTTTCTTTGCAATGAGTCATATATAGTTCGCTGCAATTAATTGTCTTAATAGTTGTATTTTTTTCAATAGCACATTTTTAGATTTTTTATATCTATGTAACAGAAACATGAAAACTGGATTAGGTTATTTACAGAAAAATTGTGTACATATATTTGTAATGACCTAATTTCTAACCGGTAATTTAAAAAAAGCTGACTGGTGACGTGGCACAGCGTTGAAAACGCATAAGATAAGGAGACGGGAGAAACCTTTAGAGAATTGGGTCAGTTTGGCAAGGATTGAGATTAACTAAAAACCGCGCATAACTAAAATAACACAATATGTTTAATCATTTATTTTGAATCATTAATATTTTCTATTATGAAAAAATGATCCTAAACAATTATTGAAATATGAAGGCTCAACGAGAATAATGCACTTCTTTTCCTGATAGAAAACTAAATTAAACTTTGATTCAAAATATGTTTCTGGTCGCCAAAATTGATTGTAAATGTTTAACTATGGCCAACCCATAATCCAGATTTACGTTTCTTCAACTGTGAAATGGAAGTTGTGCCAAATTTGTCACTCCAATGATATATAAACAAAATATTTATATTTTATATATAATAACATTATGATAAAATATTATTTGAGTATAACAGCAAATTATATATGGCCTAGCTGGCCGGTTGAAACGGCACATCAGCCAGAATTTGTCGAGTAGAATTTGTTATGCATAATTCATTTAAAAATCAGTGATTGATATGTAGAAAACCCATGAAAATATTTCTATAATATCCAAGTGTTGACACGTGTCGCAGTGAGGTCCTAAGACGTGACGTGTACTCATTATGAGGCATTCGACAGGTTCACATATGGAAGTATAATGTAGACGACTGAAAGTGCTGCTCTAATAGTGTATTAGGTTAAAAGTGTATAGAAATTATGAGAAAGAAAAATGCGAAAATATTATGTCTGGAAGAATAGAAGATATTTACCTTTTCTGGATATAAAGATATGTATCCAAAGCCCTTTCCAAACTTTTCTTCGCAGTATCGATCTCTGCTACGGTACATGGCTGGTATAAAACATATGATGATTAAAAATTAAGAAAAAAAATTGTATAATAATGAAAAGGAACTATTTTGAAATTCATGAAAAATAAAAATATTCTATTTTGAAGTGTTTAGCAGGCTTGATTTAGCAACTATAGGCCGTTTGTACTTCATTAGATACTGTATCGAAACTAAATACATGGTCTAACTGATTGTAACCGTAACCTAATGTCTTTCTGCATCATTCTGGTCATTTACTGATTATCTTGTCGGAGTTAACTCCTCCTTAATTGTTCACTAGGGAACGCTCTCCCTACACTATAATACTGGACGATTTCTTACCTAGGTCTCTTTTTCATTTCTGCATTTTCAGCGAACACATCTACAATGTAAGTTCTCGAAGAAGACTGTGTCTTCCCATTCGTAGGAGACACAATGAACATTATACACACATACACGTACATACGAACATTCACCAAAATACAAACTCTTTACGTTCACACACAAACACAAATGTTAATGTCTATGTCCATTGTAAATTTTGTTGTTTAATACAAATACTTGTTTGTATATATATATATATCGGTCTTGTTGGTTTTCTTTACACTTCTTTATGATGGATTCAATCTCTGAGTCCACCATGTTCTTGTAGTGGACCTCCTTCTAGCAAGAATAAACGCACGTGTTCCTAATTTAACAACGCGTAAACCCACGGTTCGCTACAGATTGGTGACCTTCCGACGTGACTTATTTTTTTAAACTCCTGCTAACAGAAACATAAGACTGTATATATATATATATATATATATATATATATATATATATATATATATATATATATATATATATATATATATAACTCACATTTACACACACTTTGCAAACGAGAGCCAGTCAGGAAAAACATTGAAAAATTACTACGAACGCTGGACACTATTACCCTCCACTAAAAAAAAAAAAAAACATTTATAAAGCAACTAAAATTTGTGATTAGATCATATGAAAGTGCAAAATCACAAAATTTTAATTCACTACAATATATCTATACAAAACACATTTCTCCGGCGCGGCAAATAGAATTTTTCTACAACATATGGGAAACTAGGGAAACCTTAGTCGCCATTACAACTATTACTACTACTATGAAATGAGTCAGCAGGCAACAATACAACGCTCATTTTCCCCTCTTGTGTATTTGCTTGGGCTTTTCTTTCTCTCGGCGACGTTTGACCTAATTTCACCCGGCAGGCATGCTCACGGTTTTACCAAACGGAAAACGCAACACCATCTTCAACTAATTAACACTCTCTTCTTCTAGATTGAAACAGATAAAGTGTGACACCGCATCTCAAAAGGCGACTCACTGTCCTTTTATCTTCATTCTGCAACGATACAACTCGAACACACTAAGAATTTGAAAGTACGATATTCAATCAAATAGCAAATTCTCTCAAACTCGACACTCGGTAGAAATTCTGCATCAGCTCAACATTACCACAACGCTGCTTCTATTAAATTTTGTGTGCCAACTTTATCCATGCATAGCAAACAAACGAGCTCTTTTTCAAACAAAACTACGGTCGGGAAACAGTACGACAATGCCAATTCAATGTGGAGCATTGGAAAATACATTTTAATAGCAAACGATGAACACTACCGACGTTTCTTCCAGGATGTGCTCCTGTCTGACACGCTAGAGAAAAATATACAGCAGCCTGAAGACATCACAAGTACATTTCGTCGAATCACGGATCTCAACCACACTTCCGACACCTTTTCTTTTCAGTTCACAAGGACAATATTCAAAACTTCCATGAACTTTTCATATATTCTACACCACGTGCGACATTTCACACCACTGCTTATCAACATAAAAAACCCATAAATAATAAATATTAATAAAAAATACATAAAAATATATAAACTCCTTAAATATTATATTAAGGTAAATTTTCAAATATCACTTCATCAAAACAAATAATACAATATAAATAAAATACACTTCAATACTACATATCAATATTATATATTAATATGTACACCACATATTAATATATTAAAAAAACCTATAATATTAATAAATTTCTAAATACTTCATAAATAATCATACCAATTGATTAAAATACATATATAAATTAGAGCACCATAATTAAAAATTATTACATGACAAAAACATCTTAAAAGCTATATTATAGTATATTAATATTATGTAATATTTTTGTAAAATTATAATAATTATTATGTAATTATTAATTATCACATAAATTAACCCCTTTATATAATACTACCATATAATATTGAAAAAAGGGGATATATCAATTATATATATATATATATATGTATATATATATATATCAATAAATCTACATACACATACATAATTAACGTACACACCCTCACACACATACAAAATTAAGCTTTTGAAAATATATTTCAATTGAGCACTGTTGAAAAATAGGCTGATTCTATAAACAACAGCCACCTGCGCTAAAGCAACGTAAAATGAATTCAAGCCCTCTGACTGATTGTCGTTCGTTTCCATTCGTAAAAACAATACGCTAGAATTAGCTGTTGGTTTCTGCCGAATGATAATACAGCGAAACAGTACTGTCTGCGAATGATATATATATATATATATATATATATATATATATATATATATATATATATATACTTACACATCACCACGCATATATACACAAACACACACACGCATATATATATATATATATATATATATATATATATATATATATATATATATATATATATATATATATACCACTAAAACACTTTAAAATATATGGAAATCTATTTAAAATTAGAATGTAATAAGAAAATAAAAAAGGGAAAAAGAGAAATAAAAATAAAAACGAAATCCAAGAAAAAAGGAAATTAACATCACTATGTGCCTATAGAATTATAAAGATGAATCAAAATTAAATAAAATCAATTAAAATCAAAATATATAATAAAGGATAATTCAATAAACATATCTTATAGTAAGAAAGTAGTAGTTAATATTAACTACAAATCGAACAGATTATACTCAGAACAAAATTCGTCTATTCTTACCAGGTTTTAGATTTATTGATATATATATATATATATATATATATATATATATATATATATATATATATATATATATATATATATATATATATATATATATATGAGAGAGACGGTGGGGTGGCTTTGTTTGAATTTTTGCAGTCAAATTTATTTATTAAAATATGTTCGCTCATTTACCTGGAAGCAGACCACTACCATAAGTATCAACTTTGAATGACCATTTTTGTTTTGGTTTTCGTGGCATTCGGACATCCTCTTTCATTAGGCATTTACCTCGACCTCTGTAAATGACAAGACATTTTTTAATAAAATGTTAAACCTCGTCACTCTCACTTATATATATATATATATATATATATATATATATATATATATATATATATATATATATATATATATATATATATATATGAATAAAAACAAAAGGGAAAATTATCTTAGCCGACGGGTTTCGTCCTCTTATTAAGGCAAGTGCAAGAATTTTTTTTTGCAGCACGTATTTATATTTATTAGACACTGAATTGTGTTGCGTCATGTTCTCTAGAGCTTGCCTGACTTTTCAGCTAACCTGATGAATATTTATGAACGTCTCTAAAGTTAAAATTTTGAAAAATCAATAACATTTTGCTCTTGTATATAAATTCTTATTATAAAATAAACTCCGTTCACTTGCCTTGATAAAGTCACTAAAAGGACGAAACTCATCGGCTAAGATAAATTTTCTTTTTTGTTTTTATTCATATTGTCATTTTACAGATATACTCTACCTGAAATTTTCACACACACACACACACACACACACATATATATATATATATACACACACAGAGTGGGGAAACACATATTCGTACACATACAAATTTTTAATTTATTATATTTCCAACTAATGTATAAACATGCTTTTTATATAATGAACTGCACATAGTTGCATAATAACTAAATATACAGGGTAAACATTAAAGAAATTGATTTAATAGAAATAAATGCCATTTGTCTATTTTAATGGGCGAAAAAAGTATTCGTACAATACAAAAAAGAATACATAATCTTCATTTAATACTTTGTAGAATAACCATTATTCACTTCTACCGCATTTAACCTTTTCCTGTAGTTCTCAATTAATTTGCAAATTTTAGTTGGTATTCTGTTCTTCTTCACATATAGTCTTCAAATCCAGAATGTTTATTGGAGTTCTCGATTGGATTTGAATTTTCAAATAATGCCATAGATTCTCGATTGGGTTTAAATCTGGGGACTGACTTGGTCATTTCAGGATATTTTTACATTATTTTCAGTAAGCCATTTCTTCGTAGATTTTGCACTGTACTTCCTGTTGGAAGATCCAATAAGGAGGAATTTCAAGATTTTCAACCGAAATCATTAAATTTGCTTCAAAAGTATTTTGATATGTTGCGGCATTCATTCTACCATCTATAACTGATATGTTGCCTGTGCCTTTTGCAGAAAAAACATCCATGATGCTGCCACCACTAAATTTCACTGTTGGAACTGTGTTCTTTTGTTTGAAGGCATCGCCATCTTTCCTCCATACATAATTTTTAGAATTACATCCAAACAACTCAATTTTGGTTTCGTCTGTCCATAATAATACGATTTTTCCTTGTGTTCACGAACGAATTTCAGCCTGGCATCTCTGTGGCTTTTCAATAGCAGTGGAGTTTTCCGAGAGAGATTGAATTTAGATTGTTCTTATGAATTTCATTGCATATTGTCCATTTAGTAACACAGATTCCTGATGAATGCAAATCATCCTGCATCTCTTGACAAGTAACCATTGGACTTTATTTAATTTGACGCATTAATTTCCTAGATCTTGAAGAAATCTTCTGTAGAGCACCTGTTCTTCTTTGGTTTTCAATAGTTTTGAGTGTTTATACCTTGCAATGAATGAACTAATGGTAGCAAATGCAGTATTCAGCTTGTCTGAGATTTTCCTGTAACTTTTACCTTCTTTCCAGAGCTTAACAATCAGTTCTTTTAGCGAATTTGTCAATTATTTACCTCTTGACATGATGATAACCTTCTTGCATGAATATCAATTACAGAATGTTCTGTTTGCATTTTTTAGGCTAAAAATAACTATTGATAACATTATTGGAACATTCTAGAATATTCCACTTGAATAATCTAGAGTATTAAAGCAATTTAAAAGTTTTAAAATCTGAAATTTGCATTGAACGAATACATTTTTCACCCACTAAAATGAATAACTGAGATTTATTTCTATTAAATCATTTTTTCTAAGTATATTTAATTATTTTGCATCTATGTACAGATAATTATATGAAAAGTAGTTGAAAATACAATAAATTAAAAATTAGTATGTGTACGAATATTTGTCCCCCCCCCCCCCCACGCACACATACTGTATATTGTTTATAGCTACTAGAAAATACACCAACTGTCATTTTTTAAAATCCGGATTGATATAAATTGGAATTACTCTGGAACAAATGCTTTTGGGGCGTCGTTGATTTATGGAGATTTTTTCTTTCAGTGGTCTTCTTGTAAACTTTTCGGATAAATAAAATGATTTTACTGACATCTATACAGCCATATCCACTGCCTTTTTATTGTATTAGTCTGTTTGCCGTTTTATTTTGAATACGTGTACATGGATTGAACTGATAAAATAAGAAAAGAAAATATTCATTTAGTCTGGAATCAATATACTGTTTTTATATCCTAATGAAATTATTTTACTATGTTTTTGATGAATTTCAATGGTAACTGTGGAAGTATAGTGTTGTTATTGAAATATCGGCCAGACTTTTCTTTTATAAAGTTATACGGCTTGTTTTCCATCATTTTGTCAGTCAGCTACCAGCCAAGAAGTAGATGCGAAAAAGAAAGAATTTGGCATTCTCGAGGAACAATAAACAAAAGTTACAATATTCAGGATGTTATTGCATGCAAAGAATAAACAATATTACTTCACTAACCTTCCTAACCAGAGTTTAAAATATTTAGCTGAACATTTACTCCAGCCCGTTTTCCTTTTCCCCATTAAACCAGATGGACCTGGTGTACTGTCACAATTTGGGTGATAATCATGTGGAATGTCAATTCTGTAACATAAAATATAACATTGAAAATATAATTTATGCAAAGCGAATCGCCTTGAAATTCTGCCATTCACTCCAGGGGCAAAAAAAGAAAAAGAGTGAGATCAGTGAAATTAGTGTATAAGCATCTGTTTTTTTTTCCTGTTTTATGATTTCCATAATTTGGTTAATCGATGACTGCTAATTCGAAAAGACATCAGATGTAACATAATACTATACATATAAACTTATTTTAGTAATGACACTTTTATAATGTATACCACGGTCGGTTAATTTACAGTTTTGGTGAAATGATTGGCAATATAATTTTTAAAATCCTCTTACTTGATGGTGTATGTTACAATTCTAACCTGCAGCGCTGGATTGGGTTAAGCAGTTTCTCTTGAGTGCTCTGACATTTCTCACTTTATAGTTTAATGCACTCAAACTTAGTGCTTGTAAAATCTGAATAATTCTATTGATAATATTAGTTACAACGGAGGATAAGACATTTGTGTTTATGAAAGTGCATTAGTAAAAGTGACAGTTGACTATTTTTAAAATCTTTACTATTTTGGAGACTTACCCATGGGCGATTTCATGACATATTGAAGTTTGGAATCCCCAAGCTGTTGTCTTTGAAAGAGCACAGCGAGTAGATTGACATATCCCACCGGAACCTCCGACGCCTAAAAGGTTACCTGTTTTCCAGCTGAAAATTGTAAACAGAAAAGCCAGATTTTCAGTAAATCACAAAAAATGAACAATGGCGCTACAAATAAAAAACTTAATCTCAAGCAACTTCAAATATTTAAAAAAAATTGGCAATTTTCCAATTCGCATCACAAAGATCGAACATGATAGACAAGCCACCCAAAAAGAACTGATTATTATATACTTAACAATCATTTACTATGTTTATTATACCTAAAAGAATCATAAATAGCTTCTCTACACAAGTTATAAATCTACTAAAATTTGATGTGGCAACTAGATGGTAAAAGGAATGAAAGAGCGAGAAGGTGTGCAGAAACTTTGTAACTGTCTTCTGTATCGTCCGGTCGGTTCCACGACGTCCATGATACCTTTTCACACATTGTGAGTTGAAACTCCACACAAGATCTTGGTTGGAACGTCTGTGCGATGAAGACGGACAAACCAACAGAAAGAAAGAAAAAAAAGAGATGAAGAAAGAAACTGCGCTCGAATAACAATAACAATAAGGATTAGGAATCATTTCAGTTGATTGTACTGTTCAGGGTTCTTTAAGTCATCATATACCTTACGAGCGTGTAATGACGAGAAGAGTAGGATTACTTAGGAAACATAGAATTCAAGGGAAAGATATAGTGTCACGTCCGACCTCGATGCTGACACTAAAGACTTCCTTCCAAAGTGCGGTAATTTACATCTAAGTAAATTTAACAAAACCCTACATACTCGAAACCTTACTGCTAATGTTTCACCTTTCTGGGTGATAGTGCGTAAACTCCTAGTTTAAATGGTTGAAGTTGGTAATGCGCAGGTCGCAATCCAATTTAAATTTTTTCTAGTGCCGAGCTGAAATATACCTACAACCGATGTGGGAGGGCTACAACAGTTACGGAAAATTCGTCTTAGCAATCGTATACATTATCGTCAATTTTGGACGGGTGGTCGACAACTAAACTTGCTCTTCTGCCCCATTTCCGTGTGGATGAGGAGAATAGTGAACAACCAAACTTGAAGAGAAATAAGACCCAAAGGATAGATGAATTGCCAGCTAATTAGAGATAGTGTCTCGATAAAGACACTGATTCATCGCCCGTCATCTATCGATTGAACACAACAAAAACTCAATCAAAATTTGAAATGTTAGAACACTGCATCAACGCAGAAAGCAAGAAAACGTAAAACAACAAATGAAAAAGCTGAAGATCAACATTCGCGAAATATGCAAAAGAAAGTGGTTAAAGAGATTTTGTCACAGCATCATACACCCAGGAGAAAGAAAAATGAATGAAGAATTGGGTTACTATGAGACAAAGACAGGAGGAAGTGCGTTTTGGGATACGAGCAGCCATCAAATAGGGTCTTCTGATGAACATGAACCGTAATTCATTCAATATGGCGATCATATGCACCCACGTTAGAAAGTACCGAAGAAGAAATAGAGACGTTTTACAACACACAAAAAATACCAAATTTCAGATCAAAGTTACAATAAATTATTATCATTATATGGGATATAAAGACAGAAGTATGAATGAAATATGACCGCGAAATGGTCAGTAAATACAGTTTGGGGTAACTTCTATTTCCCCCCATATTTAATTCACTGATGAAACTTTAATAAAAGTGAAACAATAAGAGTTTCCCAATCTTTATCAGACGCGGAACCCTTCTGCGTTCAGAAATTTTGGGGGGAAGCCCAGATATTGATATTTTAAATGGTCGTAATATAAATATTTTTATATACTTTTATAAATAATAAGTACGTTCAAAAAAGCAATTAAAAAATAATACATATTGATATATTTTTTTAATAAAAAGTGATTTTAAAAAAAAATTTCATACTTCCCACAAGTAACACGTGGAACAGCATTACGAACAATGTTAACATGAAATTTATTTCAAACGTAATCAGAGTTTTTTGGACATTTCATTGAAAACAATGCTTCTGTTTCATATTGTCACATAATTTTTTAATGTTTGACTTTAGACTTGAGAGTTTGATTCTCAAGTCAGTAGCAGGATTAAGTCGACTTTGGTATTTAGACTTTATGGCAGTGTAATAGGAAAATCCACTTTTGGTGTTGTGTTTTTAACCGGAATGTATAAGTTATGACAACGAGAGTCAATTAACAGCCAGAGCTTTTTCCAATATGGTGACAAAATTAACTTTTAGATTTATGTGGTGTAGTACACAGATGATATCACAATCAATAAGTACTTTTCAATTCAGCAGTAGCATGATACAATTATCATTCACTGATATATGATAAAAGTATTGCATGATATATCATAACATTATAGAACAATCTAAGTCTGTCTGTTGGCAACTATTTTTTACATTTATTACTCTGAACTTTTGCCACGGAACCCCAGAGACTACACTTCGGAATTCCTGGGTTCCCCGGAGCCCACTTTGGGAACTTCTGTGTTAGATAAACGTTTCCCATTTGTTTTTTTTTCTTATTATATCATAGATTGACCTATATTTGATCTGTATTTACTTCCAATTCACAATTAAATGAGTTTGGAGAAAATTAGGTTCAATGGTGCACAGCGAATGATCAAGTAACACCAACACTTGGTTTAATAAACACCGCAGATGATTGGAAAAGTCTAGGAGGAGACATTAAAAACCAAATAAACAACTTGACTATTAACAAACAATTTAGAAATTCAATACTACACTCTAAAACATACACAAGCGCCGACGGCGGGAGTTAGCATGTAAACTAAGGATCAGGTTATAAAATTGAAACCCAAATCAATATATATATATGAAAATGCCACAGTGACACAATTTAGAAACAGTTATATGCAGATAAAACGATTGAAACAAGACAGATATTCGAATGAATCAGCTTATGGGAAGCACTAATAGCAACAGCAAATAAAAATGAAAAAGTCGAGAAAGAAAGGCAAAAGGAAAAAGGAGCTGATGACGAGTGACATTTTCGATCTAATGAAGAAAAAACAGCAGAGGAGGCCAAGAAATGACACACATATAATTGCAATCAGGATAAAGAGGAGTAGTTAAATAATAAGTAAACAGGGATTGAAAAACTGAAAAATCCGAAGCTACAGATGCTGCAAGTATGCAGAAAAGGAAAAGAATATCAGGCACAAAAACCTTCTCCAAGATGTATAAAAGCCAAAGAAGGGATGACCATAATGCAACAGTGGAATCAATACATAGGATAATTTTTCCACGTCAACAGAAGAGAGAAACCAACAATGCATAAAAATATGACATTTAAAGCTATAGCAAATTTTCACATAAATCCATTTAAAAGATTAAATAAGAATAGATTAAAAGTGTTTCATCTAGGAAATATAACTGTTGAAACTAAAAATGGAAGTTTTCATATACAAGGATCAGCTGAAAAGTTACTCTCATGGAATGTGACCAAATTTTTCAATATAGTTCCCCTTGTAGCCTACATACTTCTTCCATCGGTGTTGCAATGCTTGGATACCATGCATGCAAAATTTCACAGCTCTAGCATCACTCTTTTATAGTCAGCCTATGGACTTTTCAGCCCACTATCATAATGAGTAAAACAGAACCGTTAGAATTCAAACAAATATACTTTCTTTTCTTCATTGAAAGAAAATAATTGAGATTATTCATTTATATACAAATGTTATATATTAAAAGAAAATCTAAAATATGTTGTGCTTCTTATTTAAGTTGAAAGCCTGCCATTTCTGGAGAGAGACTTAAATTAATTTCGATTGAAACAAGGTCAATCTTTAAGCAATTGATCGTGAGATAGACAAATTTTCTAAACAAATGTTTCTCTTCCTTATGCATTTTATTTATTTCCACATACATCATTATTTTCGACTTTATACTATATACATACGAATCTAAGAGTTAATGCGCATATCTACTGGAAGCCTTGAAATTTAATGAAATATGTATAAAGTTAGTTATCTGGGGATATCCGTGTGTGTGTGTGTGTGTGTGTGTGTGTGTGTGTGTGTGTGTGTGTGTGTGTGCGTGTGTGTGTGTGTGCGTGTGCGCGCGCGCGCACACACATATCAGGAAAAAAACCGACATCAAATAAATGCAGTTTTACCGTCTGGGTTTTGTGGAATCGTCCATGTTATTTTAACACCCCTGCTGTGGGAACAATCTATTCTTTACACTCACGTAAAATTAAGCTTATTCAATGAAAACTTCATATTTCCAATCAGAGAATTCTATTGTCTTACAGCTCGAAAATTTGAAAGCTCACGTGAAAATAAGTAAATTGCGCTAAAACCCTTGGAGCCGATTTTATAAAAGGAAGATTTTTGACTGACCAACTCAGTCAGTGGACAGAGAGATGCCAGACTAAGCTACGCTACTCGAAACAATAACTTTCCCGCGCAAAAAGAACATCACTGACTCAACGACATCTGGCTCGAATAATCCTGTTACTAAGAAATAGTTCCGAACTTTAAACAAAGTTTGCTTACGTAAAGTGAACAAGAAAATATTCACTACTAAATAAGTAAAAAAAACTACGCAAAAGAACAGTACGTAAATAATTGCATACACATTCATGTTGAACCTTAAATGAACAATTACGTTACTGAAAACTCAATCTAACAATACTTGTAATATTACACGAATATATTGAAACAATCCGGATATTTTAAAACAAACAGCATTTAAACACACCAACTTTTCGACAACATAAAAACATCATTGTAAATATTGTTTAATTGTATATAAATGTGTGTATTATTTGAATTGAATTATTGCCTTGTTGTGTTTCATATTTTTAAACATTTTTATTGTTGAGGATGAATGTCAAGAACACACCAGCCTAACAACCAAAATCCTTCTGATAATTTACATCACTAAAGAAACTTTATACATTCTAGTCGTCCCCAACAGTTTCCTATCATGCATATGTTGCCCAACTTAGCGATACTTGTTTGATGGAAATAACTAATTTGCATATTCAGTTTTAAAAAGCAAATTTAAAAAAAATAATTTTTGTTATTTATTTCAAGTGATCGTTTAAGTAATCATTTTCTTGTTATATTTAAATTGCTTACTTATTCGAATATTAAGGCCAATTTTTGCCCGAAAATGGTAAGCACGTGATCATTTAGATTACAGATTGAAATAAAGGGAAGTAAGTGATGTTGATATTTTAATAGTACATTTTGAAAATCTAACAAACATATAGATGAAAATATAGAAATACCTCCCACATTTTAAACTGTCACCTGTGTGATGCTAGTGAACTTAGGTAAGTGGTAATGGTATATTCATCTAGCTAATGTCTTACCGTTCTTTTCAGATACCAGCAGTTACCATCACGGCTTGGACCGGTGCTCATTGTGCACATGAAAACATTTTTAAGACTGGTAAATCTGTAATTGCAACACAGAGAGCTTTTCGTGTCCATTTCTTTCATATTACGTCGGAATGATGTTGTTTCGTGTAGAAAATCGATACTGTTATGGGTCGAAAATTTCAGGGCCACATGTTCAGCTCTTAAAAGAAAGCCACATTCAGTTTGTAAACATGCTTATGCTTTGGGATTGTCTGATTGAGCAGTCAGAAGAATTTTACACACCAGTCTGAAATTCTATCCATACGAATTAATGTTTATTCAGGAAATGCAAGAACGCGACTGGGAACATCGCATTGTATGCTGTGACAATATCCTTCAAAATGTTCTTGCAAATGCTGTTCTTTTCACAAGTGATGAAACTCACTTTTAACTCTCTGGCTGAGTCAATAAGTAACATTTTCTCTACTGTGCAGAAAATAACCCTAGACAACTTCATGAAAAACCTCTTCGCAGCGAACAAGTGACTGTGTGGTGCACAGTTGTGAAATTTGGTTAGATACCTCCACTTTTTCGCTGAAAAAACAGCGAAAAATCATGATGAAAAAGCCTCAAACTTAATGAAAACAAAGTTTTATCGTCAAAATGTGTATGTCATTATTAAGAGGAAAGACCAAAGTATTTTTATTAAATTTTTGAATCCTTTCTAGCACGTTAAAATTTTTTGTTAAAAATCTTATTTTTATTTTGCGTCAACGGTCGATGTAATATTTACAATTAGTGTTTTTGTACTTTTTCCGGTAAAAAACACATTGATTTGGAGATTCTTGCAATAATCAAATAGTTGTCGGATTTTAATGAAACTTTCAGGACTTATTCACAAATTAATTAAATTATTTTTGAATTTTTTTTCTTGGTAAAATTTTTGTTTTTTGAATATGTTACCCCCCCACTTACTTAATTTTATGAAATTTCGAGAAATTAAATTTTCATCCGAAATTGTTTTTTATTAGTTAAAAGCAGGACTCCTTGGAGAATGTAAACATTTTTTTCAGACAACTACTCATTTCCTATGACATTATTTAATTAGAAAAGCTTTTAAGATTTATTAAGGACACTGCTGTTTTAAGAAAAAAAAATTTCGATGAATAATGAATTTTTACAAGAATTGTTTTTATTTTTTAAAAATTTTAATTACAATAATTTATAATATGTAAAGCTTTTAAAAGTCTGCCTTACTTTCATCCGGTTATGTTGACGGCCGACGTCAAGACAAGCAAATTTATAGCTGTCAGCAGGGAGACAATGGAAGAGGTCTTGAAGACGTTAAACATTGGGGCCAAGATTTTAGCAAGATCTACCGCGATGTGAGACATTCTGCTAGCGTCGGGGGAGGCAGCAAAGGCATTAACTGGAAGTACGCTCATCACCAAGACGCTGAGGCTTCAGAGCGAGTATATGGGCACCCGGAAAATCCGCATAACTTTACATAGGGTGCCCATGTATATTACTGAGGACCATTTAGGAGCATTCTTTTCATCTTTTGGACCAGTGGAGGGGATAACCTCTATCAAAGGGAAGTCGAGCATTGCCACTAGTGATTTTGAAGTCCTGGTGACATTGACCCGACCCAAATTCAACGAGGTCCCGAATGTTATAACTTGCGGTGGCAGAAATATCTAGGTCATCGTCGAGAGACGACGCCCTTATTGTTGGGTTTGTGGGGTTATCGGACACTTGGCAAAACTGTGTCCGACGAAGAATCCGACACCTGCAGCTCAACCACCATCTAAGCAGCCCAGGGTGGAAGCACCTAAGAAAGCCCCCAGTGGTCCTGGCGAATGGACTGAGTTGGTGAAGAGGGGGGCCAAGGTGACAGCCCCGATGCGCCAGCAAGATGTAGCTGGAAATGCTAATCAGAAGCAGCAACATAAGGAACCAAAGCAACAGCGACAGAAAAAAAGCAGCAGGAACAACAAAAGCAGCTGCGAAAATTAGAAGTCCTAAGTGAGCAACAACAAAAGCAGCAGCAGCAGCAGCCGGAAAGCAAAAAGCAGGAGGTACAGCAAAATCAGCAACCGGAGCAGGTGGAGGTAGACTTACCAAAACTGGACTTATTCATGGAAACGGAGGAAATGCCTCCACCTCGTTCCTCATCGCTGAAAAGAGGGAGGGATGAGGAAGTGGAAGAGAATCTCAAGGACTTTAAAAAAGAAAAGAAAGCTGGTCGGAGTAGGGCGGATAAATCTGGTGAAAATAACAAGGAAAAATCTGCCGCTACTTTGCCAACAAAAACAGTTGATCCTGATGTTACAGGTATGGCAAGGGGCCTCTCTGCTTCCTCGTCTAGTGCTCCAACTTCTTTTCCCTCTCCCAATCCCCTCGCGAACGAATCCCCAAAAAAGGAAAAAAAACATTCCTCAGCGGGGAGAAGATTTGTGTTATCGACAGGCAGGTCCTTGAGAGAGACTTGTCGACTCAAAGAAAGGCTCTATTGAGGCCCATTTTCAAGTATACCTCTGTCAATGGAAATCGATCGAGGACCCGAGGAACTTTCCACAAGTCCCCGGGGTTATTACCCTAATCCGCAAGACGGGGGGGGGGGCGTTGATTTAAGAGTTTCGGAATATTTGTCTAGTGCCCAAGAAGCCTTCCCTAATATAAGGATGGCCCAAAATGAGGGCAGCTGATTTAAAAAAGATGTCACAAATGTGTGCTGGGGGGACCCCGTTTGGCTCCACCGCTCTTTATATAGGTCTCTCAAGCTAACCTTCCCGACAGACGGTCGATTAACGACCGATAATGAAATCGGAACGGGAAGCCTTGGACAATCCGTCGGCGTCTTGATCCCGATAGATTTCCGACCAGTCTGTGTTTAAGGGACGTAGGCTTAAATCATTTTTATCAAGCTAGCCAGCCTGAATGTAAGGGGCTTAAGAGATCGGGATAAGCTTGTCCGCCTGCTTCGGGTCATTTGGTGTAGAAGTGGCCGCGATCCAGAAGAGACACTTTGTTTGCAACGTCGATGCCAGTGTGGTCTAACGACTTTGTCGTCTATTCAGCATACGGGGACAGGCAGGCCAGAGGTGTTTCCTTGTTAGTCACACGTTCCCTGGATGCGATGGTAGACCTTATCCATGTGGGCGCGGGCGGTTGGTCGTGGCCGATATTACCGTGAGCAATGGTTCGTTTCGTGTCGTTGCGGCTTATGCGCCCAACGATCAGGAGGAGCGTGTCGACTTTTTCCGTTGGTTGGAGCCGTTCCTGGTTGATTTTTCGCGCTAGTGTTAATGTAGGACTGGATGCCGTCCTGGACCCCAAGATAGATAGGGGTGGGATGCTAGCGGGAAGGTATCGGGCGATGAAGCTAGTCAACTCAAAGAAAGGCGCTATTGAGACCCCTTTTCAAGTATACCTCTGTCAATGGGAAATCGATCGAGGACCCGAAGAACTTTCGTAGCTTGGTTAATCTGATCGGCGAGTTTGGGCTCGTCTATAGATACCGGGTCGATCATCCGAGGTGGGAAATGTGGACGTGGGCGCTTAGTTAGCCGTCTATCTCGGTAGCCAGCTATCTGGACAGAATGTTAGTGTGAAATGTCGACCTAGATTTATTAGATTGTCCACGTACCACTGGTTAGACTATTCGGATCATAAACTCGTCTGTGCCCGGATGGTGTTAGGTGCTAGGCCTAGAATGGCTGGACACTGGAAGTTCAACGTGTCCTTACTGGCCAGGCGGAACTTTCAGCTGCAGCTGACTAGATTAGTGCTGCGGAATTAGTGGGGCCGGTTATTTGGAGTAGGTGGTGGGAGAGGCTTAAGGACAGAATTTTGTCTTCACCACTGAATATAGTCAACGACTCGCTCTAGATAAGGTTAAAAAGGTGAAGGCTCTAGATGATAGTCTGTCCCGGGCGGTGGCTGGGAGGAGGATTCCCTAGAGATAGCCGTAGCTAGGCGGGCCCTGAAGCGTGAGGCTAGCAAACGCTATCAGGGTCAGGTAATTAGACATAGGTTAAACAAGATGTCTAACGAAGCAAAGGTTCCGATCGGTACATTTGTGAGGTCATTACCCCGGAGTGGAGTACTGTGCGACCAAAGACATGTGCGAGGCGTTTCGGCGGCATTTCGAGAGCCGGTTTACCAAGGAGCCTGGTCTCAGTGGTGACGAGTTTCGCAGCTATTCGTTTGGCTTTCCTCGGCTTTCGCCGACTGAAGCGGCTAGCTGCGAGGGTGAGATCGCGGAGGGCGAAGTTTACTTGCCATTGAGGAAGGTCAGCAGAGGCAAGTCTCCGGGACTTGATGGTCTGGCCTACGAAATGTACTTGAGGCTGTCGCACATCTTTGTCCCGATTTTGACAGTGGTGTTCAACAACTGATTCCGGCAGGGGTCCATCCTAGACAGGATTTCCAGGGGCGTGAACACGATGTTGAAAAAGGGCAAGGGTGGTGGGAGGGATTTAGATGATTATAGGCCCATAACTTTGCTAAACACAGAGTTAAAGATTTTGGCTAAGATCCTGACGGAGATGTTGCAGTCAGTTGTCGCGAGCTTGTTGGGACCCGAGCAAACTTGTGCTGTGAGGGGACGAACAATTCATAGCAAACTGCATCTGATCCGCACGATCATAGAGGATGTAAAAGATGACAACGAGGCTGCGCTGATCAATTTGGATCAGTCCAAGGCATTTGACAGGGTTGACCATCAGTACCTGGCTGCTGTCTTGCAGGTCGCCGGATTCGAGCCCGACTTCTGCCAGTGGATTAGCCTCCTGTATCTCTTCCCCAGTGCTGTGATACAGGTGAATGTGAAGCGGTCGAGCGCTTTTGCGCTGTTTCGGTCGGTCTGACAATGTTGTCCGCTGTCATCCTTACTTTATGCTTTGGCGTTGGTGCCCCTCCTTCGCCGGCTGAGGGACGAGGCGTGCAGTCCGGCCCTACGCGGAATCGCCGTTTTCCCTGGTATAGCTCGAACTAGGATTTCTGCGTACGCCGATGACATATCCATTTTCGTGTCGTGCCGTAGCGACATTGAGGTGGTACAAAAGGCGCTTGAACGGTACGAGAAGGTAACGAGGGCAAAGATTAACCGTAACAAGTCTTCCGGCTTGCGGTTAGATGCCTGGATGGGGGTCGCGCTTCCAGGGCCCTATGGTTGGACTGATGGACCCGTCCCCATTCTTGGAGTGTGGTTCGGGCCTGGACTCCAGCTGGAGAAGAATTGGTCAGAAGTACAGGCAAAGGTCGGAGCGTCGGTCGGGACTTGGCTCCGAAGGAGTAGGGCTGAGGCATGTGCCACTTACGTCATGCCCCTTATCCTTTACCGCTTGGCTGTACTTCCTCTTTGCAGGATCCGTCTGGTGGTGATCGAGCGTTTGTTGACCAACCTTGTGGGGTGGTCGCAAACATTGAGCCTGTAAAGAAACCTGTTACCAGCGTCCGTGTCATGGAGGCTGTGATTGCCACACCTGGAGAATCATCGCCATGCCTACGCCGCGAAGACTCGATTGTGGCGAGGAGTGTCAGGAACGCTTTCGCTAGCTGTAACCATCACTCCTCCCATTTCTTGGGGAAAGCGCTGTAGAAGGTTGTGGAAGGTTGTCGAGTTTCCTCAGTGAGTGTTGGTCGGTCTTGAAGGTCATTCCACTTATATATGCTAGCACCCATATAAACGAATCAACATTTGAAGTGTGCATCCCCCCAAAATCAACGTTTTTAGGGAATTTTAAATTTGTTCTTACGTCTACACTTGAAAATCAGTTAGTTCCTGCGATTTAACGACTGGTTGGCATTTCTGTATTAGATTATTGCAAGTTTCTCTTGTATACACATATTGCATATGTCCTGGAAGTTGTTGGGGCCTTGAGTTCGACAGATGATGTCCCATTTAATTTGTAAGGTGAAGTCTCTATCTTTAATCTTCCAATAATGATTAGATAGAGCAGTTTAGTGTCTTAAGGAAGCATTGTAGAAGGAATGTCAGTGACTGTAAAGTCTCTGTTTTCAATTTCCAGCGGATATACTTATGTATGTTTTTTGTCATTGATATTTTTTCCGAAAGAAAACAATTCATTTAGAGTCTTTTTCTTTCCATTACTTTTGTAAGTAGGTATTCGACACTTTAATATTAGAAGATTTGTCAGGAATGGTGAAGTGTTGCAAAAGGCAAGGCGCAAATTTACTATAGATGACCTTGCGATTAAAAAAATTACGTCGTAGTGAATTATTTTCTCTTTTTTGACATATTTTATGTCAAAGTTGTGGTCAGTCTCGTTACGGTGGGCAACCAACGCATTTGATGTATCATTTCGTAAAATGTCCCTTTTGTGTTCATATAATTTTTGTAAATTACAAAAGTGATGGAAAGAAAAAGAAAACGACACTAAATGAATTCGGCTAATAAACAAAAAGAAAAATATCTAAAATTCCCAGCCCCCCTCTGTCCTGCGCATGTGTAGTCCTACCAACAAATTTAGTCTGATTAAGTCCTGAAGGACGAAACGCGTTACCACAAGTAAACTTTTTTCACTTTGTCATACAATTTTCTGTCTCTCTTACAGACACACACGCGCACGCACGCGCACGCACACACACACACACACACACACACACACACACACACACACACACACATATATATATATATATATATATATATATATATATATATATATATATGTATATATATATATATATATATATCAGCACCCAATTCACGAATTGGCAAAGACAAGCGATTGCTGTCAACTTCATTGCTGCTCTCGGTTTTCCACTGGTGTCATCTGAAACAATCAGTTTTAAGATGTTGCTCCCTCATCTGAACTTCAGATAATTCACTTCCACAAGGCAGAAATATGCTTACCCTGTTCCGATGTGGATATGGTCCAATTTTAATCCAATTCGAGCGGTCCAATTACAAACATCGTTCATGGCTTCATTCAGTTTGTCTCCGATCCGATACCAAGTCTAAGAATAAAAGTTATATTTAATATTCAATATTTAATTATCAATTAAACAGTGGTCTCATATTAATCCGCGAAAATTAATAAATGACGGATATACTTACTGGATTATTTTTAAACAAATGAATGTATTTGATAACAATTTTTATCTTGCTTTCTAGCAGAATTTTCTTGTTGAATTCATACTGAACCTGTAAATAGTAAAAAGGTAAACTAAGCGTTAATTTTATGCTTAGAATTTTCGGTTTGGACAATTTTAAAAGTAACCGAACAAGCAGCGAACGTTTTAGATACAAGTATTGTAAATTTAAGGAATGAATACTCGATACTGGACCTGTTGTACATTACAAGATGACAGTCTTTGTGTTCTACAAGTAAACTTTATTATAATGAAAATTCTTAACACGAGAATATTACTCAATATAGCAAATGTGTTCTTTTAATAATAATGAAAACAATGTATTTGCAACGTCATAACATTTTGGAAACTATCCCACTATTTTCCAGAGATAATCTTCAGAAATGGACAATTTATTCTTCAATCTGATAGCATTTATTAAGAATTTTGTGATATTCATACTGTTCTTATTTATTAATTAACTAAGTACAGTATGAGTATTACTAAGTAATTCATGTAAAAAGTCATTCATTATTTTCTATCAACTGCTGATTGCGTTTTTTTAATAATCGCTGTCAAGACCTACCGCATTCCATTGTGTGACTAAGAAATTAAGTTTTTGTTCCAAACTCATAGCGCGTACTTCTTTCTCCAGGAAGTCATACATCTGCTGATCGTAGATGATGCCAACCTCCATTGTGAACTCTGGATAATTATTTTGTTTGGTGCTTTCTTGTTTATTCACTGAAAATAAAATTTAAACTCGATAAAATGAGATTTAATTGAAAGAAACCACAAACCTTGTATAAAGTTAGTTGGCAGCGGTGTGTGTGCATGATTTTAATCTCACGTTCTAGTGCTACCTGTTCAATATATAATTTAAGTAAAATTCTAGAGGGCATAACAGATTTTGAAATACAGTAAAATAGGTACCTCCACAGATTTGTGATATAGGTATCGCAAATCTGTGGAGGTACCTATTCAATACTGAAATGAAATGAAAAATATTAGGTTTGAAATGAATTTAAAAAATGAAAAATCTTTCTTGACGCTTTTTATTTTAGTTTTAATTTCAAGCTAATAGATTAAATTTAATATTTCCAATAAGCAAAATACTTTGGTGTATTTCAAAACTAATTTAAACTGAGCGGAAGTAAATTTTGTTTTCAAATCTCAAAACTCGCTGATTTTAGTGCCATTTTTTAGACTTTCGTCATCGCAATGTAATTTTCTTTATTAAAAAAATCTTTCAAAAATAAAATATACGTTCTGAAACTTTATTTGGGTAATATTAGCTGATTTAAAGTTTAATTAATCTGATTTGAAACAAATATTAATTACTTTAAGTTTAAAATATCGCAGAAATGCATTTTGAACACCGCGGTAGCTGTTTAATTTAGCTTGAATGACAGAGTGAAGTTTATCTAATGTTTTTTTACGGTGGACATATCTGTAAAAATTTGCTTGAAGAATATAAAATGTCACCTTTTTAATATAATTTCTAACTACCCAGTAATCTTTAAAATACAGTAAAATATTCTCCGTAATTTAATGTTTTATTGAATTTTAGGTACTTTGGCTTTAAATTTACTAGTTATATCATCTAACCGACACAAAGTAATGGAGAAATTTAAAAGATTTAAAACTTTATAAATTATTCTAATCAAAATTTTAAAAAAATTAAGAGTTCTTGTTAAAATTCATTATTCATCGAATTTTTTCCCTAATAGTGTCCATAATATATCTTATTCTTAAAAGCAATTAAAAGTTTTTCTAATTAAATAATGTCTTAGTTTTATTGCATTTTTTATTTTACGATTCAGAGCAGATTTTCGGTAACTGGTGTTCCTGATTTTAAAAAAATTGATGATTTAAATTCTCCAAGGAGTTCTGCTAATATAAACATATAATTTCTCGAAATTTCATAAAATTAAATAATTTTGTTACATCTGTTACCCACAGATTTTAAAAAACAAACAAACAAAAAAAGACAAGATTTTTAACCAAAATTTCGAACGTTGAAGGGTGAAATAATATAATTTAATAATAAAAAGCCTCTGGTCTTTCCTCTTGATATAACGATTTTCGCGATAAAACTTTGTTTTTATTAAGTTTTGGGTGTTTTTTCATCATGGTATTTAATCTTTTTAGTAAACCAGTGGAGGTACCTACACTAGAACTGAGATTCCCAAAGAGCGCACCGCGGAATGTTAGAGTTTTTAAAAGATTTTATAGTTCCAAGTAAACTTAAAACTTGTGACATTGTTACAATGATAAGTGACATGTAACTGACATATCGCGAGTCACTGTCCTTCTAGTGTTGAAACATCGCTCTCGAAAGACAATATTAATATTCTGGACTGTTCGAGAATTTTGTCGAACACTGTATATAGTAGTTGCATGTATATACCTAACCCTGATTCTCCACAACCTCATCGTGTTCATTACCTCTTCTTGAGGTGGACCGTTAGCGTCCTGTAACAGTCTTTTCCTTATTTGGTTTACGTGTCTCCTGTGTGAGAATTGTTGTCCCTGAACTATGTAAGCCATCTTGCCAATTCTTTTCTCAATTGTGCCTTGCTCCCAGTAAGATGTGTTATTTTTGTAGGCTTTAAAAAAAACTTTTTCTCCTGGGAGAAATTTTCTTTTTGGTGCATAGGACTGTGTTACTTGTTTTGTTTTACTTGGTAGCAATTTATCAAATGCAGATCTGATCTTTCTCGCAAACATCACTTCTGCTGGTGATAGTGTTGATGGTGTAGCATTATTTGGCGTTATTCAATATACCCGAAGAAATTGCTGTAATGCTTTCTCCGTAGGTACATCGTAGGCGTTTCGTAGCGCTCCTTTGAGTGTATCAACGAATCTCTCCGCCTGCCCATTTGATCTTGGGTGGTAAGGCGGGGATTTTATATGTTTTACTTGATAAATTTCGCAAAACTCTTGGAAATCTGCTGACGTGAATTGCGTTCCATTATCTGTGACTAGGCAATCCACTACACCAAACCGAGCGAATAGCTCGTGGAGGCAATTTATGGTCGTTTCTGAAGTAGGATTTTTTCAACGAAACACCTCCGGTCATTTACTATAGCTATCCACTATGATTAAATAGTAGAAGCCGTCAATTGGTCCTGCATAATCTGCGTGTATTCTTGACCACGGACGATCAGTCTCTAGCCATGGCTTATGTATGATTGGCGGTGCTTTGGCTGCTAAATTACAACCTTTGCACATTTCCACCATCTGAGTAATATCCTAGTCCATATTCTTCCAATAAACATAGCTTCGCATTAGCGACTTAATTCTATTTTTACCAGGATGGCCCCTATGGAAATCCCTTAAGATCCGCTTTTGTAATGTTTTGGGAATTACAACCCTTTCGTTGTAAAGTAACACATTGTCGCATAGAGAAAAGCTGTTCGAAATTTGCTCATTTTTTTCTGCTATTTTTTCTTTTGTTTCATTAATAAATTCGTCGTTTTTGGCTTCATTTTTTATGTCTTGCAATGTGACTGGGAGGTTTCTAACTGTACAACATAGTACTGTCCTGATATTTTCTTCGTTTCTTAATGCTGCGATTACCGTATCTTCCAATGGCTCTGTCTTTGTTGGTATAAGTCTCGACAGACCATCCGCATGCCCGATCTTTTTCGTTGGTAAATATTCCAATCTGAAATTATAGTTCAGAAGAATTGTTCCCCATCTAAGTAACCTATTTGCAGTGTAAACCGGTAGACCTTTTTTCGAACCGAAAATTGTTAGTAACGGTTTGTGATCCGTCTGCAGAGTAAAATGTCTACCATAGATGTACCTATGAAACCTCGTGACCACGAAGATAATTTCTAGAACTTCTTTCTCTATTTGTGAATAATTTTTCTCCGCTGGTATCAGGGTCCGAGAAGCATGTGCGATGGGTTTTATTGTCCCATCTGACATTTTATGTAATATACACGCTCTGACTCTGTAGGCGCCAGCGTCACTTGCTACAATAATTTCTAGTTTGGGATCGTAGTGTGCCAAAAATAAATCTGAAGTTAACATTTTGATTATTTCGTCAAATACTTTTTGGCATTGATCTGTCCACTGCCAACCTTTTTCTTTCTTTAGTAGCTCGTTCAGTGGTGCGCGAAGTTTATGCATTTGAGGTATGAATTCCTGGTAGTAACTTACTAATCTTAGAAAACTTTGTAGTTCTGTTATGTTTTTAGGAACAGGCATTTTTGTTTTATTGCTGTAGACCTTTCAGGGTCTGGTCGTCTACCTTCTTGATCTATGATATGACCAAGGTATTTAATTTCCTTCATGAAAAAATCGCACTTATTTTCTTTTACTTTGAATCCATAGCTTTGTATTCTTTTAAATACTTCCTGTACATGTTCCCTGTGTTGTTCAACGCTTTCGCTATTAATCAATACGTCATCTAGGTATGCAATTGTGTACTCTAGTCAGGCAAGCATCGTATCCATTGTCTATTAGAATATAGCCGGCGCGACCTTAATTCCAAAAGGTAATCTTTGGTATCTGTACAGTCCTTTGTGTGTGTTTATGCATAGTAGTTTTGAACTTTCTTCATCGACTGGAATTTGCAGGTACGCCTCACTTAAATCAATTTTCTAAAAAATTTTACCGCCATTTAATTTAGTGAATACTTCTTCTGGACTGGGTAGAGGATAATGGTAGTCCTTTATTGCTGCGTTCAAACCTGTAGAAAAATCAGCGCAAATTTCGCCTGATTTGTTTTTGACGTAGACCGTCGGAGTGGCCCATTTACTGTATTCTACTTTTGTCAATATGCCAGTGTTTTCGAGTCTGATTAATTCTTGATCAATCTTTTCATTTGACGCAAACGGTACGCTCCTTTTTTTCTTGAAAATAGGCTGAACGTTTTCCTTTACTTCGATATTTGCCGCCATTTTCTTACATCTTTCTAGGCCTGTTGAAAATACTTCTGGGAAACTCGTTTTTAGTTTTTCTTTTAATTTGTCTGCATCGGTTGGTAAGCTTTTTACATTTTGGCAGTACGTACTTATAGGTAGATCCCACAATTCGAATTTTTGCATCCATCCGTTCCGAATAGGTTTTCGGTATTTTTTAAGACGTACATTTTTAGTTTTTTCGTCATTCCATTAAATGTTACGTTTGTAATTACTTCACCCTCGAATTTTATCTTTCTCCCCGTAACTGATCTAGCAATTTTATCCGTTTTTAACATGGCAGGTTTGTTCAGTTTTCTCCATGTTTGTAGGTTTATAATCGTTAAGTCTGATCCAGAATCCAGCTGTAGCCCGACTTTTCTATTTTGCATTTAAACTTGTACGTATTTTCTTATGTTAGTCTCATCTGCTTGGTCAGTCCTCGTGATTCTTATTCTGCTTTTATTTTCTCTTCTATTCCAACAGTGAGAACTTTTGTGGCCTATTTTTACATGATAAACAAGTTTTAAAACGATAAGTACAGTCTTTAAACCAATGCCAAGTCCCACAGCGATAGCATGGACTGGGTGGTAATTTTTTTTTATATTGATTTTTAGAGTTAGAAAATTTTGTTTTACCTGTCCTTGAGGGGGGAAAATCTGTTTGGTTTGTTTGTGAGGAGGGTAAGTTGGTTTGTCTTCGTACTTTATGTATGTGTGCTATTCCAGCTTCTTCTATGTCTTTTGAGTCTTTCTTTCACTAATGCATCTCTGGCAGTCTTCGGCTAGCTTTTGCAGTGTCAAATTTTGTTCACTCTCCAATTTAGTAAGGATTCTGCGTCTCATTTCCGCGTCTTTGGTTGAGACCAGGCCTTGGACGTAAATTAAGCATTTGAAATTGTCCACGCTGAGTTCTGATAATTTGAAGTCGTCACAATATTTGTTGACAATGGACGCGAAAGGTTTTTGTAAGGTTCATGCATTTCCATCTTTTGTGGAATAGTGAAGTATTATGGCTGAAAAGTTCCGTTAGCAGTTTAATGGCTTCGTTGAACGTTAACTCACTTGTTTTTCTTGGAAGGATATTGTTGAAACTTGACTAATGCATGGAATAATAATGCAACACAAAATGTACTTAGAACAAAATGTATTGAAACAAGAAAGTGTACACAATATTTACATATAGTCTTTTGTATATTCCTGGAAAGACCATTCCTGGAGAATGTGTTGACTAAGTCACAGTCGGGCAGAGTCTCTAGTTGAATCTCTTGATTCGCCTCCTTGTCTTCCCGGTACCAACCATATTTATATAGTCGGTACTCCACTATGCAAATTAGATGGATCCTACCACAACACCCCCTTCCCAAGCCTTGGAATCCCTTTTGGATTTCAAAATGGCTTCCTATATGGGATGATGATTATGGCTATTTCTTTGTAGATCCCATTTGCATACTTCATATGTATATGTCAATCCGCTTAATTTTAATATCTTTTCCGTTTTGGATTCACGTCCAATGGGTCCGTGAACTTTCGTTTCCTACCAGATCTTCTCGGTTCAGGAGTATTCTGCGGAGGTTCTACTTGAAAAATATCATACATTGCATCAATGGGATCTTCCTCCTCATCCGGTATACTCTCTTCATGCTCTAGAACGTAACATTTTTTAAGTTGGTTCTGGTGCCTTTTATGAGTATTCTTCGGCCCTTTAATTATGTAAATCAGGTCACCGATTCTCTTGTCCACTATGCCTCGCTCCCAGAACTCAACGTTGTTTCTGTAGCACTTGAAAAACACCTTCTCTCCGGCGGTGTATCTTTTTCTAGCTGTATACATAGTATTCTTTACTCTATTTTTTCCTGGCAAAAGCTTGTCAAACACTGACTTAATTTTCCTAGCGAACATTAGTTCAGCTGGTGCCATGTGTGATTGTGTTCTCTGGTTTGGCGTGATTCTGTATACTTGTAGGAATTGCTGAAGCGCCTTTTCCGTTGGAACTCCTGAGGCTTTTCTTCAGAGCGCGCTTTAACGTATCGACAAATCTTTCTGCGAGTCCATTGGATCTCGGATGATACGGCGGCGTCGTTATGTGGTTAATTTGATATAACTCACAAAATTCCTTAAATTCTTCAGAAGTGAATTGTGTAACACTATTTAGAAACGGCAGGTTAATTAACCAATTAATTAACCACAGAAGTTAATTACGGGGATTACTTAAACCGATAGATAGAACGAAAGACATACTGAGCGATAACTTAAACCGATAGATAGAACGAAAGACATACTGAGCGATATTCTTTTTGTTTTGTTATTTTCCCAAAACAAGGGATCGGTGAAAAGATTTTTTTTGTTTTGTTATTTTCAAGTGCGAATCAAGGTAGTCATTTTTGCTTTCTCGCGGAAGTTTGACGCTGAGACATGCCAAATGTCCCCAGAGTTTTTACCAATTGACTGTGTTATAGTGACAACAGTCTTATCAGAGAATGATGAGATTCTCTGCGAGGACAAAGGAAGGAAAAAGAGAAAGAAAAGAAAGAAACAGAGGGACAAGATTTAACAACTTAGATGATAAGGAAAAAGGCCACCCACATAGCGATGTTGTTTTCATAACGAGACGGCGAAAATTCTGATGGTCATTGTCGTAAAAATTAGTTGATGAATCCCAGAGTTTTTGGGCAGATAAAACATTAACTGTGTCATGATAGCCAAAACTTATATTATCGGGAAAGGATTTAATAGGTTATCTGCCGACCGCATACAGGGCCCGGCCCTGAGTTGAGGAGATGTCGGTTAGACAGGAAATCTGTGTTCTGTTGAAATTCGTTTGTGATAACAAAAGCCATGTTATTGGATTTTTTTTTAATTAACCCAATTTCGCCAAAAATTCCGTCCACTTAATGTTGGCGAAAAAACTTGATTGAGGAATTCCATATGCCGTGAAGTTGGATAAAAATTGAGATTATCATTTGACGCCTATTGGTCGAATAGCCAGGCGGAGGTGATCATGTGACGCAGGGGGGAGGCCTGCCACCGCCCATTGAGAGGATAGGTATAAGATGTTGCTGCGAGGAAGTGGGAAAACCGTTGACGCCCTCTAAAGTATGGTGAGATACCCATATGAGAGCAGAAGAGGGTGGGAGTGGAATAAGATTTCCAAATATGGAAAATGATAATTATTTCTGACCGAAAACAAAGAAAATCCTTATTGGGGATTTGAAATCAACGTGGTGGCCACACCTCGTCCGACCCACGCCGGGTTTGATCGGCGTCCATATAAGCAAACGTCTTCGGGTGTTTTAGAAGAGAGTGAAGTTAGTTTTTGGCAGTGCAGTCCAAGAGCAGTGCAGTTCGCAGAGAGATCCAGTCGAGCCCAAGAGACAAGGGGACTCGGAAGATAACGCCTCGCACAGGTGACCGCACGATTCCATGCCTTCCGACTTAGACTTCTAACCAAGAACAAATTTGTTGAAGTCCGACTTTAGATTTCCTACCAAAGCAAGTTTCCGACTTAGACTTCTAACCAAGAACAAATTATAGAAGTCTGACTTATATTCTCCACCAGAGACGACTTTATTGAAAAACAACCCAGATATCCAGAACTAAGAACGCAAAAGTGTTACAATCCACATTTTTTTCTTCGGGCTGGGAGAGAAAGAGAGAGACGCACTCCTGTAACTCAACAAACCGGCATAAAATTAATCTCTATTCCTAACCAGTCGCTCGCCTTGAAGTTGTTGTTTGTGCTTTTGTTTTTTTTGTCTACACTTATTGTGCAGTATCACCTTGACCCGGATTCGGCTGGCACTACGGCCCGACGTCTGATTGATCTCGTCAACCTAAGATCAAATCACAACGTGGGTAGGTTGAATCGAGATCAAAGCAGTTGCTTCGGTGACCAGGCGTTGGAAGCGAGCCGAGTACGACAAGTTGGTACTAGAACCCAACAAGACTTCAACCGATGTCCCAGGGTTAGCCCGTCACAAAGGACCGACGTCACATTTGGCGTCGTGACCAAAAAGACGGGTGTCACAATTCTGTACCATTGTCACTCACAATACACTCTGGCACACCGAACCGTGCAAATAGTTCATGCAAAAAAGTTGTTGTGGTATTGGACGTAGGCTTTTTGCAGCGTAGTACTTCTGGCCATTTTGTAAAACTATCTACCACTATTAAGTAGTAATAATCTTCTACTGGACCAGCGAAATCAATGTGTAATCTTGTCCACGGATGATCCGTCTTGGGCCATGGTTTGTGTACTATAGGTGGTGCCTTAGCTGCTAACGCACACCCTTTACATCGATGAACCATGTTTTCGATATCCACATCCATTCCTTTCCAATATACAAAGCTTCGCATTAAGCTTTTTGTTCTATTAATCCCCGGGTGACCCATATGAAAGTCCCATAGGATTCTTTTCTGCAACTTTTTTGGTACTACTACTCTCTCACCATATAATAAAATTCCGTCACATATTGAATAAATCTCCTGCACTTTTTGGTCATTTGCTACCATTTTGCTTTTTATTTCTAAAATGAAATCATCGCTTTCAGCTTCTTTTTTGATTTCCTTTGATGTAACCGGTAGCTCTCTTACAATGTTGTTTACCATGCTTTTCACCTCATAATCTGCTCTGATATTTGCAATAATTGATTCTTCGAATCTTTCTTCTTGACTCGGTACGAGTCTTGATAAAGTATCCGCATGAATTATATTTTTGGATGACAGGTGCTTTATGTGAAAATCATAATTGAGAAGAATGGTTCCCCATCTTAACAGTCGATTTGCCGTATAAACGGGTAACCCTTTCTTTGAACCAAAAATAGTGATCAGAGGTTTATGATCCGTTTCTAACATAAAATGTCTGCCATAGATGTATCTATGAAATTTTGTTATGGCAAAATGATACTCAGCGCTTCTTTTTCTATCTGTGAGTAACTTCGTTCTCCTGGGAGTAATGCTCTCGAAGCATGTGCAATTGGTTTTCTAGAACCATCTGGCATTATGTGTTGAATACACGCTCCTACCCCGTATGAACTAGCGTCACTTGCCACTACAATATCAAGTTTTGGATTGTAATGGGTTAAAAAGAGGTCGGACGTAAGCATTTTCTTTATTTCATCAAAGGCTTTCTGACATTCTACCGTCCATTCCCATGCCTTGTCTTTTTTAGTAGTTCATTCAACGGAGCTCTTAGATTGTACATTCCTTTAATAATGAATAATAATTTGCGAGCCCCAGAAAACTCTCTAGTATCGCCACATTAGTGGGCGTCGGCATGTCTCTAATCGCAATGGATCTTTCCGGATCTGGAAATCTGCCATTTTTGTTGATTATGTGACCTAAATACTTAATTTCCTCCAAACCAAATTCGCACTTTGACTTTAAATCCAAAGTCCTGAATCTTTTTAAATACTTGATTGAGGTGCTCTCGATGTTCGTCGACGTTTGCACTCCTTACTATGATGTCATCTAAGTAGGCACACGCAAAGTCTAAATCAGTCAACATGACGTCCATAGCTTGTTGAAAAATGGCTGGTGCCACTTTAATACCAAAAGGAAGCCTGTTGTACTTGAATAAACCTCTATGCGTGTTTATCCCTAGTAACTTCGAACATTCCTCTTCGACGGGAATTTGGAGATAGGCATCTGATAAGTCGATTTTTGAAAATATCACTCCGCCATTTAGCTTGTTAAAAATCTCCTCCGGACTCGGTAACGGGTAATGGTAGTCCTTAATTACCGAGTTCAACCCTGTCGAAAAATCAACGCAGACTCTGATTTGGTTTGATTTCTTTTTTATGCACACAATCGGCGCAGCCCATGAATTAGATTCTACTTTCGAAATAATTCCCATTTTTTCCAACCTATCAAGTTCTTCGTTAACTTTCTCTACACTCGCGAAAGGCACGTTACGTTTCTTTTTAAAAATTGGCATAGTATTTTCCTTTAATTCAAATTTAGCTTCAAACTTGTTACATCTTCCAAGACCAGGTGTGAAGGTTTCCGGAAACTTTTTCTTTAATTCATCTTTAATGTCCTGTCTTGTTTGCGTATTACTTTCTACTTTTCTGCAGAATGAGTTTAACGGTTTATCCCATAATTCGAATGTTTCAATAAAATCTGTACCCATCAAGTTTTGTCCGTTTTTCAGAATGAAAACTTTTATTTTTTTAACGATCCCGGGAAGTACAACCTCGCCTTCGAAGTTAATTTCCTTTCCAGTTACCGTTCGAGCGAGTTTCGTTGACTTCATTATTGTAGGCCTTTTTAAAATTTTCCATATTTTATAGTTCATTATTGTTAAATCTGACCCCGAATCGAGTTGAAATTTGATATTCTTTTTAAATATTTCAGTCGTCACATATTTCCTCAAATCTCTATCTGATTTGATATTCGAATTTGTTTGTCTAATTCGGCTATTGAATTTTTTCGTTTTACAACACGATCCTTTGTGACCATTCTTGTGGCACACGAAACATTTCTTATTTCTATATGGGCAATTTACCTCCCAATTTCTTTCGTTACAACGTCTGCAATTATATGGTGGGACCTTTTTTCCATCCTCGTTCTTTTTATTTAATTTTTCTTGTCTATTTTTAAAATACGCCGAATTTTTTCTCCAATTTTTTGCTGATGGGTAATTTGACTGTTTTATTATTTTTTTAATATAAGCAATGCCAGCTTCTTCGATTTTTTGAGACTCTTTCTTTAAACTTACGGCCCGTTGACACTCCTCTGCTAACTTTTGCAGGGTAAGGTTTTGTTCAGATTCGAGTTTAGACAAAACTCTACGTCTTATTTCGGCACTCTTACTGGATACCAGTCCTTGAGCAAAAATTAAACACTTGAATTCTTCAACCGTAATCTCTGCCAATCTGAAATTGTCACAATGTCTATTCACTATAGATGCATATGTTAAGTAATCCTGATCGTCGGATTTAGAGACATTCATGCATAACCATCGCTTATGCCAAAGCGACATATTTGCTCCAAACAGCTCTTTTAGCAATTTCACTGTTTCCGAGAATTCCAATTCAGTTGTTTTTCTCGGTAGAATAAAATCTACAAATTTGCTATGTTCTGCTGTACCTAGCTTTCTTAGTAATAGACTGACTTTTCTTGAATTCGACCAGTTTTCACAGTCTGTGTAGAAAATATCTTCATATCGTTTAAAGTACGCTTCAAACGTTTTTTCTTCGTCTGGCACATAGTTGAAAGTTTCCAGCGAATTAAATATGGTGTTATTAGAATATGAAGAATTTCCTTCATTTGCCTGATAGTTGTTTAATTTCTCCAGTGTTAACTTTTGAATTTCTAAAAGTCTTTCCTCTTGCTGTTCTTGATATTTTTGCTGTCTTTCATCTTGCTTTTCTTGATATTTTTGCTGTCTTTCATCTTGCTTTTCTTGATATTTTTGCTGTGCTATCTGTTGTTCCCTTATTAATAAGGCAAACTGTGATATGACTTTGGATAATTCATCCATCTTTAGCTGATAGTGTTCATGCAACAAAGAATATACTTTTAATTTGTGTATCCATGGATATCATATAAGCTGACCAGAAAATCGAAACAACGTACGACTTTTTAATTGTATGTCTTGCTTTTACATTCACGCCGGTGATAATCAACTTTGGTATTTTTTTTTTTTTTTTTTTTTTTTGTGAACAGAGACCGTCGGACTTTTTTTTTCGTTTTCGACTTCTATTCGCTTATTTTAATGACAACTTCTGATTTTATTATCAGAGGTAATTTGTCACTATATTGTTGAACAAACAAAAAAATAATTTTTTAAAGTTCGTTACCTTTCAAAGTCGACACGGTGTATTTGTGCGCCTTTTAATTCCATGCATGTTTTGTAGTCGGCCAGTTTTTTTTCTTTTCTTTTTAACGGGTGTCTCGTTGTAGATCATTTTTTCAATTTAAAATCACCGTTATTCGTTTACGACACATTTCAAATTTTTCTGAGTGAACGTTCCTTTATGCTTAGTCGTCCTTTAACGAGTTCTACATATCCAGAAATTCAGAATCCTTCGTCGTTACGTTAAATGTTGGCCTTTTAATTAATAATTTTTTTTCAGCCTGGGTTCTTCAATGACTTGTCCCAATTGTTGAAAACTCTTAATTATTAATTCTTTTTTTTCCGTATGGTTCTTACTACTTCGTCGCCATTGTTGAAACTTGACTAATGCATGGAATAATAATGCAACGCAAAATGTACTTAGAACAAAATGTATTGAAACAAGAAAGTGTACACAATATTTACATATAGTCTTTTGTATATTCCTGGGAAGACCGTTCCTGGAGAATGTGTTGACTAAGTCGCAGTCGGGCAGAGTCTCTAGTTGAATCTCTTGATTCGCCTCCCTGTCTTCCCGGTACCAACCATATTTATATAGTCGGTACTCCACTATGCAAATTAGGTGGATCCTACCACAACAGATATAATCTACGAATTTTGTATATTCGCATGTGCCTAATTTTCTTAGCAATAGACGCACTTTACGTGTGTCTGACCAATCTTTGCAGTCAAATTCATATAGATCTTCGGACCTTCGGAAGTAGTTTGCAAAAGTTTTATCTTCGTCGGGTGCGTGCTTGAAATCTTCGATAGTACTCCAAATAGTGTCTTGTGAGAGAATTGTTTCGTTCTCAGATTGTTGCTCTTTATTTGACATTACACGTAGCAATAATTCTTGCAATTCCAAATATTTCTGTTCGTTTTTTTTGCTGCTGTTGAAATTGGATTTTGATAAGCTCCACAATAGTTGACTTAAAATCTTCCATGTTAACGTATTTTTTGTGTAACCTGATATTCTGTGACCTGCGGCAAAAAAAAATTCCTTTGTTGCCAGTGAAATTTGATATTCAAAAAGAAAATTCTTTTTTTGTGTGTGTTCGCGTAGAAGTAGTTTTTTTTTAGAATCTCGCGTAGAACTTGTTTTTTTTTTTTAGAGTTTACTCGTTGACCACTGATATGTGCGACGGATAGCAAAAAAGTATGTCCTCCGCGTATAGAGTTCGTTTGATCTTGGGGGTTTCCTCGTCGCCACTGTTATGTGCGACGGATAGCAAAAAGGTATGTTCTCCGCGAATAGAGTTCGTTTTTCCTTGGAGGTTTCCTCGTCGCCACTGTTATGGTCCAGGTTCCTTGTACCACGGTGATGATTCAAGGTAGAACCAATGAAGAATAACTCGAACACAGGTATGGAATAACACAGATATATTACAAACAGAATATGTACAAAGAAATAGAAGTGTTAGTAATAACAATCAGGTTAGGTTAGAGAGAACCATGTTGTCTCGAAGTATCACTATCCAATCTTACAGTAATCTTACAGTAATCGTCTGACGCGAGTCTGTCTCTGACTGACTGACACTGACTCTGTGTCTGACTCACACTACTGCTTCCTCTTGAGGCGCAGTATTTATGCTGTACGGGATAGTCCATTACTATTATGGGTAAGTTCCCATAACAAAAAGGCACAAAGAAGTTATGTTACAGCGGTGGGAAAGTGACTGAAGTCGAGATGCCAGGTCAGGACCAATATCATTGCAAATTCTTTTTTGTATTTTATCAAGAATCACTAAATACATAGCAGAAGCACAGACCAGATATGGCAGCAATATTGAAAGCATGGACGAATGGTAGCCTCGATGCAAAAAAAATGTCTAGCACAAAAAAAGCCAACCAACTTTCCTAACACTAGACCTGGCAGTTGATTGAATATAATCTTTCCACTTCATGCCAGCAGAAAACGTTAACCCGAAAAAGTGCAATGAGTCACACTCTCCTCCAGGTTAGCATCAGCCATATGCTGACGGAAGACATAAAAAGTGCAATGAGTCACACTCTCCTCCAGGTTAGCATCAACCATGCCTGACGGAAGACATAAAAAGTTCTCTCGGACGATCAAAAGAGAGCAGTTCCGTTCCTGCCCCAGTAAAACTTTTCATTCTACTTAACACTTTAGCCGCCGTCATTCTTTTCGATTATTAAATGCGGATGCGTTTTACTGATAAGTATTGAGTTTAACGGGTTACAACTACCAACTTTTGTAAGCATACGTCAATACTAATAAATGTTTTTATCGCATCCTATAAAATAGCATAGAGACTGACTTAAGACGTGAAAAAATCCTTATGCACTTAGGTGATTCAGAAAAAATAATTTTGTTAATGCTACATGTGGAAAATGTGTATTGTGTAAACAATAAAAAGGTTACCCTCTGTGTATAGAACTAAAAATACTCTCATGTTGTAAACTGGAAAATTTGAAAAACAATAGATAAAACAGATACAGAAAGACTGAGATCTCGATTCAATTGTTGCATGTGTGTTTGTATTTACATGATATAGGGCAACTACAACAGTAAAGGCTTTTGCACTTTTGGAGGATTTCATCTTGACTTATTGTATGCAGGTTGTAATAATTTCTGATACTATTATACCTTGTTCCATGAGGAAAGTGGAATTTCTTTTCCCGATTAGAATTAAACCATTGCCACAGCTCGGGTGCGGAGGTTCAAACTGATAATCTGTATTATTAATCGTGATGACGCCACGCTTGAATAGAAAAAAAAAGAAATAACGTATTTTCATAACGAGAACAAGAAGAAAGGAATGGATCTAATAGACTGTTTCAAATGCTAAAAAATAAAAGAAAACAATAGAGTTGAATTGATCTTAACATAGATTCACTTAGGGTTTAGTTTAAATGATCAAAACTAACTTGTGCTATTTGTTCTCAGTGAAAAAACGGAAAATTTAAATGTTTTTATGCATTAGTTTTAGTTTAAAGAGAAAACTTTCAGCATTCACTTAAGTATTTAAATTGTCCCAATTAAGATACTCATTTCTAAAATCTCACTAAATTGATATGATTTGAGTAATACTCATATTTACATTAAAAAAATCCCTTTCGAGTGTTATCCTTACACATATGGGAATAGTTATGTGCACTATACCCATATTCAGACGTGAATACGCATCTGAAATCAAATTTCATGTATATATTGAAAAGAAAATTAAAGAATAAAATATGAAAAACGTCGGGAATTGTAAATGTACGATGAAAATCATCTTACCCAACCATTACAATAGGAGAGTGATGCCATTCCTTGGCCGTGCTCTAAACGGCCAGATAAAATACAGCGAGGACTAAAATGCACGTTTCTTTCATCTTCACCATTTTCATCTGTAATGACAACTTGTGCGTTTGGGTGGAACACAGAATGTGGAAATTCCAAAATAACGTCCAGTTGAAATGTTGATGCATTCAGTTTCACTTTTGTTTCGATGATATTGTCAGGGATCGGAATGTAGCAAAAAGTTTCACTATAAAAATAAATGACACTACAGATTCTTTGGTCATTCTTAACGGTTTTGTAAGTATAAACCTAAATCAAAACAAAAGATCGCATATTTTAAAGTTAACGGCTCATTTTATTAATTACATCAGTCGATTTCTGTTTAGTGTTTGTCATAAAAATAGCCACAATAAATGTTCAGTCAATGCAAAAATTATTAACTTAACATTCAATTACACACATACATAAATTACGAAAAAATATTGGATATTTTTGCTGACACAATAATTTAATAGTGTGGCTCACATCTTTATTTCCCCTTTGAAACATAATAAAGCATATAGATGTTTAATGAGCCAAACACGTGGAAGGTTTTGTAAATGCATTAGCTTTTACAATGAATAGAAATCAATTGTGCATTTTAATTACAGATTAAAATAGGCAACATTTATCTGTGAAACGCAAGCATTGATTAGTGAGCATGTCGGAAAAGAGTGCGAGAGGAAAAACTGACACAGATCGTAAAAAGTAGGCAATATGTCTCTCTTTTACAAAGTCTAGCATTTATATTATAGAAATCAACAGGATGAGTAGAATATAAGATATACAAAAATATAAGGTATTTGAATTCTTAAATTAATTATTTTCAATATTCATATTTTACTAATCTTCTTAATCTTATTGTTGCTTTTAATCACATTTTAAGTCGTAAGTGAATCTCAGACCAATCCATTTATTCAAGCTAATTACATAAATATTATGAAGCTACTCATCCTGCAATGTTTTGTTAAAAAGCAATAATAATAAAATGAAGAAAACAAGTAAAAATCTTACCAAATATTTAAAATCAGAGCACAGGAAAATTTTTCTCTAGAAGCAATGAAATAATTTTCATATAGTCCGCTTCTAGTTTTTCCACATATTTATCAAATGGCCTAAAATTGATCATATTTTTCAGCGTCAATCTGCATCTGTGTAAGTATTTAGTTTTCAGCAAAGTTACACCAGAAAAATTATTTTAAAGGTCATATAGATTTCATTTTGAATTCCTAACGACCATAGTTTCGACACAAACTTAAAACTAGGGAAACACATGAAAGCTAAAAAAAAAAAGTTTAAAATTAATGACCATTTAAAATGGTAGCGACAAATTAAATGCAAATATTATTTTCAAGTGTAAGTGAATTCATTTACCTGACATATTCTCCAGAGAGTGTTGCCCAGAATAATTCCTTAAAATTATCTGTTGGATAAAGGGAACAGAAATTAAAGAATATAATTTTATGCAAATGGATTGCATGCACATGTGTCTAAGAGAGAGAGAGAGAGAGAGAGAGAGAGAGAGACAGACAGACAGACAGACAGACAGACAGACAGACAGACAGAGCGTATGTGCGTTTGTATGGGAGAGAGAGAAAAAAAGAAGATAGACAAAGAAAATAAAGAGAGTGTTGAAAGACAATAAAAAAGAAGTGGGAATTAAAGAAATAGAAAAGAGACATGATAAGAAAAAGAGAGGGGGGCGAAAAAACAAGAAGTTGTAGAGGAAATGTAGATGACATATGAAAAGAAAAGTTCAAAAGACGAGGAGAATAGACAATTCGATGTAGAAGAATCAATTGAAGATAAAAAGAAAAATAAACAGCAAAAACCCCCCAAAAAAACAAAACTGAGAGCTTTCAAAAAATGAAGAAAAAAACAAACAAGGGAAAAGTAGAATAATTGATAAATATTTTAATATTCATACGACTGAACTTATTCTCACGTATATACATTGCATATATTCCACTGTGTACGTGTGGGATTCACGCTACCCCCACCTTCATTTTGACGCACGCGCGACATTTTCACCCCTTCCTCTCACTTTCGACCGGTTATAGTAGTAAACCGTTGTCTTAGCCGAAGATGAGGAAGAATTCATATTTTTCGCGCGCTTTTGCGTTGACGTCACGGCAAATTTGTTTTTTCAAAATCAGTCGCCCCAGGTCGTTTGACCTGACAGGCTCAATTGCCGGTAACCCCATATATACAGACAGAGACATTTTATTCGGCAAAGCCTTACCCTGATCTCATGGCTCGTCGCGGTATCTTACACTGTCGTCACCTTAGGACAGAATTTCCATTCCAACGCGAACATCTTTTAGCGAGCCTCTCAACTCCCAGGAACTTTCAAAAAAGTTCCAACCTGATGAACGAGCATTTTTCACATTCTTCGCGTACATTATTTTGTCAACACAACTTTTCTTCTGATAGAAAACCCTTACCAGGTTTAAAATCCGTAAGAAAAGAGGAGGAACGTCTTTTTTCCTCAGAAAAATAGTGACAAAATAGTGGCCATATACTATATCAACCGGATCAGCAACACTTGATAGCATACACCCTTTCAGCAAGCCTTTCAGCAACCCTTTTATGCCCTTTCAGCCACACTTGATAGCATACACGCAACTATATCGCCACACAACTACCCAGATCATTCCCAACTATATACAAGTGTGTATGAGGAGGGGGAGTCTTCAACACCTTTGCTAAGCAAAGAAAACCACATGGTACTGACATTCATACCAGCCTGAATTATGCATCTGATCAAGTCGATATATGCCGATGTATTGGCTCAGCGTCTCATTTTGTTTCTTAACGTGAAACCCTTTCGTGGTTTTATAGTTAGGATGGATTTTGTTGACAAGCTCCAGAATAAGAAGTTCTCAAAATTAGTATGGACTTAGACTGCTCGAATTCAATGTTACTCTTCATCGATTACAGCGTATCGAAGTAGGCGTCCATATTTTCATAATGTAATCTATGCGATCCATAGACTCCTTCGGGCCTGAATAATTTTAGGTAGCGCTATATCTAAGATGACTGGAAACTAGAAATTCATCCTTATTGGATGAAAAGGCTTCCAGAACTGGCTAATACTAATTCTAAAGCAGTAATTGATAGCTGATAGATCAAGGAAGTTATGCTGTTTACTTTTGATTATAATAAAATAATCAATCTGCGCAAACGGCATTAGATGATAGTGAAGATCAAACACAGTTAAAGTAGACTTGATAGCAAGAAGGTTCAAGTAGTTAAACATGATATCTTCTGAGACCACGCATATGATCGCTGAACAGTGTAGAGTGCAGAATATCAAAACAGCACGTGTCACATTACCAGAAAGATGACAATTGACCGCAAACGAAAGTATTTTTTAGGGATTTCAGGATTACTTCTAGAAACTCTTTATCAAGGAGCCTGGTCTGACACCTATCTCAGAATTTCCTTGAGGGAACTAGAGGTGCTAGATACAAGGAGCCACTATAAGAGAATTTGGAGTCGGAATGCGCCTGAATAGCGTTAGAAATATCTAGGTATCGATGGTTTGCTGTACGATATGTAACTGAAATTGTCGCATATGTTTTCTATTGGATTAATATCTGGAGTGGCTGTGGACTATTTCATTAAATTGATGTCTTTGAAATATTTTTGATAAGGTGTGTCATAGCCAGTTAGAAATATGAAGCCTCATTGATTTGTATGAATATATTCTTTAGCGTAAAGCGTTTTCATTGTAACCTGCAAAACTCAAAAATATCTTTTACAATAATTCTCTGCATTGATTTTGATACAATCATCAACTATGAAGGGACCTAAAATTTTACTGACGACAACACTAGCCTGGAATATTATTTCACATCCCCACTGCTGCCTTCTAAGTTGTGTTAGTTGACTATTTGCATTAAGGACCAAAATTCTAACTCAGCCATCAGGTTCATCCAACGTAGCTCTACATTAATTACTGTGGAAAAATCAGTTTTCATGTACTTTTTTTTGTTCAATTTTCACGTTTTATTTTGTGATATTTACTTAAAGGTCGTAATTTGTTGGCTTTCATGTCTTTAGCTAATTTTTATTAATATTCTGCATCCTTTCTTTCAATTTACATTCGCAACATAAGCTTTTTTAAATATTTTTGAATGGTCAGTCCACTTTTGGAGGAGGCATAGTGGCTGATCCGTTTCTAGTGATAAACCTGCTCAGTTATATGAATTATCAGAGCAGATTTGCGAGAGTAATTTTGGGTGGGATTTATTTAGGTGTAAGTATTTTAGGGGGATAAAGAACATTGTAGGAGACTGAAATTATTGTTAGTCGATCCTTGGTAGTGTACTTTTGGGTCATTTTTGTTTTGAGCTCTTGAAATTATTTTCCGACGTCATTAGCGTCCCTCTTTTTCCTTTACCCGAACTGGCATTACAGGAAAATACTTGGCCTCTTAAAAAATAGGGAAAGGCTTGTTTGTGTTAGAAATCCTTCCCTAGCTTTATAAAAATTGGTGTATCAGTGTCAGTCCGAATCTTTGTTAATAATCTTTTAGGGTTCAACGTAAACTGAACAGTACAGTTACTCAAACGAAACGGCGTCACTCATGTCACACAAGAATCAAATAGGTTTTACTTAGCGAGAGAATGCCTGCTTATTGACTATATTTAATTTTTATTTCTCCCTTTATGTTTCCCATGTACATCATCCCACTATGTCAAATGACAGAAAGTAAAGTTTTCTGACGATGTAAAAAGATTTTCAACGTTTTATTTACCTTTTAATTTTTAGATTATTCCTTACATTATTTTATCTCTCACATTAATTTTCAAGCGGTTAACTTACTATTCTGTTGCATTAGATTTATTTTATGGGAACACATGCTAATAATCAAAGCAAAATATACACATGCTAAGGTTATCAAAATAGAAGAGAGTACGACGAGTTTTTCTTTTGAACATATTATGATTTGTGACCAGACTGTATTTGCGAGAGAACCTAACAGACTAGTACAAAATTAATGAAAAATATTTATCCTATATTATCCTATCTTAAATCATATACGACCCACATGTGAATAGCAGATATCTGAAAGTAGACATACCCATATGTCATAAAACAAAACTGAACACTGAATAAGATAAAGTCAACTTTCAATTGTAAAATATTATTTAGAGATCGCTTTAAAATTTCACAGATTTAATTGTGCCGCCGTTTGGCATGGCTTAACTTATGGTCATTAATTAAAAAATTACGCAAAATTTTCCCATCCTGGTCTTGTTCAAAACCAGATATTTCACAGATGGTCCTCCGGTCAGTCATTCCCCCAACCCTGCCGGGGTCATTGCACTCCAACGACAAGGAAACTCGAGTTTTGGTTACAGATCAAATCTTATGCATCCTATATATTTTGTGTTTTCATAACCAGTACTTTGGAGCTAGGTCATTAATCAGCTGTCAGCTTGAAGATCGCCATATGTCTTCTCGTGGTAATATCGCCTTTCCTTAAGTAGTTTTTCTGGTTTTAGAGAATTAAACTTTTTTGGAAAAGAGAAATATTCATTTTTTTCTCTCGGTCTTTCCATTTATCAGCGCCAAATAGTGTCACAATTGTACACACATAAAAGACTGAGCATATAAATATTTATAGTAAAATATATAACAAAGTTCCTAACTGTATGAGGAGTGTTGAAGCAAATGATCCTTGAAAACTATATATATATATATATATATATATATATATATATATATATATATATATATATATATATATATATATATCATTCGCAGACAGTACTGTTTCCCTGTACCACAGACATCCGAATGCCGACCGATTTGGTGTCAGTCAGAGTTTCTACCACTGAACTATCATCAGAGAGCAACAGTTAATTTTAGCGTATAGTTTTTACGAATGTAAACAAATGCCAATCAGTCAGAGGGCTCTAATTCATTTTACTGCAGATCTTTGCATTAGCGCAGGTGGCTGTTGTTTATAGAATCAGCCTGTCTCTCAACAGTGCTCAATTGAATTATATTTTCAAGAGGTTATATATATATATATATATATATATATATATATATATATATATACAGTGAGAGAGAGAGAGAGTAAACAGTCACCTCAACCTTCCTTTCTCCAATATTCGTGGCATCCGTAGCAATTTCTGTAGTGTAGAATCTTTTCTCATGAAATGTTCTCCAGTTATATACGCACTTTGTAAAACTAATTAAAATTTTCCTATGGTTACCAATCAATTTTCTCTTTCAGGCTTCCTTTTGTCGAAAAAAATTTACGATGCATATGCATGGCCTTGGTGTTTACATCCTAGGAAAATCTACCAATTGCAAGGGAATTATATCTTGAGTCCTCAGACAATTCTTTAATATATTTTCGACTTTCGTTTTTGCACTCTGTTAGCGATTTCTTTTTACTTTATCGATCTCCTTCTCAGAACTGTAACATATTAGACAAAATTTCTGACACTATAGGAATAGCTCTCTCTCTCTCTCTATCTATCTATCTATCTATCTATCTCTATCTCTCTCTCTCTGTACATTGATTTGTGAATATTTTTGTGTTTGTTAATTGTAATGCTCATCACGTCAAGTGGCTTAAGCATTCTAATTTTACTGATCTGTCCAGTATTTAGATTTTCAGCTTCTCTCAGTCAAATTATGAATTTCCTTACTCGTTTCCATAATAAATCTGATCAACATTCTTCTTTACTTGGTTTGTTCCTTACCTCCTCACCTAGCTCTTATAGAGAATCACAGCTCTTAGCAATTCGGATTACACTGTAGTATTTGCTGATATTTTTTCAGTCGTCTATTAGAGAGGAACCTCCTATTCACAAGACTTCTTTCTGTTACCAGTGGGGATTCATTTCGTGACTTACATCGAGACGCCCCTTGGATTGGCATGGTCGATATAAACGTCCGCAGAATGCTGGCTAGAATGTTATTCTAAGTGAAGAAGATAGCTTTGCAAAGATCACGCACTGTTTGGAATGGACGTTCATTTCTATATGCTTCCTTTGCCATCCACCAAAACATTTTCAATTGAGTACAAATCGGGCAAACACGTTGGATGGTTAAAAAGAATCACGCTATTCATCAAGAAAAATCCTTTGTTTTGCAGGCTTTATGGATTGCAGTGTTGTCCTGCTGAAAGATCCAGTCATTTTCACATAAGTGAGAGCCTTCAGTCAATAAAGATGCTCCTTTCATAATGCCAATGTAACCAGACGCGGTTTGACACCCCAGTATTACCAGAAACGCCATTGTTCATTGGAAGGAGATAGCACTTCAGATTATGATGGAACCTCCTCCATTGTATCGTATAGAAAATTTCTCCAATAGGATATCTTTATTTTTATTTTTCAATGACTCATTGGCGCTTCTCAGCAAAGTTTGACCGAGATGTTTTGTGATGTGGTCTTTGAATTTTAAAGCTTTTCTCTCGGAGATGCTGTCTTATTGTTCTCGATGGGATTTTACGTCCGTAAGAGTTTTAATCTGGTTCGATGATCGACTGGTGTGTTGCCGGACAACCTATCAAATTCTGTTCAACGCCGAAGATATTTTCTTGAACTGACCACTTGAAATTCTTATTCCTCGGGGTCTTTTAAGAAATTTGCAACATCAGTTTTACTACGTCCAATCTCGCCAGCGATGGTGTGTTGAGAGGGACCTTACTTTTGCAGCTCAACAATTCTACCACGTTTAAGCTCTATCAACATTTTAGCCTTTGCCATGTTTTTACCTTATGCGACGCAGGAGATACCAATAGGAGATGTTGACTGCACTAATGCTTGAACACAAATGACTAAATTTCGTTATTGTGTTTACCAATTAAAGCGTCATTTAAAATATGATCTTGAACTTTTGACCAGATAGTATTTAGTCTAATTTCCCAGTATACAAATTTCCCCTATTAAATTCTAAAAAAAAGTTTTTAATTTTAATTTTTCCTTTTCTTATTTTAATATTTCGAAGTTCTAATCAAATAAGTTGTTGAGTCTAACTACGCAAAAGGTATTTTTTTATTTTCATTGGGCTTAGATTTGGGCCAGCAATATATATATATATATATATATATATATATATATATATATTCGAAGTAACTTCTTCCCTTCACTTTCTCGAGGCAATAGTGAAAAAGGAAAGAAATCTCCCCATTTCGAGCATGATGATTTTGGATTTCCCAAACTAACAATTATAACTGCAACGAATTTTTGAACACATTCAAAAACAAGTCAAATCTAAGCCATGCAGAATATGATTGATTACTATCTGAAATTCCGTAAGCTGCAAGGGACGCGCAAATTTCGAACATGATGAAATGAGTTGTTATAACTGACAATGTACTCTCACTTTTAGGAAGAAATGTGAAAAGGAGACCCCCCACTCAGTTTCTATTAGAGGAACAAATTCCAACATTAGTCAAAATTCTTCCTTTGCCTTTTTTAATTTATCTGGAGCCAATTGACTACATATGTACAAATAAAACATACGTGAGAATATGATATGTAACGCTATAGGGTGACTTTTTCTTGTGGAACGACTGCTTATCGTTCAGTGAATGGGTTGTTTTCAGTATTGGTCATGGTGGGGCATAATGGTTCTACAATAGAAATTGATTCTGAAAATGTATATTGTGTCTTAGGAACTAAAAATCAACATCTATGCATATCGACCGACGGACGTGTAAAACAAACAAAAACGACTCTTTCTACATCAACAATAAAATAAAAATAAAAAAATAACCAAGGAATCATACTGTAAACCAGAATTTATCTTCAGTATTTACATTAGTCGGACTATTATCCTCATCATCCAGTGACAGACCCAAAGAGTGTGAGTTCAATACCCGGTTAAGGCAGTGGAGAACTTTCAGATGGAAAATTAGCAGGAGATAACTGATAACTGACATCAATCAAACATGGCACGTGGAACTAGAACAGTCTACCCCAGTGATCGAAATAAAGGGTTCAGTTCGAAATTCCAACCACCTTAAGAAGGCCGGAGCGTACAACGGCCGCAATGTTGTGACAAATATGACGACAAAGATGAGGACAATAGTCCGACTAATGTAAATACTGTACATAATACCTCATCTCAGAAATATAGACAGACTCAGAATTTATCTTGTTTGAAGAATCAGTTATATTTATATTCCTGTCTATATTTGTAGCAGGTATCAAAGAAATCCAGACACCGCTATCCATCAAGAAATGTATACTTGTAATGTTGTCCATAATATTTAGCAGGCAACAATTCTCTCGCGCAAACACGCTTAGCCGACGCCAGTTTCTAGCCTAGCAATTTCTCACTAAAGAAGGAACATGCTAGCTTGCACAAGCGCGCTTTCGCACGGTACGTAAAGAGTATATGGAGTGAGGCACATTTTCAGCTTATTTTCTGCTTTGTCATCCATGACTCAAAGAACGCCAAGAGAGAATTTTGTTTATGCTTTAGCTTGATAGTTTAGCTTGTCCTTTAACTAATGCAGACAAAACACCAGAGTCAGTGCAATGGACACTCGATCCTGGAGTTGACGCAGGGATAGAGGAGCCAGAATTTTTATCGGCAATCTATAAACAATCATTTTAAGCATATCAACTGCAGGTGGAGATTAAATGTTGAATCCCAAATTTAAGTGTATGTCTAGAGAATGAACTGAAACCGCCAGAGAAAACTTAAGTTTATCATTGTAACCAGCCTCAGTATTTGCTAAACATAACGCAAGATCAGATTTCACAAACGGCCGGCTAAGATTATACTGCTGGCAGAAGTATCAACGTTCGACAAGAAATACGAAAATACGTGCAGTGCCGAAAGAATGAAGAATATTAAATTACTGCCTACAGCCAAATCTTAACTGTTCAGAACAGTTAATTGATATTTTTTTTTATTAGAAATGTGGTGTACATGAAGTTCATTTGCCAACCATAGCAAAAGAAAGCACTGATTTGATTGGAGTAGAAAGTATCACGTGACAAGCATTGGCGGGAATGTATGAAATACGAAGCTGTATTGAATTAAAATTTTGACCGTATGGTGAAATAATTATGACAGTGGGAAGGGCATATTTCAGTCTAGTTTTTATCAAGGATGTAACTTATTGAGCTGTGCTCACGTCATCATTTTCCATTGGATTTCAATTGGATTCAAGATAGAAGATTGATTAAACCATTGAAGCACTTCTACATTGTCCCTAATAAACCATTAGTAATTTACTTTAGCTGTATATTTTGGGTTGTTAACTTTTTTTAAATTGCACCAAATAAGACAAATTAGCTTCCAAAATACCCCGATACACTGCTTCATTTACAGTTCTTTTAATCATATCTTATTATGATTAAAGCCCCTGTTCATCCATTTCTGTGTTTTATTGCGGGGCTAGCGTGATTTGGGTCAAAGCCGCATCCATATTTTCGCCATACATAAAGAGCTGTGTCGTGTCTCTAAAATTCAGTTTTCATTTTGCTCCACCAAAGAAATTATTCCAAAAATGATTAATCTTCTCTAAATGTTCGCGAGCTAACTTTATTTGAGAATTTTAGTGACTTTTCCACAAAGCTGTTTTCCCTGGGGTGTGTGCAAGAAATTGGATATTTCGATATAATTAAAAATTTGAGATAATATGAAATATATTTAAGTGTTATTTAAATTGTTAGCAAAGTTGGATTAAAGCCAATTGATGTCGTAAGCACATCGCAACAAGGCATATAACATCGCAACAAGGCATATAACATCGCAACAAGGCATATAACATAGAAACTAGTCCTAGAGTTATTGCTTTTAATTTAATGACACAATATATTCATATAGAAAAAATTGAAATCCTTCATGTGCTAATTGTTTACTAATACTAATTGTTTTTAATAACTGATCTTAAGATGCCCTTGAATCATTTGTGATTTTCTTTTCAGTTACTATTCGCTTTATTTTTACTTTTCACGTTATTTTTCGAGTTGTTCGGAAAGAAATCTTCAGTGGAGCGCCAGTTTATGGAAAGTTTTTGGTCGTGTCAAATATCTTCCGCTTCAGAATAATCGATTGTATACTTTTTCACCGTTATTTTGTTTAATTTTTTTATTTTTCATTGCATGTTAAAAGATATCTTTTCTCTTATTAATTGCTAATTTTATATGCTAATTTTACTTTACATCGCTTGTGTAAAATTGAGAGTACATTAAATAAATATTTTGTTAATATTCAAATATAATTTTCCCTTTCTCGCACTGTTGTACAGAATCTCACCAAAGGAGATTTGCTTCTAATGAGCGAGGTCCATTTTAACGAAATGGCACTGATATTAAGTTCTCTTCACCGAATTTTACAATAGGAACTTTAGAATCCTCCCACCCCTGCAACCATAATGGGCATGGTTATTTGAAGATTGTCATCGGTGGTTGTGTTATTTTGTTCAGCCAAAATCTTGCTTACTGGCCCTTGCCTGGGTCGTTGGAAGGGTGATGTTTTTCCTGCTGATGGGTTCGATTTGGAGACGAAATTGTTCCATGTTATAGTTTGATTTAACAAACAATGAAGTCTCTCAACTCCAGTTAAAACATCCTGTGTGTTATACTCTGCTTCAAATTAGATCTTTTTCTGATTCACTTTACATGTCGGCCAGATGCGAACGGTAAGGAAGCAAAAGCAAAAATAAAAAGTTGTCCCCTGCGCAGGATTTCCGAATATCACATCCGGTCCACAAAATAAATTCACTCAAAAAATATAAAACACAATATAAAAGAAGTCGATCACGAATCTTACCGCTAGAGAAAAACATGAAAAAGATGAGTTTATGAACCACCACATTTACTTTTAAGAACTCCACTCATAAACAACTGACACAAATTCGCGGTGAACGAGCAAGCTTCAATTAATCCGCCAGCGACCTCTCTCAACTTCATCAAGACCTTGATCAACCGATCCGGCATACACATCAACTCCAGGCTCTACCAATTCTACTCTTCCTCCAAGTTGTTTCCCTTACCTACAAAGAGACCTTACACTCACTTCTTCTGTATTGACAATACAAAGAATTTTATATTAACAATTCTTGTTTTCTTTTCTTTTCGCATCACCGGCGGTACATGTTATTTCGTTTGTTCTCTCGTGCTACCATATGCGTGTTTATAACATAGGCTATTACGGTCGAGCGATGATTACTCACACAAAAGAAAAATGTTCTTAGCAATTTCATTTAAATACAACAAAATCGCTGTGGTTAATATTAAATTTTCAAGAACATTTTAATTCGGTGTTGGAAATTCACTGTAAAGTCATTCATTTATTGCAATTCATTAACATTTTTATTTTTCAATTTATTCCACTTCCCATTCAGATTTAATCGACAATTTTTCTCTTAGCTCCACATCCTAAAATGATATTTTACATCTATAGCTGCTTCAGAACTCATTGGCGGTGGCTCCCTGCCTCAAGAAGTGAAGGGTCACATTCAACCTGTTATATTCTAAATTCTAACGGTTCAGAATTTAGGATCCTAGTTTCAATGCCCCAAAATATCAAACTGCTTCTGACACCAAGCCTAATTTATTTTGCAAAGAATGCAAATGATATCTGTATTAATAAATCCACTGTAGAAGAAACGTGCTGATAGAAAAAAGTATTTAAGCACATCTCATGTTTGTCTGAATGCGCGCGTGTGTGTGAGTTTAGAACGTTTTGAGTACAACTACTACTACTACTGCTACTACTACTACTACTACTGTGCAGAGGGTTTTATTCTGTGAATTTCACACTTATGGTGTCTGAATAAGTTAAGCTTCGTAAATATCATCTAGGTAAGATTTGACTATATATATATATATATATATATATATATATATATATATATATATATAAGGTTATTTTAATTTGTAAAAGGCATACACAAAATGAGTTTGAATTGAACATAAAAAATAAAGAAATTTTACAAAAAGGTCAGTGACTCAGGATTAAAACCAAAATTGAGAAAATATATATACAGACCAAAGATATGGGAACTACTCACTCGAATCAAACATCACAGACATCGGATGACATTGGAATTTAGCATCAACGGCCTGACAAAAAAAAAAGAAGAAAGAAAAGAAAATCTCTTGGATACATGATGAAAGTTTTAGATCTATTTTAAAAGTGTAAAATCATCTATCGCATTCTTCTCATCACTGTTTATAGGTACCTAAGCTTACAAATGAATTTAAAAAAATTAAAAATCATTCTTGAAGCTTTTATTTTAGTTTTAATTTCAAGCTGATAGATTAAATTTAATATTTCCAATAATCAAAATACTTTTTCTGTATTTCAAAACTAATTTAAATTGCCTGAAAGGTGTTTTCGTTTTGAAATTGCAAAAATAGCTGATTTTAGCGCCATTTTTAGCCATCCGTTCTCACGATGTAAATCGCTTTTATTAAAAAAATATTTCAAAAATAAAATATATTTTTCCGAAACTTTAACTGATTTAAAGTTTAATTAATCTGATTTGAAATAAATATTACTTACGTTAAGTTTAAAATATCGCAGAAATGTATTTTTAACACGGTGATAGCTGTTTATTTTCAATGACTGTATAGTATGTGCGACATATTGTGAGTCCCAAGGTGGGGATTGTGAATTCACAATTGTACCTCTCCCACATTGACTGCTATCATATTGAAGATAAATAGGAATCTGCATTTGTAAGGTAAGGGGTTGGCGATATGGATTGTTTTATTCTTTATTTCAATCTTCATAAATAAATATACATTTCTTGGAAGTCATTTCATGGGAAATATGTATTGGTCTATTTTTGTCGCATAGTACAGAAAAATTAATTTGGTTTTTTGAGAGAAATAAATAGATAGATAGATAGATAGATTACCTAAGGCTAGAGCCTTATATTTATTGAATATGTTAAACAGACCCGATAAAACATATAAACAACCCCGATAAAATGTATTATAAAGAAATTAATGAATATTACCAAAATTGATGAACTTAAACGTCAGATAATTTATATATTAAGTAACTAACAACAGTAGTTATGCATTTTCAATATTCTCATTTAGATCAATTGAATTATGATTGGATCAATGCATATACGTTTAATCATGGAGAAACAAAATAATGAAATGGTTGTGAAATTAAAATAAAATTCTCGATTCTGTTCCATACCGCACTCAATTTGGAAAAAGATATTAAAACACTTACCGACCATACCGGGCATAAAAGAGTGATCAGAATAACTATGAGACTCTCCTCAAACGATTTGGTACAGTTATTTCGCTTCATCTTCTTAAAATTTCGACATATTTCTCTGGCCTGGATTTCCCTTTTGCTTATTATGCTCGCTGTTATATATATATATATATATATATATATATATATATATATATGAGCCAATGAAATTGAAGGAATTGAAAGAAGTCTAATCTTTTACCCTCTTGTATTGCTATGATATTATATAAGGTTGAAAGTTAAGTTTTACTACCTCTAGGATTAAATAGTTCTAAAAATAACATGCCAATCTTTTTTTTAAGATCAATACTGCTTTTGTTACCATGTTTTTGTTAAAGGATATTCAAATACACGCATGTGCGCACACCTCTACCTCATATATATGTATGAGTGGGGTATCAGTATCTATAACGGTATGCATTTACACGATTACACTTGTACAGAGATTTATAATTTAGACATATATACAAATAATAATATTATCATTTGGATTAATGGCGAATTTTGTAAGTCTAAAGCTGAAATGCTCCTGTTTTAGCTTTGAAATGAAACCACATTTTTTAGCTATGGTTGCACATAAATGTAATACTGATTTGTGCACACTTGCATTCGCAGACATTATGGTAAATTTAGCGACTCTCCAAATTGAGTCGTGGCTGATGAACAAAGACTAGACAATTAAACAGATTAAAAAGGCATACTTTATATAAGAAATACATTATACAACGAGAATGAGAATAGAGAATTGCTAAATATGTATTGTTTTAGCAGTTAATGCCATGATATCCGGGACGAAATCCAAATACATGTACCTGTTTGAAATTAATTGAAACACACACATATATATATGTGTGTGTACGTGTGTGAGTACGTGCGTGTGTGTACGTGCGTGTGTGTACGTGCGTGCATTATATACCTTATAAACATATATTCAAACAACAAAGAAAATATGTCTGTAAACCTAACCACCAATAATTAATACAGTAATATTTGAACTACCACTAAGCCAGATGAATATAGATATTATATTGTAGAATCAGACTTATACATTTGTTTTTTAAAAATCCATTAAAAGTGACTCATAACAAAGTTATCTCAAATCTATCCAAAGTAGCAAAACAACCCATTAAAACCGGCTCCAAAATGCAGTAACTAAGAACGCTTTCTGATTGGCTAATAAATATAAAAAACATATTTTCACACGTTAACTCCATGCGCGCATATCGGTCTAATGTGTAAACTTAGTAGACACAAATTGGCGCCAACTAATTTGGAGCCTCCCATGTGACATGAAACATCAATAAATATGAAACTTCATTCGACTTCGACAGTGAATCTTAGGCAATGTGCCACATTTATACATTTGTGCAATAATTATTGTGAGTCTTACGAATTTATCAGCTCATCATACGAATTCACGACATTCATTTTCCTGGCTTAAAGTTAATTTTATTTAACATTACCACAGCCTGGGAAATACGTTCAATCATCTACATGAATTTAACATTGAACAAGTGACGAATCCAGTCAAAGAGAGACAACTTTACATAGAACAGTAAGTCGAGCACAATATTACAAAATTCAACACCAAAAAAAAAACAACAAAAAACAAAATAAAACTGTTTCATTTTTGTACAAACATACAAATAACGAATGAAACTTACCCATTTTTGCACATACAATTTCTCAACACTTAATCTTTCACATGATATTTTCATTAACACTTCAAACCAAAGAAGAAAAAACTTCGAAGTAATTTAAACAACTTATACAATACAATTTTGTACGTCAATTGTGTTATATATAAATATTCATTGTTAACCAAAAGATTTGTTTCATATCGTTATTTCTCTTGTTTGTTTGCTTTTTGTTACATTTATTGAAGTAAAAAAAGTAGAGGGTTAATTAAATTTGCATTAATCCGCTTCAATATGTAATATATATATATATATATATATATATATATATATATATATATATATATATATATATATATGTGTGTGTGTGTGTGTGTGGGTGTGTGTGGTAATGTATGAATGTAAGTATATGCATACAAATTCAAACAACAAAAAATAAAATTTAATTATATGCATAACCTCCTATAATTAATACCTGAGTACTTAAGAAGATACCACAAAATCAAAAAAGAAATAATGGGGAAATATTTACCTTATTTAAATTATTTAAGTAAAAAAAATGAAAAACACCTATATTTTCCGAACTCAAGTAAGCCCTAGAACGGTCAAGAATTAATAAGAGCATCGCTGTCTGAAAAACCGGATATCGGATTGCTACATTAGTTTCCTACACTCAGTTGAAAGAGAGAAAAAGGCATAAAACCAATAAGGAGAGAGTAAAAAGAAACCAGAAAAACGACGAAAAGGAGAAATAACCACAACATTCTACACGTACGCGCATACGTGCAAGCGCGTGGGTAGGCGACTGTACGCACCTACACGCGCGCTCGCGCGCGCGCACACACACACACGCATACATGCACATACAAATATATACACATGCACACACGCTCACAATGAAAGAAGAAAAAATCAACCTTGCACAATAAAAAGTGCATAAATTATTTCTTCTATATAATAGAAAAACAAGAAAATAAACAGACAATTGCTGATATCTCCTGTTGAGAGGACCGGGCGATTGCTAGGGTCTACTCTAATGTCGAGATGCTGAAAAAAACATAAATCAGCAAAGTGAGTGAGAATTTGTATTAATCCTATATATATATATATATATATATATATATATATATATATATATATATATAGTGTATATCTTGGCAGCATGTTTTCATTAAGACATATCTCATTGAATAATTTAGACAAGTTTTATCTACTTATTTTCTATAAGTTATCTCATATTCACGGACAAGCTTCTTAGTATACTTAAAAGAAGAAAAAACTATGGACATATTCAAAATTAAACCGTACAGTACATAACCTTAGCGTTTCTCACTTCTCAGTTAAAAAAAATTAACTTTCAGATGAACAATACCCTGATGATGACATTGTGCTAATGTCGAAAGTACTCGGAATAAATGAATATGCATCAACATGGTAATTTTCTCTCTCCTTTTAATAAGCTCGTCCGTGAATATATATATATATTACAGGCAAAAAATTGTGGACCATGCTGCATTTCTTTGAAAAAATACCTTAAAATGAGATATTTTTGTATTCTTTTAAAGTAAAAGATAATTTTTCAGTAACTACAATGTATTTGCTTTTATTTTAACAAAAAATAAGCAAATTATCATGCAACAGCATTATATTTTGTTTTCGCCAATAAAGCCACCACCTGCTTTAATTGCCTCTTTACAAATTCTTGGCATTCTTTCCAATATATTTGAAAAAAAAAGTAAATGGCAGACCTTGCCAAGCATTCTTCAAGTGCTGAAAAACTCACTCTCACGTTTTGGATATTCTCTTTGAAGTCTTCTAGCCAATCATCTCATACTAATTCAATGGGAGAAAGGTCAGGAGATTGAAGCGGCCAAGTAATAATTTCCTAAATTTTGTGCCTTCTTTTTTTTTGACTCGAGGTTATTTTGACTTTATGTAAAAGAGTCTGTTGAATCGTTGTCTTGTTGGAACATGAATTATTTTTCAAATTACGCATAAAATAGATGGTATAGCATGTCTTTGCAAATATTGTTCTATTTTCATGATTCCCTGAAACTGAATGAAATCTTCAACCCTATCTTTCCCCAAACACCCCAAACAGATCGACCACCACATTGGAATCACATATTCATCATTCAGTTTTTCTTCTGGGTTTCTTCTCACATCCACTTTCCTCTTACTACCAAAAAGTTCAAATTTGGACTCGTCTGTCCACAATACATCTTTCCACTCCAGTTGCTTTGATTTTGCCATATTGTTCAAATTCCTTCAAAATTAAAGGAAAATAAATTAAAAAAAACTATGAAAATGCTGTTGTAATTGCACAATCATTTTGTTTTGTTTTCAACAATAGTCAGTTGCTGATTTAACATTTAGAACCTGTATTAACATTTAACTGAGTTGAAAATGTTTCTAATCTCAAAAGATTTACTGTCGGGCTAAGGGTGAAAACAAAATATAATGTTTAACATGCAAAATATTCATAATTTAGCAAAATGTATTGATGACAGACGATTACAAATTTGAACTTTTGGTAGTAAGAGGAGAAAACGTAAAAAAATACAAAAATACCTCATTTTAGGGTGTTTTTAAGGAAATGCAGGGTAGCCCAAAACTTTCTGCCTGTGCTATATATATATATATATATATATATATATATATATATATATATATATATATATATGGGGGGCTGTACAAACTTTTATATGCTCATAAGGTTGTATGGTTTTGTGAATAAATTCGTAATTGTGTACAAATTCATACATGTACAATTACGCGTGCGTGCGCGCGCGCGCACACACAAACACACACATATATATATATATATGTCTATTTAATTTTTTTTATTAAAACTTTTCAATTTTCCGATGTAGAACGTCACATTCGGAAATTGGAAAATATAATAGAAAATTAAATAGATGTACCTGGTCGGTTGAATTTGAAAAAAATACCTGTTTTGTAAATATATATATATATATATATATATATATATATATGCACACACAAATGTGAGAATTCATTTCTATGCATGTGTGTTAGTATATGTCTATGTATGGTTGTCTATATATATCTATACTATACTCGAAGGAGCAAAGTCCCTGTTTGCCGAGAGAATGAGGCACCGCATAGCCTCTAAGACCATCGACCTCCGTGATTAATGGCGGCTCTTTAATGGGGTATTAAATAAGTGTAAGGTCTCTATTCCTCCCTTGTTCAATCAAGTCTACCATTTATCCATGCTTGGAATATTTCTGCCACATATGGTCCGGTGCGTCTGGCATTTACCTTAAGTTCCTAGATAAAATCCAAATGAAGAATCAGCAATATTACTGGTTCTGATCTGGCGGCTCGGCTTCAGTTACTTTCCCACCACCGTAAGATTTCCTCTCTGTGTCTTTTCTATAAATACTTCCACGGTAATTGTTCGGATGAGCTCTTCGCTATGATACCTAAATATTTTAAATTTAAGCGCAATACTAGACTGGCGTCGAGATCTCATCAATTTACAGTTGAGCTGGCTAGATATAGCCATAAATTATATGCTAACTGTTTCTTCTCTTGCACTTGCTTGTGGAACTCCCTTCCGGCTTCACGCTTTCCAGCCAACAAAATTTAAATGCAATGTCAATTGCTGTCTAATGTCCTCCTGGTTACTCTTTCCCCCTTCCTGCTCATTATTACTGTTTCTGTTCGTAATTCTTCTACACCCTGTAACCTCTTTGTGCTTTAGTGGCTTTACTGCCTTGCATGAAGTGATGCTGATTAAAACGTACTTACTTAAGTCTCAGCCCATATTTTTAAGATGCATGAGAGCAAGAATTAAACATTATGAACCACATGCAACGAATTTACTTGTTCTATTTCCATAGAGAACGTTTGCTCATTTGCCAATCTCAATGAGATTTTATCTTTTTACAGTTTTTTACCGATCAACACACAAGTACTCTTATTACAACACCTACCAACAAAACCCCCAATCTTATCCGTTGCTGACAATCTCTCCAGGCAACAAGAAAAATAATCAACCTGTTCGCCATCTGAAACCAAGTGCGTTCATAATTTAGACAACTTTAATAACATGGCTTACCAAAACGGTCGGAGATATAACCAATTCCTACTGCTCAGCATAGTTGCACTATAAACACAGGTTAGGTCTGTGGGTGTTGAACAAATACGCCTGAGCGGACGTCTGCAATGAGGACTGGCTACGCGGTGACCATAAATTAGTATAGGAAATTTTAGCGTCTTTTTGCGGTGAAAACACAATGACTTGGAAATTCTTGCAAAAATTAAATGATTGTCAGATTTTAATGAAAGTTTCAGAACTTATTCACAAATGAATGAAATTGTTTGTGAAATGTTCTCGATTAGAAAATATTTGTAATAATATATTTTTAAAAATTATTTAATTTAATGAAATTTCGAAAAATTCTCGCTTAATGTTTATATTAGTTATAATCACAAGTACTTGGAGAATTTAAATCATGTATTTCTTTTTGTAAAACAGGAATCCCAGTTACCGAAAATCTGCTCTGAATCATAAATAAAATATGCAATAAAACTAAGACACTGTTTAATTTAGGAACCTCTAAAAATTCTCTAAAAAGAGCATACCATGATGAACAAAGGCCCCAGACTTAATAAAAACGAAGTTTTATTGTCAAGATGTTTATGTTATTATTAAGAGGAAAGACCAAAGTATTTTTAATTATTTTATTAAATTTTTTAATCCTTTCTAGTACATTCGAAATTTTGGTAAAAATCTTAAATTTTATGGACTTATTCACAAATAAATGAAATTATTTTTAATTACATTTTTTTTAGAAAATCTTGGTAAAAATATTTGTTTTTACATTTATTACCCTCACTTGCTTAATATTATGAAATTTAGAGAAATTAAAATTCCACCCATTTCAGAACTCCTTGGAGAATTTAAATCATCAATTTGTTCTTGTCAAACAGAAACAAAATTTACCGAAAATTTGCTCTGAATCGTAAAATAAAAATGCAATAAAACTATGACATTATTTAATTAGAAAAGCTTTTAATTGCTTTTATAGATATAAGATATATTAAAGACACTATTGTCTTAAGAAAACCTTTTTTCGAGGAATAATGAAGTGTTACAAGAATTGTTTTCATTTTTTTAAATTTTAAGTAAAAAAAATTATTTAGTTTTAAATCTTTTAAAACTCTGTATTAATTTAGATAATATTATTAAGTGAAAAATATATTTATTAATCATAAATGGAAACGCTTAATACAAATCATTAAGCAACAATATTTTAAAAAGAATGCAAAGTGCATAAACTTGCCGATTTTTGTAAGTACGGGCGACCATGCACGACATTATCCGAAAATAAGAGCGATAAATACAGCAAAATTAAACCAAAATTTCTAAAAGTCAATAAAACATTAGATTATAGAGAATATTTTCCTAAATGTTTTAAATTATATAAAATAGGCGCTCACGTCATTTTCTTTAATTATGTTTTACAGATAAGTTCTATGTAGAACAACATTAGGTACTGTCGGGTTAAAAACACAGCTACTGTCGGGTTAAAAAAATGCATTTCTGCGATATTTTAAGCTTTAAGTAAATATTTGCTTCAAATCAGTTTAATTATACTTTAAATCAGCTAATATTCCTTAAATAAAGTTTTAGAAAAGTATATTTTATATTTGGAAGACTTTTTAATAAAGAGAATTACTTTGCGACGAAGGACGACTAAAAAAGGGCGCTAATCAGCTATTTTAGAAGAAAAAAAAAAACTCCTTCCAGTCAATTTAAATTAGTTTTTGAAATAGAGTAAAAAGTATTTCGTTTATTGGAAATATTAAATTTAATCTATCTGATTGAAATTAAAACTAAAATAAAAGCCTCAAGAAAGATTTTTCATTAAAAAATCATTTAAAACCTTAAGTATCGCGTTTCTATCTATCTATCTATCTATCTATCTATCTATCTATCTGTCTGTCTGTCTGTCTATCTGTTTACAGCAAGGCGATCCTCATACCAGGTTTCTATACCATATTGAGGCTAACTGTTAACACGTGAAATTTCGTTGCTAAAATTGGATTAAGAAATCAATTTTTTAAAGAAACTTTTATTTTTTATCTTTGGATTAACTTAAGATACTGAAGTAAGTATACTATTTATTTATTTTATCTGAACTTGCATATTTTATCTTTAAACAAACATTTTCGGTGCGAAATTCACAAAAAAGTATCATTAAGCATTCATAAAGTTTTCGTTTATTTTTAATCAGTTCATTCCAAGCAATGCGTGAATACCACTAGTACGCAGGCGGCTACAGAGAGTGAAAGTGAGAGGAAAGACTGAGTATAGGGAGGGGGATTGGGGAAAAGATAAAAGATGAACGAGGTTCAAAACGACAGAAGATGGCAATTGATGTCGCATTTAAATTTTTGAAGATTGTAGTTTTCAGGGAAGCAAGTAAACGCAAAGGAGTTCCACTGTCAGGAATTTCGAGAAAAGAAACTGTTGGAGTAGAAGTGGCGGTTACATTTAATTCATGTAGTGGAGGACACCGGGGGAAAAAGCTCATTAGAGCAGGAGTTGCCATGAAAATATTTGTAAAAAAGACAGTAGGAAGCCATGTCACGTCGGTAAGACTGAAGTCGAAATTCCAATTGAGGATCTAAATTTTAAATTGCAGATCCTTCTTTGGATTTTGTCAAGAATCTCCAAATGAACAGCAGGAGCGCCAGACCAGATATGGCAACAGTATTCAATGCACGACCGAATGTTAGATTTGTAAATGTGCTGACGAGAAAAACCTCTTGGCACAACACAATAAACCAACTTTCTCTTGCATTAGATGCAACTATTGATTCAAGTCAGTTCAAAACGTGAGGTCAAGAAGGCGCAAAGAGACGGTCTGTCATGCTGATGGCGGGTAGGGAAGTTTCTCTATGGCGGTTAAATGAGAGTTTTGGAGGCATTAAAATTTACAATCCATTTTCTACCCCAGTTAACCACTGATTGGAGTTCAAGAGCAGCGGCCAGGTTAACTTTGTCAGCTCTGACGGATTTGTTATTAAGACAGGAGTAAATAAATGCCTACTTGCGAACTAATGACACCAGGAAGATCATTGATGAAGATCAGAAACAGCGTAGGACCCAGAAGAGAGCCTTCGGGTACATCCACGTTCATGTGAAAGGATCGGGAAGCGAGCTTCATTTCACGATTTGAGAGGAATGATTGGATTAAATCAGACAATCGTCCTGTAATACCGTAAACCTGAAATTTGCGAAGAAGACCAGCATGCCAAACCCTGTCAAACGCCTTGGATATATCTAGAGCCACAGCTCGAGCTTCGTCGTTATTATCAAGAGCTTGATATACATATTCAGTGATGGCTGTAAGCACATCAGCGGTAGACCGGGAAAAACGAAAGCCATATTGTTTGTCAGAGAGTAGGTCATGAAAGGTAAGATGATTAATCACTTTAGTATTGATTAAAACCTCGAATACTTTGCTGAAAAGCGGTAGGAGATTAATAGAGCAATACTTGGAGGAGTCGCAAGTTCTTAAAAATAGGAACTACAGAGAAGGACATCCAACGAGCTGGAAAGCAGGAAGTAGCGAGGCAATAATTGTAGAGTTTGGAGAGAACTAGTGCCAGCCCGGGAGTACATTTCTTTAGGACGACGGATGGGATCCTGTCACTTCCATTTGCCTTAGTCTAACTGAGAAATGATGTCCGAGACCAGTGACGTGGTTATGCGCATATAACTCAGTAGAGCCTTATTTCTATGGGAAAATCAGGTGTGATTTCTTCAAATGAGTCGAGTGTTGAGTTGGAAGAGAATTTCCGAGCAAAGCATTCAACCGTGTCTGCTATAGAAGTCAGGACTTCGAATTGATTGAATAGGGGAGAGATTGAGGATTTACTGCTGTTCAGCACACTCTTGCAGAATCGCTAATAATCTCTAGAACCAAATTTGTGAGATATTATATGCTGTTTCATTCTATCATTGTTGTTTCATTGAGGACACGCTTGCACTCGTTGCGAACAGGGATAAAGTGACGCCTGTTGCAATCAGACGTGTCTCTCTGGTACAGCCGGAATAAGTGATTCTTGTGATCTACAGCGGCCGAGCATACAGGTAAGAACCAAGGAGATGAACGCAGTTTAACTTGGTTTAACTTGCTGGAGGAGATTTCAGACGCGCATTTCTGAACAGGATGATTGAAAACTTCATTCCAAAGGACGGCACGAAGGAAGTCACAGAACGAGTCACAATCTGAACGTTGATAACAGAAAGATATTCTGTTGGTAGGAGGTTCTGTTGGAAATATATTCTGTTGGTAGGAGCTGGTGGGGGAGCAGAAGACACAACCGAATTATCAGAGTTACCAAGAGTGCGAAGCTGCGTAGTACAAGAGTCAAAAAGAGATTGAGTGATTGAGAAGTTAAGGTGTTGGATGCCAGCGAGGTCAGTGACAGAGTGTTTAAGCCACCTGGTATGGCGAGCATTCGGTGACTTTAATAGTCACCGAATGCTAATATACTTGCAAACGGGTGTAGGGAGATGGATTTATCTATATTATTGGATTTACAATCTGGCACGCAACAATCTTGAGAGGAAAGGAAACGGTAGAGAAAGAAGAGATAGCTGACTGAGAGAGACGGATACACGTGTAAGAATGGTCTGGAGATTCAAGAGAGAGTTCCCTAGCCAGCGGGGATGTTCGCGGACATAAACTCCCATGCCATGCATGTCCTTTCTAAGGAGAGGAAGGTAGCCAGGAGTCGAGAAATCAGAAGAGTTAAGATTAGTTTCACAGAGAGCTATAGGATGCCCGGGGACTTTTCTGCAGAACGATTGGTTTGAATGCTACGAATGTTGGAGAAAGAAAAGTTCAGGGGTTCAGGTGTTTTTTGTTGAACTTTTGTTTTTTATAGGCATGATGTGTTATTTTGGTAAGGAATGGCCTTAGTTCGCAGTAGGTCTTCTAATGCAGGAAGAGAACTGGCGCAGTCTACAACATAGTGTGGCCTCGGGGTTGCTCACCGGAGGTGCTTTCAGGGACACCTTCCATGTGCGACGTGGCACTGCAATAACGCCGATATTATGTAATTGTTGATCAGAGCAGCCTCTCAAGACCCTTCGCAACAGTAACCAGAAAACTGCCAACTCGGTACCCTAAGTATGAAGAGACGTAGCCACCATCCACGCACACCATAAAAAATCTTGACAGCATCATTATTAAGGCCAGAGAAAAGGAAAGGAACTGAGGACCCTTTCCTAAACAGGAAACAAGCTATGACACCCTAGTTCTATTCAACAGAAGGAGGAGGAGTATGGACCGGGAGATAGGAGAGTCTAACTACTCCTATTAAAAACAAATTCAAAAACATAAAACAAAAAACAGAACAATCCCAAGTTTGACTTCCAGATAAATTATTTCAAGTAACTCATTTAGAGAGTTGAGCTGCGGCCAACAGATGCACCAGCACAAACGTGTATACATACCTATGCGCGGGGAGTTAAACATAATTCAGTTTTAACTTAGTATAAGTTTGAATACCAATTCTTACAAACTGCCTTCATATAATCCCCAGTCAGTAACCCCCAAAAGAAAAGAACGTCATTAAATGCTGCGATCCTAATCTAATCAGTTAACAGTACATTAATATATATATATATAAAGAAATATAGTCTTAAAGTGTGCTATATTTATGGGATAAAGTGCTCAATATCATAGATAGAGCGTATGTAAATATAAAAGTGAACATAGAAGTCAACACTTAGAGGCGACAGTCTGTTTCATGCTAGATGCATCTATCATGAAACAGACTATGTTCACTTTTATATATATATGTCTATGTTCACTTTTATATATATATATATATATATATATATATATATATATATATATATATATATATATATATATATATATAACGTTCAAGCAAAGGTAGGAAGACATTGCAGAGAATCAAGACAAAAAAATATTAAATTAAAACAAATACATTATATTTCATTCGAGTGTAATTGAATTCTCCCATTTTCAGGCCGGCAAGTTTTTCATGAAATTCTGGAATATCACACGACACGCCATAAAGTTGGGATTAATGGAGAGGGTTTGACAACTATGGTCTTCAAACCCTACTACTTTTTGTGGAGGCTGGGGCTTGTCAATCCTAAATTTTATGGTTTTTTGTCAAAATAATGACTGAATTTTCAAATTACGTTCGCAAAATCCCCCTTCAGTAACTCCCAAAAAGAAAAATACTTCATTAAATGTTGCGACCCCAATCAGTTAACATTACATTAATATATATATATATATATATATATATATATATATATTATCAGAAAATATATATATATATTATCAGATTAAAATATCAAAATATATATATATATTATCAGATTTATATAATAAATCAAGAAGAAAATCTCAGCGATCCATTTCGGTTATAATTTATTTCGTGAATATTTCTATACATTCATCTCTTCATATATATATCACCCTTCTTTGCACCAGGGTTTGTCGCTCTTGCCCTGATCGCTGTAATAAACAAGCGCTCAGTCTACTTTTGATGTCTATCAAACCGTCTGACGTTCAAAGAATTTGTGCTATATTGCCTTTTTATTTATGGCTCTATGCATTAAGTATGTGTCACTGTTTGTTATCTGCACTATTATTTAATGAGTGCATTAATTCTTTTGCTACTTTTCATAAATGAGTAATAGGTAACACTTTCACTTACGTTATTACGAGGAATAATGGAAAAAAGACAATTTTATCACTAACGCAAGTGCAATTCGCAATTGCCTTCTTTTTAGGTTTTTAATTTAACTTTGTGTAACCAATCTAAACTAGCTGAAATTACTAGTTTTCAAACGACAACAATATGATTTTGACTACATTTCAGATATTTTCATAACATTGCAAACACCAAAAATTTCAAAAATATAACTTTGTTTAAACTATCTAAACTCGCTGAAATCAGTTGTTTTCAAGCGAAAACAACTCGATTTCGACTACCAAATCTTTAAAACTATAACTTTGTGCAACCTGTCAAAATTAACTGAAATTATTTGAAAAAACAACGCTATTTTGACTACTTTTTAGGTGTATTCGAACTTTGCAAACACCAGTTTAAAAAAAAATAAAACTTTGTGCAATCTGTCTAAACTCGCTGAAAGCACTTGTTTTCATGCGAAAACAACTCGATTTCGACTCGTTTTCAGGTGCGTCCGTAAGCTTGCAAACACCAATTTCTTAATATAACTTTATGTAAAGTTGTCTAAACTAGTTGGAATCAGTTATTAGTGCTATAACATCATTAATGTTGATGGTGATGATGATTTTAAGTGTGACACTGAGGCTGTGAGGTGTGTAAACATTGATTCTGAGCAGAAAAGGTTTAAGCCAAAAATAGCCTGGGGGGGGGGGAGAGAGAGAGAGATTTTCCTTGGATTTCTTCTCCCTTACAGTTTATTTTTCTTATCTCTCGAGGGTCTGGCATGAGGGTGAAAACAGTTTTGGAGAACAATTTTATCTCTTTCTTGAGAAATTAGGAAAACACATATCATTAATGGAGAAAAGAAGCAGACGAGAATTATATTTTCGTTGGCGAAAACGAAAACAAGGAACGAGAGAGAGAGAGAGAGAGAGAGAGAGAGAGAGAGAGAGGCAGACAGACAGACAGACAGACAGAGAATGGAAGACATTTTCCCTGGCAATAGGTAAGTGAAAAAAGGGCCACCTGGATTGTCTCTCTCACGAATTGGAACGATGCACCGAGAATTTTTTTTATTTATTGAAATCTGGCATGCGAGTAAAACAAATTTGGAGTTTATCTTTTTCTTGAGAAATTAGGAAAACCTCACGAATATCTCGTTTTACTTTTTCGTCGTGAAGATAATTTTCTTCTTTAATATAGTACCCACCACGGCTTGAGCCAGCACTGCCATTACGATGACATTCGATCTTCCATTAAATCCAGAACAATGTTCAATGAAAATTTTATTTTTACTTTAAAACTAAAATCGTGTTACGTTTCTCAAAACTCGAGAATTGGCGTCAACAGTGGACTTACAAAAAATGCCATATGCGAGCTTTTGACAATTCATTAATGATGTTTGTAAAAGTACTGGCCGAGAAAACACGAGAATCAGAAAAAGCGTTTAAGATATCAAGCGACAGGCCATGTGTTGATTATAAAAATTTTGGCATAAGAAAATATTCCGAAATTATTTGCCGATACGGGGTAGAGAGAATTACCATTAATTATTGTTCTAAGATATCATTTTAAGTACCAGCAAGTTAAGTGGCCATGTGTCTATTATAGAATTTGGGCCTGAGAAAATATTTCGAAAGAATTGCCAATTTGAAGATAAAGCGATTTATTTTTTTTCTCGAAAAGCCAAGGATTCCCGCGAACCTTGACAATTGATTGATGTTGTTTGTAAAAGCACGGGTTAAGAAGACGCAAGTGGCCAGGAGCTATCAGAGATTTTAAGGGACAAGAATTTTGGCCGGTGGGAACGAGAATTTTGTAAACAAAAAATTCTAGGTTATAATTTTAATGAGGCCAGCTTAGACGCCAATGGTCGAGTGGCAACAATGGTGATAGGCAGAGTTAGTTTGATGAGAAATTTTCAACACTCACTGAAAGGATTTGGTATGAGGTATCAATGTGAGAGGGGGGTTAGGAGGATGGCTGTCCTGCAACCTCTCCTCACGGACGAAGGGTTCTCCCCCTCCCACAGGGATGGAAAGTAATTAATTTTCCAAAATGGGAAGTAATCAATTTTCCTGGCCGGACAACAAAGAGGTTTCTTGTCAGAAATCGAAAACACCAGGCTGCGTCTAACCCCGCAACGGTTTTTGATCGGTGTACATATAAACGAACGCCCTCGAGCAGTTCGCCAGAGTCTTTGGAGTTGCAGTTCGAGTGGCAGGAACCAGAGTGTTGCCTCGCAGAAGCTGACCGAGAGATTCCACGACCTCCGACTTCGACTATTCTACCAACAGCAAGTTATACTGACGAACGAAGCTAAGCCAGCACTTAAAAACTAAACCAGTTGACTTAGAAGACCAGAATTTGCCTAAGAAGCGTAAAAGTATCACACTCCGTAGAAAAGCCGTTGGGAGAAAAACACACACACAGACGGATAAAAGTTGATTTGTTTTCTTTCAACATACTTGAAACTCTTGGGATTTAATTTGCTTCTTTTCTTCACGCTTGTGCGATATCACCTCCATCTAGGCTCATCTTACACTACGGCCCGATGCCTGATTGATCTCATCTACCTAAGATCAAAATCACAACGTGGGTAGGTTAGACTTGAGATCGAAGTAGTTACGCTCCTGCAGGATCTTGGCCCAAATCTTTAACTCTGTGTTTAGCAGAGTTATGGGCCTGTAATCATCTAGTTTCCCCCTAACATCCTTGCCTTTTTTCAACAGCGTGACCACACCCCTGGAGAACCGGTCGTGGAGGGACCACTGCCGGAACCAGTTGTTGAACACCACAGTCAAAATCGGGACAAAGATGTGCGACAGGCTCAAGTACAGTTCATAGGGCAAACCATCGAGACCGGGCGACTTGCCTCTGCCAACCTTCTTCAATACCGCGTAGACTTCGCCCTCCGTGATCTCTCCCTCGCAGCTAGCCGCTTCAGTCGGCGAAAGCCGAGGAAAGTCAGCCAAATAGCTGCGAAACTTGTCCTTACGAAGACCAGGCTCCTTGGTAAACCGGTTCTAGAAATGCCGCCGAAACGCCTTGCACATGTCGTCAGTGGCCCGTAGAGTACGCCCCTCCGGGCTTTCGACTTCACGAATGTACCGATCGGAATCTCGACGGACCTCTTTCTTGCGCAACTCTGCGCCCATGCTCACCGCTTCGGAAGACATCTTGCTTAACCTATGTCTAATTACCTGGCCCATGTAGCGCTCGCTATTCGAACGGTGCACGGCCTCCCTAGCTAAGGCTATTTCTAGGGGATCCCCCCAGCCACCACCCGGGAAAGACTAGCCTTAAGCGTCTTCACCTTCTCATAGCTATCTAGGGCGAGCCGTTTTACTGAAATCCGTGGTGAAAGACCTAATCCTACACTTAAGTTTCTCCCACCACTTATTCCTGATAACCGCCCCTACTAGCTCCCGCTGCACTAAGCTAGTTAGCTGCTCCCGGAAGTCCCGCCTGTCCAGTAAAGACAGATTGAATTTCCAGTAGCCAGCCATTCTAGGCCTATGATCTAACGCCATTCGGGCACAAACGAGTTTGTGGCCCGTATAGCCTACCCAGTGGAACAATCTATCAAGTCTACGCCGGCTCCTCTAACTAACATTCTGTCAAGGTAGCTACCCACCTTGTCACAAAGCCAATTAAGAGCCCACGTCCACATCCCCCCGGGGTGATCGACTCGGTATCTATCGACGAGACCAAACTCTTCAATCGGATCAACCAGGCTACGATCGCCCTTTCTCCCGCTACCTCCCCGCCTCTACTAACTTGGGGTCCAGGATGGCATTCCAGTCCCCCATTAGAACTTGGCGCGTTGAATCCACCAGGAACGGTACCAACTGCCGAAAAAACGGGACCCGCTCCTCATGGTCGTTGGGCGCATAAACCGCAACGACCCGAAACGAAACACTTTTCACGGCAATATCGGCCACGATCAACCGGCCCTCGGCATCGGTATGCACAAGGTCCACCTTCGCATCAAGAGTACGCTTCACCAACAAAGAGACTCCTCTGGCCTGTCGGTTCCCATATGCTGAATAGACGACAAAGTTGCCAGACAGTACACAAGCATCGACGTTGCAAAGAAAGTGAGTCTCTTGGATCGCGGCGACAAGAGATCACGGAGCAAGCGGGAAGCTCCGATCCCTCAAGCCCTTCGCATTCAGACTGGCTAACTTCATTGACATCTTTTAAATCTGTGGAATAAAAAAAATAACAATTAGCTTATTCATATACGGGCCGGAAACTGCGGGATGAAGGACCCCGACGGATTGTCCTAGGCTCCCCGTGCCCAACTCTCTCGTCTCCGACCATCAAGGACAATACCGCCAACGTCCGTGGGGTAAGTTAGTTTTAGAGCCCTATACAACGATGGGTGGAGACGTACCGGGACCCTCTCTGCACAAAAGTTATGCAGTTTGATCAACTCTGGAGAACCCAACTCGATCATCCTTATACCTGGGTAGGCCTCTCTGGCCTCGAACAAATGGATCCAAACTTTAAGGTATTTGCCCGTGTCCCTAATGAGGGCAGTAACCCCTGGGTCCCCCGGAAAATTATTAGGGTCCTCCACTGCTTTGTCATCAACGGAGGAAAGCTTAAACAGAGGACCCAAGAGAGATCTCTTGCGGATGGAAAGGTTTTTCTCAAGTTTCCCCCTGTCTACCCTGCATATATCTTCTATTTTCCGAAACAGTTTTTTTCTTCTTTTTCTCGCTGTCCTGGTGTGGCGGGGTAGAAGTGGACGGGGGAGTACGTGTAGAAAGGGATGGTTGGGGAGGTGACGAATCCGAAGCTGTGGGAGTAGGTGAGTTTGGAGATATGGGAATAGTGGGAGGGAGTGGAATACGGTTGAGAGAAGGGGGAGGCTCCTAGATACTGGAGTAACGTCTTTATCTTTTATGGCGAAGCAGGGACGGATAAAGACCTGGGTTCCTCCCCACCCTACTTCGTCCATTGTGTTTCTTCACTTGTACTTCTTCAACTTCCTCTTCCCTGTTCCTTTTTTTTTATTGGAGGCACTTCCTCCACTTCCATTGCATTGTTTGATATTTGCTGTGTGTTTTGTGTACTTTGTTGTTTGATTGATGGACTCTTTTGTTTTTGCTGCTTTTGTTGTTGTTGTTGCTGCTTATGTTTTTCCTTCGGTTGCTTCTCCAGCTGTACCTTGGGTTGCTCTACTGGTTGCACCTTCGGTGGCTGCTGCGGCTTACGAGGAACTTCCTTCTGGGGGGGGGGACGAGGGGCCTGCTTTCTGCTTGCGTTCCTTAGCCACCACCTCCTTCCAACCCTCGCCAGGGTCCTTGCTGTGTTCTGCCTCTGTCGCTGTTGATGTTGTTACTGTTGGTGCTGCTGTTGGTTGTGGTGCCGTTTTCTTTCCGGGGCACGCCTTGGCTATGTGACCCGAGATCCCACACGTCCAACAATAGGGTTTGCGTCCCTTAACCACAACCAAAATCCGCCTTTCCCTGCACATTATTATGTTGGGGTTATCATTGAAATTCTTACGGGCCAGCGTTATTTCAATTGACACATCTCCCGTCGCTATTCCAGCTTTACTCATTACTCCTGCGACCCTCTCCACCTTTCCATACTGGGCGAAAAAGGCCCCCAGCCTATCTTCCGAGATATCTATGGGCACCCCATGCACTGTTACATTTGTTCTTCGTTTGGCCATATACTCCTTTTGGAGTCGGTGTGTCTTCGAGTTTAAAACACTTCCGGACAACTTTTTGGCCTCCTCCTCCGTTGGCATCAGTAAATCCCATAGGGCCCTCGATCTTCTAGTCAGAATTTTTGGCACAATATTCAAACTCTTAAGGGCTTCTTCCATGTTTTCCCTGCTGACACCAATTAAATTCCGACTTTTTATGTCGACCGTCAGCAAAGAAATAGTCTTTATATTTACGGCGTCGAACGCCTCCTGTATAGTGAGGAGCCCATTTTCTTTTGTATACTCCTCATACTTCTTTAGCAGCTCCGTATAATATCCTGCGTCCTTTTTGGGTCGGGTTTCTGCCCAGGCCGATATTTGGGCTGATACAATTTCAGACATCACCGATAATTAGGTTTGCGGTGTTTGTGTTAACTCCGCCATAATAGTGCCACGCACCACCATGACGGAAAAACAGTCTCTTTCCCTCTTTTTACAGTTCCACTCTTTTTAACTTCTTTATTATATTGATATAATCATCCGTATTTGCTACTCGCCCGTTTAGAAGAATGCACTCTTCTCCCAAACCAACTTTAACCAATCTGCACTTCACTTTTTCAATTTTGACTTCTCATTGGGCAAAACAGCACAAAAAGTGTAGCAAGTTGCGACAAATCTGTTTTCCCGCACACCGATCTGGAGCCGGTTTGAAACCCAGAAAATAAATAAATAGTTCGTCTGATCCGATTCAAACAGTCAGTAACATAATCTTCGAGTGATGCCAACTAACTCCACGCGCGTCATTACACTGGCCCAACGAACTTTTCGCGCGTCAACCTGCTGACTCAATAATCACCATTTCTCTCTAAAGAATTCAACTTACAATTTACTAAAAAAGTGATAACCTTCACTACCAAGTAGTAATTGTATACCTCAGTCAATCAATATCAATCCAGTCCAAGATGCATAACTCCTTAAGACTTTAAGCAAATGTTTGCTACTATAACACACATACATACTAACATCTGGACACACACAAGTGACATTTTTACCCTGCTAAATATAATTTGTTTAAATTTATGGACAAACCTGAACTGTAAACTCTTATGCCTCAAATCTTTGCATGGTCATTCCTTAAATGTTTGTCTAACATATTACACTTGATCACTCATCACTAATTCACTCTGTGTATGTCAAACGTTTATAAATACATGTTATTTGTTGAAATCTTTAAATCCATTGTTTTTTCTTGATTTCTTCCAATTCAGTTGCCTTTAAATGATTACTTGTATTTTATATTTTGGGAAAGTTATAAATTAAAAAAAAAAAATAAACTACCTTAGGAGGAGGGATGTTATAACATCATTATTAATGATGATGATAATGATTGTAAGGACTTCTGGTCACACTAGGGAATGCTGAGATAAAAACAAATCCAGTGGGGAGTTTGTATAAATACATTGTTGAGTTTACCTACCACGTCTCGTGTCATCTAAGTGTTGCCTCGACCTTTCAGTGGCCACTGCTCCAAGCATAGTGGAACAGTTTTCAAGTGAAAACAACTCGATTTTGGCTACTTTTTAGGTGTTTCCGTGACTTTGCAAACACCATTTGTATTGACTTTGTGTAATCTAAATAAACTAGTTAAAATTACTTGTTTTCGAGCGACAACTCGATTTTGACTATTTTTCAGGTGTTTTCGTAAGTTAGCAAACACCAATTTTTTGAGAAAACTTTATGTAAGTTGCCTAAACTAGCTGAAATCAGCTGTTTTCAAGCGAAAACAACTCGATTTTGACTACTTTTTAGTTGTTTTCGTGATTTTGATAATCGAACTCTCAACCTTGTCACAAAAATGTACCTTATCTATGTCATCGCAACAATCACTTAAAGTAAAAGCCTTTTAATGAAACTGGACCAAATCAGAGCCTACCACAAGATAATGGTAGAGTCGCATGATTGCTATTCCTACACCGTATGGTATGTTTGAGTTTTTGCGCGTTCATTTCAGACTAAGGAATGTTGCACAATCCTTTCATGGTTCATTGAACACGCGTTTCACGATTTACATTTTGATTGCGCTTATGTGCATCTTTCATGGAAGAAAATGTGCATTTCTTCGTGTGTTTCCAAACATTTAGAGTTGTTGTCAACCCAAATAAATAAGAGTTTGGTAAATCCAACGTAATTTTGCTAGGACTTCATATTACTTATGTCATTTCTCCATCTTCAACTATTTCTAATTTTCCTATGCCATGGGAAAATTTAGCCAATACTTAGGGGATAATTAATTTCTACCGTAGATTTCTCCCTAACAGTGTCCAGGTGCCTTGACAACTTTTGACAGACGGTTTAACAAATGTCAAAAATCTCTTTTGTCTCACTCATGCGATTGTGCCGACGTTGTCCGCACGTCGTTCCCTGCACAACCGTGATGACATCCAAGGTCGGCTGTGTCTGCATATACACCCAACTCGCTATGTTTACAGGTTTGTCTCCTTGGCTGTGATCGAATTCAGCAAAGAATAACGACAAATGTTTTGAAGACACTAGTGGCGAAATAACAAGATTGCGATTTCTCACTTAACTGTGGTATTCTTCCTTTAACTTCGCGAATTGGACAGCTATTTCACTAACATTTGGCCATGGAATAAGGATTCTTACATTTACTGAGCGTCTAGGCGACTGCTGATGATCTATTTACTCATGTACACATTGATATTATCCGAACCCTCTCACCTTGTGAAGAATACTTAAATAAAATAATTGTTTCTCGCGCAAATGCGAAGTATTTTTCTTGGCCTACATTTCTGCATATTTCTTGTTAGTTAATGAAACTTTTGTGTAATAAGAGAATCCGCACCATTGCCTATCATCCTGAGAAGAATGCCATGGTAGAGGTGTTCCATCGTAGTAATAAGTCAGTCACGAGAGCAATGTTGAACCAGTCTAACTGGCTGGAACATCGAGGATTTTTTACGAATTACGTTCAATGGTCGTCTGCTGAGATGATATATGACACAATAAACAATTTTTCTTCCTGACTCCACAGAAAGTACTCTCACTTACTTTGTCGATCGTCTAACAGCCATAATGGCAAATTGCATACAATATCTCTGCACAAAGTCTAAAATTCACGAACATGCCGAAAACTTTAGACTTTTTAAATATGAAGCCACATTATAGTCTAGAGGACTCTTCATGATCCTCAAAAGTCACTTAAAGAACTGTGCGTGTTAATAATGCAGATCAGAATATCTCTTTGAGCATGCCCTTTTCGATGCTACACGGCTTGATGTGGACATTCCAATGTTTTTTTCTATCCAATGTAATACGTGATGTAACAAAACAGATTGTGACGTGGTCCGATTGTCATGTTAGATAACTCAAACTTTTATTGTGTTACTGTTTTTCTATTTCAGTTACATGTATCAGGACAAGTTCTCTGATATTGTTGCCTGACTTGAAATTACCAAGAACTTTTCATTCATCACTACTTACGAATGAACAATTTTTAACTGTTTACTTGGTTCGTACAGTAAATACAGAATTTGTTTTCAGTTTCAGGTGCACAAATATCTATCTATCTATCTATCTATCTATCTATCTATCTATCTATCTATCTATCTATCTATATATATATATATATATATATATATAGGTACCTCCATGAGAGCTAGTAAAATAACAAATTTTCAGCACGTTTTTTTTGTATGACAGACATTAATTTGGAAAATCTTTCAAAAATAAAAATAATTGTCGGATGTTAATGAAACTTTCAGAAACTATTCACAAATGATGGAAATTATTATAAATATGATTTGTTTTTTTAAGGTCATAGAAAAAATATTTTTTTATATTTATTACCCCGCCCCCATAACTAATTTTTGGAAAACTCTAGAAATTTAGTCGCATTCAGGTTAGTGATTATATTATATTAGGCTTTGAGGAAAACAAACCATGTATTTTGTTTTCATTGGACCACCCTACCTGAAAATCAACTCTGAATTGTAACATACAAAACCCAATGAAACAAAGATATTATTTAATTTCAAATGCTTTTATTTGCTTTTAGTTGTTTTTATGAATATGGAAAATATTTTCTGAAAGCAAAAAATTTTTTCGATGAAAAATGAATATACAATTATTTGTTATTTCTTTAATTATAATAGATTTTTACATTTAAATTGTTAAAATATTATAAAATTAGTTAAAAGACGCATCCAATTTCGTAAATTTCCTTATGAGATAGATCCTTTTCTACTACATCGTATCGTTTTGACTAATCAAAAGACCAGCAGTAATTAAGAAATGTAATTTTGTGTTTATAATCGGGCTGTAATTATAAAGTACGGAAGACCATCCAGAATACAATTAAGTTGCGATATTTTCCTTAAGCATTGTTCTCCGCTGTTAAGGCCTTTATGTTTGCGAAACACGTGTGGAGAAGTTAATTTGATTTTTCAATTTCAACTGAGAAAGGTACCTACAAGTATCAGTATCATCTTATGAAATTTATATTATCTTATTTTTATATTAATCTCAGTTATGACATTTTTCCATAAATGAAAATCAAAATTAATAATAAAATGAACGGAAATACAAATAACACAGTAAAATGTAATAAATGTACATAAAATTATAGTATTTTATGTACACTTCTGATAAAATATCATGAGAAAGGTACCTATAAATTAATTAGATACCTTTCTTATGAAATTTAATCTCATTCTCAACATTCTTATTTTAATTTCTTTATAATATATTTTCCATAAAGCATCCTAAACGTAAAGGAGAAAGCTAAGTACAAAAAAAAATTAGAGCGCTGAAAGTTTTCCTTAAAAATAACGAGGTAAATAATTTGTTCACTTAAATCTAAATAATTTCACTTCTCTCCTTCCGTAGAACAAATTATCCTCCGTAATCCATCAATACGTCATTCATCACCTGTCAAGTGACGCGAAATGTTATGACCGGCTTTGTTTAATTTTCAAACAACACCTTTTCGGCGCAGAAACTAAATAATGCTGGTTTCGAAATATTTTATATAAACATAATTTCTGATTTTCTTAAAATAAGTTTTGAAAAAATTATAATTGATTTTTAAAAGAATTTCAAACTGAGATTTTCATTTTTTTTATAAAATGGAAAAAAAAATTGTTGACATGATTGATTATCTGTCAATTTTGCTGACTCAAAGAAAACAAGATTTTTAACGAAAATTTCGGACGTGCTAGGAAGGATTAAAAACGTAAAAAATACCCCCCAAATACTTTGATCTTTCCTCTTAATAATAATATAAACATTTAGACGATAAAATTTTGTTTTCGTCAAGTTTGGCGTCTTTTTCATCATGTTATGCTCTTTTTTAGCGATATCATGGCGGTACCTTTTGAACTGAAGTGGTATATATGCACATACATACACACATACACATACATACACACACATACACTCATATATACATATAAGAGCTGTTGGAGTCTGTAGATTTTTATCGGGTGACTCCATGTAGATCCCTGTCTTCTCCACCAGGTCGTATACCGCATTGTGCTATTATTGTCTTTGTTATGGTCAGTGATATCATGTATGGACACGGTCTTGGATTTACTGTTGAGAACTGCAAGATTAGCGCACTCTAAATGTATTTCCTTCTCTGTGAATTCTGTTCTCTCATGATCAAACTGGAATTTTTAAAATCAAAACTATGGTCAGATGTATTATTGTCAACAACCAGCGTGTTAAAATTGTTATTATGCAAAATATTTTTGCGCCGTTCATACAATATTTTTTTACGTTTCTGGATGTTTCACCGGTGTACATCAATGGGCATTTTGTGAATTCTATATTCCGACCTTTGTTCTGCTGTTATTGCTATCTCGTTTGATATTAACCATATCCTTTATTGTTTTATCTCAAGGTTGGACAATTTTTTTTCGATAGTGGCTGTTATACAGTTGGTACTATATATATATATATATATATATATATATATATATATATATATATATATATATATATATATATATATTAACTGATTTAAAATATGTTTTTTCGCTACACAGTAATAACCATGTTTTAAAAAATGAAGCTAAAAACTTTAAATTTAATTTCACCGGTGTACATCAATGGGCATTTTGTGAATTCTATATTCCGACCTTTGTTCTGCTGTTATTGCTATCTCGTTTGATATTAACCATATCTTTTATTGTTTTATCTCAAGGTTGGACAATTTTTTTTCGATAGTGGCTGTTATACAGTTGGTACTATATATATATATATATATATATATATATATATATATATATATATATATATATGTATATTAACTGATTTAAAATATGTTTTTTCGCTACACAGTAATAACCATGTTTTAAAAAATGAAGCTAAAAACTTTAAATTTAATTATATAATTAAATTAAAAGCATTAGTTCTGTTTCATCTTCAAGCGAATTTTGGAATAACTTATTTTTAAATTTACTGAGCACATATAATTCATAATTTCCTGTTTCCAATGATACAGAGAAATCCAATCATTCAGACAGGGCCAGTAGCGTGTTCATTTTTATTAACTATTGTTGTATCAATTATGAGTTACGTTCGAAAAAGAGATTAAGTTTGAGGAGGGTAGGGGTGTATTTTTCAACGAAATCTGACATCCGTTAAACGCATGTCGTCTGTTTTGTTGTTTTTTTTATTAACGGCAAAAAGCTTTTCGGCATTTTTTTCGTACTTGTATACTTAAAGATTCTATCTAGGGGTGTTTGGGTTAGAATACATTTTATTTAACTACAATTTTTAAATATTTTTTACTCTTAATTACTAATAGACTATATTTCTTTTTAAACCAAGTAAATCTAATAAAATTACTTAAATTATTTAAAATTATTTTTTTCATATCAAATATAAGTATGTATATTACCAGCTCCCATTTTTTATTTTATTTTTAAATATTATTTAACGAAAATTTTTGGCAATGACGGCAAAGAATAGCTATTTCATTTCTCTGATTCAGTAGATTTTAATTTTTATATAAACTTAGTAATATTTCGTTTGCACAAAAGACATGGTTCATTTAATGACCTACATATTCTAGCTTTTCTTATTAACTTCCATTTTACTGTAGATGTTTTATTGGATTATTTAAGTGCTAGAAATATTTTGAAAGGGATGTCTGATTTCTGTATTTATTTATCCTAAATGAAGTTTGATGTTGATTGAACCTCTTTTTGAACTCATGGCTTGTGCAACCTATATAGATTTTTATGTTTTCGGGATTCTCAATAGATGAGATATTGCATTGGTATACTAATGATTCCGTACGACATTTATTTTGTAGAGGACAGTTATGAGGATTTCTACAGTTACATAATTTTTGTTTATTTTCATCTCTTTTTATTTTTATTTTTATATTGTCTAAATTTCTTTGGTTTTGGTCTAAGTGTTTATTGAAGATATTAGCATTATGTTTCTTAATAATTTTTTCTAAGTTTTCAGTACAGCTGTAACTTAATTTTAGTGTATTTTTATTGAAAATAGTACTTAGCTTACTTTCTCTAGGAAAGTGCTTAACTATTAATGCAAGGAATTTTTGTCCTAATTTGTTCTTTACCATTTGGTTGTATAGGGGTGTATACCAAATTATTTTTCTACTTCTGTTTTTTCTATGCTTTCCATTTTCCTTTTTTATATAAGTTAGTTTTGGATTTTTGTAGCCACTATCTTTTAGAGCTTTATTATAGGAATTAATATGTTCATCGAAAATCTCATTTGCTGAGTTTGTACTTATTCTTTTTTCGATGGATAAAGGTATATGCTTAATTATAGATGGAGGATGATTTTTTTTAAGGTGTATATATAAAGGATTGGTATTGTTTTTTTATAAGGTATGTATATATTTTTCATTAAATCTAATGTTATATCAAGGAAGTTAACTTTTTTAATTTAGTGCTTACCGTAATTTTTAAGTTCAGGCTTTTAAATTCTTTATATAATATCTTTCTAATCTTATCGATTTTAAAGTTAGTAGAGTTTTTTTATAACCATAAGTTCATTGTCTCTGTATAAATCAATGTCAGTTATATTAATTTCACGGTACGCTGTGAGATTGTATAATATAAAAAGACCTATAAGATCAGAAGACTCAGCTGAGTCTAGTGATCCCATTGTGATGTCAAAAATATTTATGCTCTGTAAATTTACATTGAGCACTCTTTTGTAAAAATAAAAAATAAAAATGTCAATAAGAACACCGGATTATATATCTTACTGTTCTTTCTTTATATATATATATATATATATATATATATGTGTGTGTGTGTGTGTGTGTGTGTGTGTGTGTGTGTGTGTGTGTGTGTGTGTGTGTTGTGTATGTGTGATCTTTAAGAAAGGGATCATATTTTATTAATAAAAAAGTATACATAAGTATTACAGTGATTAAAATTTTAGGTACCTTTCGGCCGACACATCTTCAGAAAAAATAATATCGTCGGATTGTAAAAATAAGTTGGTCCTGTCCCGGTATTTGGATTTTTGTATTTCCTCATACGAAAATTGAGAAAATGGACGTATTCAGTGATTTTGAAATGCTCTTTTCCCAGTTAGTTAAAAATCTGTCCCATTCTACTGAGCATTTGCTTCGTCTGAAAGCTGGGTGACTTAGCTGAAAGACTTAGCTTATAATTTCGTAAACTCGTCTATCGAGTTTCTTGGGTTCTCTTGGGTAGAAGAACCATTTTCAAACGACCACATGTTTAAGAACTAAGACAGATATATATATTACCAGATCTGACAAAGGTGCAGGTGTGGTCATATTAAATTTTTCCGATTATGTCGATAAAATGTTGACAGTAAATGACAGTAGTAAATTTCGGTGATTAAGTGACGTCTCTTGTGAAGATACCTTGAAAACGAAAGTCCGATTACAGAAGAGATTGTTAGAACTTCATGTGAAAAAGTTTTTGTCCAAAGAAATTTATAATAATATTCGTCCCGTTGGTTCCCAACGTCCTCAGATGTAGGGATTATCAAAAATTCATAAAGTGGGCGTTCCACCTAGGCCTATTTTGTCTATGGTGGGTTCTGCCCAGCATGGTTTGGCTAAGTGGCTTATTGAGGTTCTTGATCAGATTCTAATATTCTATTCGGAGTATTGTGTGCCTGACTCGTTTCAATTTACTGCTCATATGCGAAAATTGCAGCCTAATCTCGACACTGAGTATTTCGTGTCGATCGATATATCTAGTTCACAAATATCCCGCTTGATGAAACAATTGATATTTGTGGAGACTTTTTGTATCGTGGCACCATAAAGCCTCCATCTTTTCTTGAAGTTGTCTTTGTTGAGTTGATGGAGATGGCTACTAAGTCTGCTTCCTTCAGCTTTAACAATTTATGTGATGGGTAGTCTATTAGGACCTCTGATGGTTAACATTTTTGTTGGCTTTCATGAGAAACAACTATTTGTTAAATTGCTAAACCCTACTGTTATTTTCGCTACGTCGATGATACGTTTACGTTGTTTTCTTCTCGTAGTAAAGCGGAAAAATTCTTTTCATATCTTAATAATCCCCACCCCTCTTTGAAATATGCTATGGAGGTAGAAGAGAACAATCAGTTATCTTTCCTGGATGTGTTCGGATTTTCTCACTAGTGTTTATCGGAAACCCACCTTTTCTGGACTTGGGACTCATTTGTTCCCAAAACCAGGAAAATAAATCTTATCAATACTTTTACTCACCGTGCTTTGATGAGAATTGATGCTGAGCTTTGGAAAATTAAACAGCTCTTTTTGGTGAATGGTTACCCTGAATATGTTATTACAGCTACTATTGAACGTAAAAATGTCAAGTTCAATGGAGTTATGGTCCCCCTAAATGTCCTGTATATGTTAGGCTACCGTGGATTGGTCCCGTGAGTTAAATATACGCTGATAAAATATTCACTTCCATCAAACGGTGTTTTAATGCCGTATTGGTCCGTAATATTTTTTCAACCAGAAAGGCTTTTCCCTCTGGTCGCAAGGATGTCTTGCCTGCTCATCAGCAGAGTTTAGTTGTGTATAAATGTCGATATGAAATTGACTCTGTGGGCAAGACTATCCAGCGATTAGAGGTTAGGATTGCCCAGCATATTCCAGGCCAAGTATCGGCGAGTATTTATTGAATTCTGTTGCTTGCAGCACGGACTATTCTCCTGATTTCTGTCTTGAACAGAGCATGGATCAGACTCCACTTGGACATATTGGAGTCTATCCCGCTACCAGTTTCTTATCAATGTTGAATTTTGTACAAATCTGTGCAAAAAGAGGATCAAAAGTTTACCCAGCTTCATACAGATTTTCAGGGAATATCAGCTTCTAATTGGTCAATAAATACACAAGTGGGCGTTGTAATCCACCCACGTACAAATATTTTTTCAGCGCGTAACCAAATCAAGTTTTCCCACCATATTCCTGGGAGCCTGTCACGTGATTACATTAATTATAAATAGCAGACACGAGCTTGTTCTCTCTCCTCTTCTTTTCTCTTTTCCGGCAAAGATGTAACCTCAAAGGATTTGCGTCTTGACCATGTGCAGTCAGACGACTATAAAAACATATTCACGCATGCACGTACGTACGAAATTTTCCAAACTACATTACAAACACACAAAACATTTCCAAACAAGCAACAAGAAATACTCTTCTAAAGCTACAAGTTTATTCAGGATTTCTCAGCTTTATAATTCATTCAACTTTTGTGAACTCAGGTAAAAATATTTCAATTTCATCAATAAAACTTTAATTCAGTCAAAGAGACATAACACCAACAAAATAGTAACCTCTATGCATGTACATCATTAGACAAAAATAAATATACATCTTGTTATAAAACCATTTTGTTCCTTCTTGTTGTTTCATATTTTGTGGTATTTTACGCTAAATATAAATCGTGCGGCCATGTTAATAAACAGACATCTACAAATGGTCATGTTGCGGCCGCCATTAGCCGCTTCCTAGAAAAACGACCTTGACCTTCTGTTGTAGAGTTATTTCCTCAGTGGAAACTGTATTTGGACTAAATTCGTCCTAAATAGGTTCAACGTACGAAAACGTTAGGAACTTGTTATAATACGTATTACGCAGTGTAATCTAGCTGTGGTAGCTGACTACTTTCCGTATTCGACTCCCACTGACACCTACTTATAATAGATGGGAGAGTCTATTATCTATAGACTAGGTGTCTTTCACCATAACACCCCCCTCCTAAAAACTTTACTCCGTTGGAGTAAAACAGTTTTCTTAATTTTTTATTTTATTTTATTTTTTTTACAGAAAAGGAAAAAAAAAAAAAAACAACAAAAAAACTTCATTTTTTTAGCAACATCGTAGCGTATCTCCTACGTTTTTGATCCATTTTCAAATTGCCTTTCTTTTTATCTTGGATCGGCGTACCTCAGGTAACATCGTTGCTGGCATTGGTAGATCAAATATATCAAAAATCACCTCCATAGGTGTTTCTTCCGCGGGACCGCTGTCAACCACGTCTGAAGAGCGTCGTCTGATCTGGTTAATGTGCCGTCTGCACGTGAATTTTTCACCTTTCACGAAGTACATCATGTTGCCAATCTGCTTTTCTATTTTCCCAATCTCCCAGAATGATTTATTCTGTTTATATACCTTAAAGTATACTTTTTCACCAGGATTGTATTTCTTTACTTGAATAAATTTTTCTCTACCTGGCTTTATCTTTTTTGGTAATAATTTGTCGAAGACAGATCTTACCCGATGTGCAAACATCACCTCGGCTGGTGATTGTGAGGCTGGTGTTGCGTTATTTTGGGTAAGTCTGTATACCTGTAGAAACTTCTGTAGGGCTTCATCTGCAGGTATTTCCCTAGCTTTCTTTAAAGCTCTTTTAAGGGTGTCCACAAATTTTTCAGCTAACCCGTTCGATCTTGGGTGATATGGAGCTGTGGTAACATGTTCGACGTTGTATTCCTTGCAGAAATCTTTGAATTGTTTCGACGTAAATTGACTTCCGTTGTCTGTCACAATTGTGTCTACTACACCAAACCTTGCGAACAATTCCAGCAGGAAGTTTTTAGTACTTTGCGTCGTTGTATCTCAGGCCATTTTGAGAAACTATCCACTACTATGATGTAATGGTATCCATTCAGTGGACCTGCAACCTAGACCATGGTAAGTCTGTTTTTGGCCAGGGATTAATTTTTACTGGGGGTGCCTTTACAGCCAAAGCACAGCCTTTACATTTTGCCACTGCGTTCTCAATGTCCCTGTCCATATTCGGCCAATAAACAAAACTTCGCATTAGGCTCTTCATCCTAGTGCTGCCTGGATGACCAGTATGAAAATCCTTTAGTATTTGTTTTTGGAGTGTGTATGGAATCACCACACGTTCTCTATATAACAATACTGTTAGGGGAGGGCGGAAGAGTGCATTTCGCACATCTACTCGATTCTCCTTTACCGGCTTCGGTTCTTCCACTCTCGTCTACCGTACTAGACAATTTCGTTAAAGAGCTTTAAGAGGAAAGGCTCATTTGGTAAGTAGCGAGGTCTGCTGCCTCCATCCTGCCGAAGGCGCTCTGGGAATGCCAAGCGTCGAGACACGTCAGCATATGCTCCGCTTGAATATCCTAGAACGGATGTGTACGCAAAACGACGGTGAAGGCGAATTCTGGAAGGAAGACGCCCGTCAATCTTTTCCATCCCTTGGAAGTGTGCATTCCGACGAGGTGGAGGCGCACCGCTCACCTGAAGGTGAATGCCTCTTTTATAAGGAATATAGAGACGCGCTGTGCTGCCTCTTAAAGATCGCCTCTCCGACACACGGGATATGTCTCGGAAGGCTTTGTATCGGGTGGAGGTGAGGGCGATTGCCAAGGACAAGCTTCCGGGCAAGCTGGGCCTTACGAACAAGGAGTTTCGCTCCGTCTCGCCTTGGGTGCCCGGGTTGAAATGTCTCAACAACGACGAGGCATCACTCACCTGGCTGGTGTTGCGAGCGGCTCTCTGGGTCGGCAAAAAGCTCTGCGCAGCGGGATTGGCAATTTCAGCCGAATGTGTTCGCTGTGGTGACTGGGAGGAGTCAATTGAACATGCCTTCTTTCACTGCGACGTTGTGCAACCTCTGTGCAGGCTGATTGAAGGCTACATGGTTCGCGTCTTGGACGGAAAGTTTTTTGTCCTGGAAGCCAGTTCCGTTTGTTCCAATGTGGTACCGTCAATGTCCAGGGATCAGCACTATGTGCTCTTGTGTCTGCTCGGCATTATGCGAATGGTGGTGTGGACGACTAGACAGAAGGAGTTTCACGCAGGTGAGAAATTTTCCTCTTTGCAACTGGTCTCTTTCTTTAGGCATCAGCTTATGGTTAAGACCAAGGCGGGGAGGGCGCGTCTCTCCTCGTGGAATTTCGGCAAAAGGTGGGTGAAAGTTTCGCGCTTGGTGCGAGTGAGAGGTGCTGACCTAGAGTGGTTGTTGGACGCAACTTAAGCAAGAGGATTTTGGGCCTCGAGCCGAAACATTAGTCATCCCAGCCCTTTTAAGGTAAGATAGGATATTTTCAGTTTGGGCCTCCTCAGGGCTAAATATTTTCCTTTCAACGTAGCTAGAGCATGCAAGTACATAAGTCCCACCTATTTTTTTGTCCTCCTTTTTAGTTTCTTGTCTCCACCCCTCCCCACGTTTTAGGTGACAGATGTCTCCGTTCTCTGGATTTGTTCATCCCAGTTAATCGAGATTTCTACCACATTTTTGGAAGGGTCCTACTACTAATATTGTTTTGTTTAGTTCCTTGTACATTCGTATTTCGCATTGTATATAATCATTGGGTTTTTTCTCCATCCCTCGATGATTTTGTAAATAAAATTTCATGTTAGGGCTTTTCATCGAGAAAATGTGGTATTTTGGTGATTGTTTTGTGACACCGAATAGTAAATGTGTTGTTATGGTGAAAGGAAAATTCTAAGTACGAATGGGTCAACGAATGAGACTAGTTAGTTTTCAGCTAGGACTTTTCCCCCTCCCCATTTTTAGCCCTTGTGGCACATTTTGTACGTTAAAAGCAAATAAATATTAAGATCAAAGTGTAGTATCTGTTCTCAGATCGCTCGCTTAATGATCGCCTTTTGGCTGAGATTCGATCACTGATACATGCCTGGCACAGGGATTCGTCCCTGCGCTGGTAGTATCGCGGCTACATCTAGCTATGACCAGCTTTGACCAGCTTGGACAAGCTATGACCAGCTAAGACCAGCCAAGACCAGCTATGACCAGCTCTGACCAGCTTGGACAAGCTAAGACCAGCTAAGACCAGCAAAGTCCAGCGGCCCGGGTGGAAACACTCGGGTCCCCACGTTAAAAACCGACCTTGTGTCACAACCTGACTCATTGGGGGGTCAAGTAGATACCAAGTGTAGTATCTGTTCGCATATCGTTCGCTTGGTCGGCCCTCTGGTTGAGAGGTTCACTCGATACTTACCTGGTGTAGGGATTCGTCCCTGCATCATGGCTACGACTAGCGTGGACCGGCTCCGGCCTGGACCAGCTATGACAAGCCAAGACTAGCTATGACCAGCTTGGACAAGCTAAGACCAGCTATGACTAGTTTAGACCTGCTCGGACCAGCTTGGACAAGCTATGGCCAGCCAAGACCAGCGGCCCGGGTGAAAACACTCGGGTCCCCACGTTAAAAACCGACCTTGTGTCACAACCTGACTCAGTGGGGGATCAAGTAAATACCTGGATCAAAGTGTAGTACACTACCTTTGTGATCTTCCGGTGCTTTTGTCGAGAGAATACTCTTCGGCGCGATCCCATCACCGCGGTTGATCCGCCTTGGAAGTCGTATCACTGCTCTGACTCGGCCCTGTTTATGGACTCGTCCTAACCGACCCTGCCGAACCTTCGTACGTCTTCGACCAACCAGCTACTGGCAACTCTCCCATCCGGCGCTACTGCCAACTCTCTCATCCGCCAGTCGACCAGCTACCGCCCACGACCAACTCTCCCATCCGGCAATCGACCAGTTACCGCCGCGACCAACTCTACACTCGTGTCGCCAATACAACCGAACCAACTTCCCTGAAGGAAACCAGTCTTACCGGACCCGACACCGATACAACACACTTCTCCAAAGTACACTCTTGTACACTTGTGATAAATAAATTCGACATTTATTGTTTCATAAACCTCCGCCTTTGTCCTCTCATTGTCTTAGCTGTTTCTCACCTTTCTTCAATAAGCTTGCGGGGGCAACATCCTTATCGGCCCCGCAACAGTCATATATATTAACATACCACTACAAGTCTGTTGTTATTAATATACAACGTTCTGCTCTGTGTAGGCAGAGAGGATTAAAACACAATTTGGCCTTTTTCGGGGAGCCGGTCGCCAATTCAACGCCTAACTAGGAAAATGGTGTTTTTTTTTTGTTACCTCCCCTAGTTTTGGCATATTTTAACACCAGTTCTTGAAAATAATTTTTCTTTTCAACTTCTTAGTTTTACTTGCCTATAATATTATATTTTCTGAAGACGTGTCGGCCGAAAGGTACCTAAAATTTTAATCGCTGTAATAAAAAAGGATACAAAAGACATCTCATTTTATTAATAAAATATGATCCCTCTCTTAAAGATCATTTTATCCTGGTGTGGCAATAAGAATCTGTTATATATATATATATATATATATATATATATATATATATATATATATATATATATGTATGTGTGGGTGTGAGTGCGTGTGTGTGTGTGTGTGCGTGTGTGTGTGTGCGTGAATTACTTCAAATGTTATTTTTGTAGATACCGTGTTTGAAATAGACGCACTTTGTGTGTGTGTGTCTGTGTCTGTGTGTCTGTCTGTGTCTGTGTCTGTGTGTCTGTCTGTGTCTGTGTCTGTGTGTCTGTCTGTGTCTGTGTGTCTGTGTTTTAAACAGTCTGCATTACTTCTATCGATAAAATTTAATAAAGCAAATATGCTCTCCAGCAGAGTTCGAATCTGCAACCCACAGAAACCGCCGTTTGATCTTGCCCATAGAGTGTTTCATCTCAGCAAAGTTCTGTTTACCAATTTTAAGGTATGCCCATTCCCTAGTTCAATTTGCTTAGTTTCCTATCCGAAACGTAAACAATACCATTTCTAAAGAATTAATGGCTTTATTTTTAATCCGACATTTTTTTACTTAAAATGTTATTTTAGTGGATGCCTGTGTCTGAAATAGACGCCCTGTTTTTTTATTTATTTTAAACAATGTGTATTGCGTCTATCGGCCTGCGCATTCGAGAAATCGTAATAAAGAAAAAAATATAATCTGGTTTGATTTCTTTACATAGAATTGTTTCCGAGGACAGAGATTTCCATATGCATTTTATGTTTTCTTAAAGCTGACTGTTAATTAAAGAAATTACTCGGGAAAATGTTCAGCAATTAAAATTCATGCAGACGATGTTTAACACTTTCCTTAACTTGGAATATTAAGTATGAAGTTTTGTATTAAACTTAAAAGACGTTTAGTATTAAATACGCCTCCATTTTTTTATATTCCAACAGATACAGATTTTATGGATAAATAAGTACTGAAGAAGAACGCAATTCTAACAAAGAATGTGTTTCATACACATCTTGATTATATATACTTGCAGAGTTTCATAGAATATACAGTTCTGTTGAGTCACACAAATAAATCAACTGGTTAATATTCGCGCGTGCGTGTGTGAGATTATCAGTTATTATTAATGATGTGTGGATGCGTAAGATAATATGTAATCAGTCTAAGTTTGCGTAAAATTTTAAATGGTTACTCATATTAATACATGTTAATATAAAAAATATTTCAATTTGTGAAATTAACAAAAAAAAGTTACATGAACGTGACATTTATATGTCTCCTCACTTGTTAGAATTGAAATAAATATTTTTAAAAATCTGATAGATTATGAATTAAAAGTACAATGTTTTGTTTTTTATTTTTAAATAAAACAGAGGACATATAAACAAAAACAAGTTATCTTTCTTTTAATATCGTAAAAAGTTTTTGAAGTTTTCCCGATTTAGAAAAAAGAAGTAACGTCTTCGTTTTTTTACATATCACCAGTTTTATTTTTTTTTAAACTATAAATAAACACAATTGTACTTTTATTTCATAATTTATCAGTGAGGAGTTAAATACCACGTTAACAGGAACACTGAAAAAACATGACATCATACGGACATTAGATTCTGAGAAATGGATAAAAAATATTAAAAATTGATGGGTCTACGATTAATTTTGTCGTTGACTATATGAACTTTAAGGGGTTAATGTGCATTGTAATATTATATTCCTTCTGGGGAGGGGCGGCAAAACCACTGGCTATGCCACTGTAGCGGCCGCCATTAGCCGCTCCTTAGATAAACAACCTTGACCTTTCACAACCACTGATCTCGCAGATTTAAGTCAAGCAACATGCGAGAAATTGGACGACTAGTCCAATATGGTTGAGTCCAAACCGTACCTCGTGAGCATCGGATTAGGCAGCGCCTTTCAAACATCGAAGAACATTGGGATTAATTTAATATTTACGGTTTTCTATTCTAGACAGGGAGTACTTGAATAAATCGTTTTACATATTGTTAGCTCCTTTTTTTTTCTCGTCCAAATCCAGGCTGCTCGTAGGATCAAAGTGTAGTACGCTACATTTGTGATCTTCCGGTGATTTTGTCGAGATCCCGTTTCCGCGGTTGATCCGCCCTGGAAGCCGTATCACTAATCCGAATCGGCTCTGTTTAGGGCCTTCGTCTAGTGTTACATTTCGGCGTGATCCCGTCACCGCGGTTGATCCGCCCTGGAAGACGTATCACTAATCCGACTCGGCCCTGTTTTGGGGATTTAGCCTACGTCAAGTGCTACCCTTCGGCGCGATCCCGTCTCCGCGGTCGATCCGCCCTGGAAGGCGTAACACTACTCCGACTCGGCTCTGTTTAGGGCCTTCGTCTAGTGTTACATTTCGGCGTGATCCCGTCACCGCGGTTGATCCGCCCTGGAAGACGTATCACTAATCCGACTCGGCCCTGTTTTGGGGATTTAGCCTACGTCAAGTGCTACCCTTCGGCGCGATCCCGTCTCCGCGGTCGATCCGCCTTGGAAGGCGTATCACTACTCTGACTCGGCCCTGTTTAGGGACTCGTCCTAACCGACCCAACGAACCTTCGTACGTCTTCGACCAACCAGCTATTGCCCACACTCCAGTCCGGCAGTCGATCAGCTACCGCCGACGACCAACCCTGCACTCGTTTCACCGATACAACTGAATCAACTTCCCCTGAAGGAAACCAGTCATACTAGATCCGACACCGATTCAAACACAATTCTCCAGAGTACACTCTTGTACACTTTGGATTAATAAAATCGACGTTTATTGTTTCATAAACCTCTGCCTTTGTCCTCTCATTGTCTTAGCTGTTTCTCAATAAGCTTGCGGGGGAGATATCCTTATTGGCCCCGCAACACCAGTGCCCGTTTCACTGCCTTTAACTTTAATGTAGGATCCTTCATGAGATCGCTAAAAAAAAGAGTATAGCATGATGAAAAAGACGCCAAACTTGACGAAAACAAAATTTTAGCGTCTAAATGTTTATGTTATTATTAAGAGGAAAGATCAAAGTATTTTTGGGGTATTTTTTTACATTTTTTAATAGTTCCCAGCACGTCCAAAATTTTCGTTAAAAATCTTGTTTTTTTAGTCAGCAAAATTGACAGATAATCAATCATGTCAACCATTTTTTTCCATTTTATAAAAAAAAAATAAAAATCCCAGTTTGAAAATCTTTTAAAAATCAATTATAATCTTTTCAAATCTTATTTTAAGAAATTCAAAAATTATAATGTATATTTAAAATATTGTGAAACAAGCATTACTTAGTTTCTGAGCCGAAAAGATGTAGTTTGAAAATAAAACAAAGCAGGTCATGACATTTCGCGTCACTTGACAGGTGACGAAATATATTTTCATGACGTATTGATAGAAGGATAGTTTGTTCTACGGAAGGGGGGAAGTGAAATTATTTAGATTTAAGTGAACAAATATTTACCTCGCTATTTTAAGGAAAAATTTTCAAAAATTTTGTACTTAGCTTTCACCTTTACGTTTACGATGCTTTATGGAAAATATATTACAAAGAAATTAAAATAAAACTGTTGAGAGTGAGATTAAATTTCATAAGAAAGGTATCTAATTAATTTATAGGTACCTTTCTTATGAATTTTTATCAAAAGTGTACATAAAATACAAATTTAAATTTCATAAGATGATACTGATACTTGCATGTACCCTTCTCAGGTGAAATTGAAAAATCAAATTAACTTCTCCACACGTGTTTCGCAAAAATAAATCTATCTCAAAAGGGACATTAACGAAACTGAATGCGGCTTTTAACGAATTTTATAATATTTTAACAACTTAAGTGTAAAAATATATTATAATTAAAGAAATAACAAATAATTGTATTAAAAATTCAGTATTTAAGTTAAATACTAGACAGAAACTCAATCCACGTGACGTTTTTTTTATTGAGCGCATGATACTTCCGGTCTTCCGTAGATTTGATTTGCAGTCGTATTATTGACACAAATTATATTTTTTTATATACTGGTGTTCGTTAGTTTGTAAGAAGCTTTGGAAATTATAATCTGTAAATATATATCTACTTAATAACAACATCCGTTAAATTGTACAAACGTTTAGAAGAATTAACAACATTTAATGTAAAAATAATAAAATATTTCAGAAATAACAAATAATTGTTTCAAAAATTCATTTTTCATCGAAATATCTTTTTGCTACCAGACATATGTCCATGGTCATTAAAATAAATAAAAGCAGCTAAAAGCTATTGAAATTAAATAATATTTTTGTTTGATTGAGTTTTGTATTCAAAGATGATTTTCAGTTTTCAGGTAGAGGTGGTCCAACTAAAAAAACAAAAAACAAAAACAAAACATGATTTGCATTCCTCAAAGCCTTGTGCTTTTAACTAATATTATCACTAACCAGACCAAAATTGAAATTATAGAGTTTTCGTACAATTAATTATGGGGGGGGATACATATAAAAAAATATAATTTTGCCATGACTTTAAAAAAGGAAAACATATTTATAATAAGTTCCATCATTTGTTAATAGTTTCTGAAAGTTTCATTAAAATCCAACAATTATTTTTATTTTTGCAAGATTTTCAAAATTAATGTCTGTCATACAGAAAAAAAAACGGGCTAAAATTTTATGTTACCGCTGGACACGAAGAGAAACAAGGTTTTTCAATCAAAATTTAGAATGTTCTAAAAAGAGGGAAAATTTTTTAAAAATAATTAAAAAATACTTTGTTCTTTCCTCTTAATAGTAACATAAACATTTAGACGCTAAAATTTTGTTTTCATCAAGTTTGGCGTCTTTTTCAACATGCTATGCTCTGTTTTTAGCGATCTCATGAAGGTACCTAAAAGAAACACGGTTCGTTTTTCTTTTAACAATGTAAAAAAATGCAATGTCTTTTTACATTATTTTGTTTTACATAGTTAAAGTTATTATTAGTAAAGTAGTAGACTGAGAATTAAAAGTCCGATAAAATTAATTTCACTTTTAAAAACTGAAATGTTATACTTCTGTTAGTCTATTTTCAGTTACGTGGGGTCAAATTAAAAACAACATGATTTGCATTCCTCAAAGCCTTGTGCTTTTAACTATTGTAAACACTAAACCCGATACGATCGAATTTCATAAAATTAGTTATGGTGGGGGTGGTAATAAATATAAAAAATATTTCTGCCATGACTTTAATAAAAAAAAAAACATATTTATAATAATTTCCATCATCTATGAATAGTTTCTGAAAGTTTCATTAACTTCCGACAATTATTTTTATTTTTGCAAGATTTTCCAAATTAATGTGTGTCATACAAAAAAAAAAACGTACCAAAAATTGTATATGTTATTTTACTAGTTCCGGTGATACAAAGAGAAACAAGTTTTTTTTTAATCAAAATTTAGAAAATTCTAAAAAGAAGTAAAAATTTTTTTTAAATAATTAAAAAAAAAACTTTGGTCTTTCGTCTTCATAATAACATAAGCATTTAGACGATAAAATTTTGTTTTAGTCAAGTTTGGCGACTTTTTTTATCATGCTATGCCATATTTTAGCGATTTCGTGGAGTTACCTAATTTTGCCTAATAGAACTTTAACTATCTCTGAACAAAAAATAAAAATAAAACACTGCATTGTTTTTTTACTACCGTGAAAACTTTTTCAATTGAATAATTTAAAAAAAATTGCCATTTTAGGCATTTAAATAAAGTTTCTGCACAAAAGAAAATATATTAATTTTCAATTTTCTTTTAAATTTCCGTTCGATATTTCCAGAAAAAAAGTGGGATGCATGTGATATCCTAAAGCATTGGAATTATTTCAATTTATCTAATTTAAAATTTATGAAAAGTAATGATTTTATCCGTATTAAAGCTAGGCCTATGATAAAATAAAAAAATCATTTGGTTCACTTATTTATTATTTTTTCACTAACAGTTCATAGACATGAAAAATCAAAATCAAAGAACTGACGTCAAAGTCTGGACTTCTCACATAGGTGTGAAAAAACTGTGGATTCACTAAATTTACTTAATCCAACCCCACATCAAGCCCTTTAAAAATGTTCAAATCTTTTTCACACCTTTTGCTCATGTCTTATATGTGGGGTTTATCCTCACCAGCTGACGACGCGTTTTGGAAACAAGTTTTTTTTATTGCTGGTTGGCTGGCTTTGAGCCAGCCACATGAAAGACAAATTAGCTTCAATTGAACCCTATCTTCTTCCTTATCGCGTTTTTTTTTTTTTTTCAAAAAATTATTGAAATTATGCTATTGTTTTTTTTTTTTCTTTTCTGAAAATTCACTGCGGACCAAAAGTTCCGCCCGGGGCTGACTGCCCCCCCCGTACCCCCATAGCTACGCCAGTGTTAAAGAGATGTAAAGAGATGTGTCACGTGATATTCTGGTTAGAGTCACAAAAGATAAGTCACCTCGCCATCTACTCTAGACCACCATTTTCACTCGACTTTGATACTGAGGTCACCTAACTGATGAGACGAACGGACAGGTCAATTTTCGAGTAAGACCTTAATTCACTTAATTCATTCTTTTTTTATTCGGTTTAGGATAAATAATTTCTTAGAATAAGTCTAAGTTTGTATTGTGATATCAACAGACACTCGATATCACTTTTGTGATGTCAACGAATACTCGTTGTCACTTTCATAATGCTCGTTGTAGTAGAGACTTTATAATCATAGATACAACTATAGTAACGCCGTTGAACAACACTGGCCAGACGCCTTCGAATATCACTCGCACTAATCGTACTTGCTCGATAATACTCGCTCAAATATTAATTCGTATAGTGATCCGAATAGAGAAATAGTATAGTGAATAGAGTAGAGATTAGCGGTCCGTATAGTAATAGAGGATAGACTAGAAATAGCGATCGTTTAGATGTCATACTACTTTCTACTTATGCGGTTTCCTAATGGTCATGTGATCCACTTAATTCACTAATGGGATCGCCTGTGTTTGCTCACTGGTGATCTATGTTCAAACTCAAGTGGCGGCAGCGACAATTTATACCTATATAACAGTTTGCATAAATTATAAATGGTTACTCTCATTACTATATTTCAATTTAAAAAATCTTAGAATATTTTAAAAGACCTTTCAATTTGTTAAAAAAAGAAAAGAAAAACTTACAAGTGAAGGCAGTAAAAACATTTTTAAAAAATCATTATTCCCTTAGTCTACCATAATATTCAAACTTGATAACACTGAAAACAAAGTAAATTATTGGAATAGCTTGTTATATGTAACCTTAGCTTTTTTATCGCATGCATGCACGCACACACACACACACACACACACACACACACACACACACACACACACACACACACACACACACACACACACACACATAATATGAAATAATCTTGTATGTAAAATAACGTATGATTGCTCTCCTATGTGACATCACTATTTTCTTGCATGTGGAATCTGTGATATTCATTGAATGAGTCAATTCGCCATCCGTTCTGTTTATTAACGCATGCGCCTTTTACATATTAAACAGACTTTGACTAACAGCTATTCTTTCATTTTTATTTACTCTGATGAACTTAGTTGGATTTCGTATACATATTCGGTTTACTGATGTCCCCCCATTAATCAGTGTGCAAGAGCAAGATAAGGGCCATAATTACAACATAATTACATTCAAACGACGTTCATTTTTGACCACAACATTTACTAATGGCCGACCAGACGGTGCCTTTCGTTAGTTCTTTCCCTCAGATGTGTACTCACCCACTCTCCTCTATTTTACTTTTTCTTCTTCCCACACTCTCTCTTTCTCGTTGGATATTTTCTTTACCCTTATAATTTGCGGGCAACAGTTCTTTCGGGGGCCTTGCATTCCATGCACACTTGCTATTTTTTCTCGATAGACATTTACTACTCACATTTTCGTATTTAATAGCAACTTATGCTTTCATTTTAATAGAAAATTGAGCTATTTATAACAATGACTAAAATTATTGTAAAAGCATTTTACTGACCAGCCTTCAAACTGTAAGTTGCAAATTAAAATGTATAAAGCCTCGCCTATATCAAAAGCAGACCAGATTGCATTCGGTCGCTAAAGCATTGATATAATTGTTTATATGCACTGACACATGCATGTTACATGCTTATGCATTTAATACGCTTCAAGTATGCATGTAGGTGTGTATGCATGCACATCAAATGAAAAGCGTCTTTATTTATTACATGAAAGACAAAAATCTATATTTATGTGTGTTAATTTAATGTTAAACTGAATAACGTACGAGTTTCCAGGCCTGAGACAAAAGGCCGAATATGTATGTTTTTTATATGCTGTGCATGTTTTGTTTTTTTGTGCTTGATTTTTGCTCTGATGACAGCGGACTGATAAAGCGCTTTAGCTGAACATTTGATTAAAATGCAGCCGTATGCCGGGTTTTATAGACCGAGTAAATAGTTATATCATCTGCATAAATGGTTGGGAACTGATGACACCGGGAAGGTCGTTGATGGAGATTAGAAACAGCTTAGGTCCGAGAATAGAGCTCTTGTAGATCCCTCCCTGCATTAATAGGAAATGAACTAAAACATTCAACATGACCTTCATTACACGATTTGTTAAGAATGATTAGATTAAACGAAATATCTGTCTAGAGACGCCGTAGCCCTTGAGACTGTGGAGAAGAGCAGCATGTGTGGAACGCCTTTGAGATATCTAAAACCGCAGCCTGAGATTTAGCATTCTTATCTAAAGCTTGATAGCAAATTCAGTGATGGCCGTTAACACATTCTAAAGAAGGCCGTATGAAATAAGATGCTTAACTAATTCGACCAATTCGGCCAAAAAGAGGTAAGACTAATATAGCGATAATTTGAGGGACCAGAAGGCTCCCCAGAGTTCTTAAAGACAGGAACTACAGAGGAGGAATTCTAGCAAGCTGGAAAGGAAGCAGTAACGAGGCATATATTATAAATTTTGGAGAGAACCGGAGCCAATTCAGGATCACATTTCTTTAGGACAATTGCGGTGATAACGTCGAATCGGCAAGCTTTGTAGGGATCTAGTTTAGAAATGATAGCAGAAACCACGAACAGAGTTATATACTTATCACTCTTAAGTAGAGATGCCCCAGGTGAGTCGAGAGTAGATTTAGAAAAGAAATTACCGAGCAAAACGCTCTGATTTATTTGCAGTAGATGATAGCACTCCAAATTGATTGAAGAGAGGTGGGACTGGGGATTTGCTTTTGTTCGGCACACTCTTGCAAAGTCACTAGTAATGTCTAGAAGCAAAATTGTGACAGACTATACAGTGTCTCATTCTATCAGTGAATAGTGACTTTGCCTCTTTGAGGATACGCTTATCCTCATTACGAGCGATGTCAAAGAGACGTATGTTACAGTCGGACCTGTCGCTCTGGTATAACCGGAAGAAGTGATTCCTATGGGCTATAGTAGCTGAATAGCAGGAGAGAACCAAGGAGAAGATTGTGGTTTCACTTAGTATTTCCGTGCTGGCACGAAAGATTCAATGCTTGGCTTTCACCGTGGAACATTTCTCAACAGAATGATTAATAATATAATTCCAAAGGAGATCGCGAAGGAAATCACGAAATGAGCCCCAATCAGTGCGTTGATAACGGAAATATGTTCTGTTAATAGGAGAGCAGAAAGAGAGATATCTATAGACACACTACTGCGTGGTTGGAGTTGCCAAAAGGGCAGAGCTACAGAGCACGACATGAGATCAAGGGGGGGGGGTAAGGAAGAGATCACGTAGAGTTACTAGGTAAATGCGTGGGGAAGTCTATTGAGAAGTTCAAAGCCTGGATGCCAGCAAGGTCAATGACATTAGAGTGTTAAAGCCACTTGACATGATGGGCATTGAAGTCCTCAAACACAAAAATATTTATAAATGAGTGAAGAGTTATCTATACAATCAGAAATTCTATCTTGCAAACAGCAGTCATCAGAGAAAGTGGAATAATAAAGGAAGAATAGATAATTGACTGCGTTTAATAGTGAAAGTCGGAAACACATGTAACAACAATCTGGTGATTCAAGAGACACTTCATTTGTCAATGGGAGACGTTCGCAAACGTAGACACCAAGACCGTGCATGTGGACACTAGAGTCATTTCGAAAGAGAAGAAGATAAACAGGAACAGAGAATTCAGAGGAAGAGATTGAAGAGTTTAGATTAGTTTCACAGAGAAATATGATGTATGGAAAATATTATAAGAATAACGATTCTATACTGCATAAATTGGTATGATTGCCACGAATGTTGGAGAAAGAAAGATTGAGGGCTTTTTTGCAAGGTGATTTAATTTAATTTTATTTTTTTATATATTTTTAAAGGTAGAAAAATCCAAGTATAATAGTAGCTGCTGGTCATCAAAGGAAACATGAACTGGCTAGAAATTGGCACAGACTACAGTATAATGTGGCCTTAGGGTTACCCACCGGAAGTTCTTGCAGGGACATTTATCCATGCGCGACATGGCACTGCAAAAACCCCGATATTATGCAACTGTTGATCAGAACAGCCTCTCTAGGCGCTATTCAAGAATTCATTCGGGATGAAACAACCAGAAAACTGCCAACCCGGTGCTCTCAGTATGAAGAGTCGTATTCTTCAGTCAGTCATATCACCAAAATTAACAACAACCCTTATGTGTCAGAAAAAGGGATGGGAAACCCCATCCTAAATAGGACAAGAAATAAATCTCTACTCCCGTTCAAAAGATGGGGGAGGAGTATAATCTAGGGGGTTAAGAAAACGTATATAATCCTATAAATAAATAATTGGTCAAGACTTTGTTTATTTTTGTGTCGTCTATTATTTTAATGTATTAATATTGACTTATGTCACTATATATTTACACTAGAAATAAACATCTATTTACATAGAGGTAGTTTATTACAAAAGATATCTTTTGTAACCGTCTTCACAATGTAATTGCACACACATTATTCCTTGAAAGTGAGATAAAATGTTGCTATCTTTAGGATGAATGTCGGAGTGATTGTTGCCTAAAAGGGAAGTGGGGAGAAAACGACAGTCACAGAATGTGGTGCTTGGCTCGTGGTGAAACAAGGCATGACTTGTTTGTACAGCGTTGGAGGCTTTCGGAGAAAGAGAAAGATATCGTTCCTAAACCAACGGCAAATAATGGAAATTGGCATGAGTAATTCTTAGATAAGGAGACTAATTTTGTTATTTTTATGTAAACTACTGAAAATTAGAAACATGTAAAAACCAAGCAGAATAAAATGAATTCATTTATCAAACCAGTAAGAAAAACATCTGTCGAAAGAAAAAAATTTCAAGATAAAATGTTCAAAAAGTCAAACTAATGGACGAATAATTTCAAGGTTCGTAGAGAAGCCTAAAAACGCAGGCACTAAAAATATAAGTTACACAGTTATTCATTCAGAACTACACTGTAGTGTGCCTAGTTGAAAACATAATGTAAAAAGAAAAATATTTGAACTACTTCAGCTGTTACACGGATTTTGTTACAGTATGTGTTGATTAATCCGATAATGTGGGAGATTGATATTTTGTTAGAGCAACTGAATCAGGCAACGCTTAAGTAATCATGATAAGCAGGTTTAAATCTGCCCAAGGAAAATTTTCAGCCTAATTTTTACATGAAGATAGTAAAAAAAAAATTTAGAGTGTCATTTCAGAACCTTGATAGGTCCACTGTCAAAGGCTGCGAAGAATCCTGTCTTGCCGAAAATAGTACAAGTTTCTAAATATTTAGGGACATACATGAACTTTTATTGCTAGACAAAAGGAGAATGCTTACAATTAACCGTCTTCAGATGATCCACAAAGGAAGTGACGTCAATTATTCTTGTGGCAGTATTATTATTGTGGCTCATAGAACAAGCAACACAAATTATTATCAAGTAAGCAATAGAAAGGAACTCTTTCAAAGCACTAAACCAAACAATATCCTTAACTTATTAAAGGAAATCAAAATATAAAACTATAAAACCTCCCAACAAATCTGCATAAAACCATTAACATATTTTGAAAACTGAAAAAAGGAAAAAGAACACATCAGACTTAAAGATCCTCACTAAAAAATAAAAATTCAAACACTAATAACCAATTTGTATTAGAAAGTGAATACAAAATAGTATTAGAAACCGGAATCTGTAATAACTAATTAAAAAGTAAAATAAATATACACCAAATAACCTGTACCCAAAATATCACTGATCCACATATAACATCAAAATAACCACGATTCAAAACCTTCATCTAACCTGAAATAACGCTATAGTGGTTGATGCGCCGTAAAGCAGAAAACAAAACAAAACGAAATCTAATTCGTAAAAGAAAATTGGTGGTGAAATGAACAACAATAAAAGTGGACATAATCTCTCAAATTATCAATTGACAACTCGTGAATTGCAGGTTTTGTCAAATAGGTTTAGTTTTTCTATTTTTCGGTCGATCAGGTGATTGTATTTTCAGAGTTTGAGGTTGAGTTTATTGATTTCTTTTTTGCTCAGTTCATGAGGTTGGCTCCTGTTCGACTGATTAGTTAGTGCATTTAGAGCAAGATTAAATGCTTTTGCCGCGTCTCCAATTGGCTGACCTGAGTTTATATTGCAAAGTGAACAGTTTCATGCGCTAAAAGTCCAACGTCGCAATAAATCTATTGTGATTAATAAATCAGATAGAAGGCCCCGGGTGGTAATTTTAAATCGCGATGACTACATTAATAAAATCATGTCTGTTTTGGAGTATGAGGAGAAATTTATTAAAATAAGATCGGTGGACTGGTTTGATAAAACCCAAACTATCGAATTAAATTTTCAGAAACGTTGTTTCCGGCTGATATTTATGAAGTCGTTAGGTCGTTGGCTTTGTTGCAATTCCGGCTATACGGGTTACCTAAAAGCCATAAGGTAAATATTCCTGTCCGGCCTATCTTGTTAATTATTGTGGGCGTGTCCAGCTTAAACTGGCCAAATAGCTGACCTATTTGTTACAACTTGTGCTGGACATGTATTTAAAAGATTGTATTGTCAATTATATTCAAAATTGTCCTTTCTCATCAGTAATTTATTTACTTATATATACTTCAAGAAACTATAAATATATGTGCTAATGCTGTGTATGAAAGTTGTCTCTGACACCATTTTCATTGAAGCTCATTAAGATTGCTACCATGTCGATGGAGTTCACTCCATCGACATGGTAGCAATGGTTTCAGCGATTTAATGTACAGACAAATTGACCGGATTGCTATGGGTAGCCTTTGTGGTTCACTATGGCAAATATTTTTGCTGGGTTTTATGAACAACAATTTATTTTCTATTGCCTGTTCTGTGTCATATGTAGATGGCATATTCCTGATGACTTAGAGGCAGAAATCTTTCAGGTAGGTATATTCATGAGATCCATAAAAACTAGCATAGCATGGATAAAAAAGGCTTTAAACTTGATGAAAATAATTTTTATCGTCTAAATGTTTATGTTATTATTAAGAGGAAAGATCAAAGTATTTTTTGATTATTTTTTTTACATTTTTTAATAATTTCTAGCATGTCCAAAATTTTCGTTAAAAATCTTGTATTTTTTTGAATCAGCAAAATTGACAGAAAATCGATCGTCAGCCATTTTTTAAAACTTTTGTTTACAAAAGTGAAAGTCTCCGTTTAAAATTCTTTTAAAATATGAATTATGATTTTTAAAAAAATTAATTTGATAAAATTAGAAATTTAATCTATTTAATATATTTTGAAACAAACATTACTTACTTTCTGCGCTGAAAAAAATGTTCTTTAAAATGAGAGAAAGCCGATCATAACAGCAGTGTTGACAAGTGACATGTGCGTGATTTCATCAAGCACTGACATCTTACGGGAGGAAATGCTATAGTACGGAAGGTCACAAGTGACAGTTTAGCTTTACGTGAACAATTTATTTACCTCGTTATTTTTACTTACTTTTCAAATTTTTATCAGTTCAGTTTTTTTTTTAAGTAAAACTTCTCCACGCGTGTTTCGCCAATCGTAAATGTAAAAATGTAAAGGCCGTTAACAGTGCCGAACAACATTTATATACAAAATCAAATCACTTGTTGTTTTTATTGTATCATGTTTCTTTCTGGCCTCCGTACATTTGAATTATAACCGTTTTTATTGACACAAAGGCAAGGAACAGTAAGATTTTTCTAACTGGTGGTTCGTGGATTGTAAAAAGCTTGTGCAGTTTATAATCTGTACAGATGGATGGACTTAAAAAAACATTAAGTAAAGGATTTGACATTTCCATTAATTTTACAATATTTAACAACTTTAATGTAAACATAATAAATAATTTAAGAAATAACAATTAATTCTTTTAAAAATTCATTTTTCATCGAAAACGTTTTTTGCCTTCAGACAATATTATGCATATTCATAAAAACAAATAAAAGCAACTAAAAGCATTTGAAATTAAATAATATCTTTGTTTTATTGAGTTTTGTATGTTACAATTCAGAGCTGATTTTAGGTAGACGAGGTCGGATTTTTAAAAAAACAAAACCTGATTTACTTTCCTCAAAGTAATAATAATGACTTGCGTGCTTCGACATTGAATTTCTAGAGTTTTCATTAAATTATTTAGGTGGGGGTAATATATGTATATAAAAATATTTTTATTATGACTCTAAAAAAAACATATTTATAATAATTTCCATCATTTCTTAATAGTTTCTGAAAGTTTAATTAAAATCTGACAATTATTTTGCAAGATTTTCAAAATTAATGGCTGTCATAAAAAAGCACAAAAATATGCCATGTTATTTACTATGAGTTCCGGTTTTTCAATCAAAAGTTAGAATAAAGACAGAAAAATTTTTTTAAATAATTAAAAATTATTTGTTCTTTCTTTTTAATAGTAACATAAATATTTTGACGATAAGATTTTGCATTCGTCAAGTTTAAGGCCGTTTTTATCAAGCTATGCTCATTTTCCAGCGATCTCACGGATATACCTACTTTCAGGGAATATTGGAAAAATTGCATCCTTCTCCTGTTCACGATTAAATGGGGGAGCGGGTACTGTTCTCTTCCTTCTCTGGTTTTCTTAGTCCAAAGATTTAATTCTAAGTTTATTTTATCGGTGTACCGTAAGCCCATGTTTCAGGTTTATATACTTGTTGGGATTCTCATTGTCTCAGGAGGTATAAGATTAATTTAATCAAAATGATTTGTTCTCCTTAAAACAAGAACTAAAATAACAATTGCATCGCATGGACAGCAGAAATGCGAAGATTTCACAATTTTGTAAGTGTTGAGGGGTCCTCCCCTTTTTACACAAATGGACTCACCCAAGGTATACATATACATATACTACTGCTAGTGGATACCCAACAGACAGAGACAGACAAAGAGAGAGAGAGAGAGAGAGAGAGAGAGAGAGAGAGAGAGAGAGAGAGGCCGAACATAGTTGAACGTCGAAAGGAACGAGCGTACGAACGTAGCGGGCAAGAGTCACAGTAACGAGCATGTAGACTCAGTAAGAAGTCATACAGCGATACGCATTCCTGGAACTACTAACCTGTATTACCAGTTTGTATTATTACGTTAATACATTTATTTTCCTATATTCATTCATGGCGTTTGTTATTATTTGGTACCGGATTTCATTCCGGAATCCACAACAACTCGGCGACGAGGAATTCGAACTCACACGGAAGGAAAACGAAACAAAATTCTCCCTCATCGACCACAACAACTTGGCGACGAGTAATTCGAACTCACACGGAAGGAAAAAGAAACAAAATTCTCTCTCGTCGACCACAACAACTTGGCAACGAGGAATTCGAACTTACACGAAAGGAAATAAAAATTTTCTCTCTCGTCGACCACAACAACTGGGTGACGAGGACTTCGGACCTACACACACAAAAAAATGCCGTTTGCCAGTGTCCACAACAACTTGGCGACAAAAGATTTACGAGGATTAAAATAAGGAAAAGCAAGTTTTTCGTAAGACTCTTGTCATGGAAGATTTTAAAAGTATTTTAGTAGAACATGTAAAATACAGCAATTACAACTCCAAAAAAGAATGGAAGAGAAGTGGCAAAAACAATTACTACAAACGGAGAAGGAAAATGAAGAATGGCAAAAACAATTACTACAAACGCAGAAGGAAAATCAAGAAAGACAAATGCAAAATGAAGAAAGACAAATGCAACTCCAGGAACTAATATTAAAGGTAAGCGGGTAACAAACAACAAAAGACGCAGTGTAGAATACGATAGAAACATTCAAATACTCTCTAGAAGAGGATAAAAAATTCGGGGATTATTTCAGACATCATGAAGACATCTTCAACATCGATTGTCAAAGCTGGACGGAAGCAAAGAAGATACGTCTATTACTCAGAAAATTAGGAACAGAGGAATATACAAAATTTGTGGATTACATCTTGCCAAAAAAGACAAATGATTTAACATTTAACGAAGCAGTACAGAGCTTACAGAGCTTTTCAGTCCAAAGACGTCATTTTGTCACAAAAGGTAGAAATGTCTTAACCCCGTGAAGGACGAAAAGGAGGACGACTCCACGTTCGCCGCAATCGTGAACAAGCATTGCGACGACTTCAAGTTGGCAGAATTAACTCCGGACAATGTCAAGTGTCTTATTTTTGTACAAGGGTTAGTCTCAGCTAAGGATAGTGAAATGCGCAAAAGAATGCTTTCAAAACTGCAAAATGAGCCTGGATTAACACTACAAAAATTATCAGAAGACTGCCAAAAATACCTGAGTATAAAGAAAGACTCGAAGGATATCGAGGAGTCAGGAGTAGCACATATACGTAAGTTGAACAAAAGTTTACGTATTTCACCCTCCCCGGAAAGCAAACAAAAATTCTATAATAATGGAAAAGTATAACGTATAGGGCAAATAATGACAAAAATCTAAGCAAATATAAGCCCCCACTCAATCTGCATGTTTTCGATGTGGAGGTTTACACAGGAATAAGGATTGTCGTTTTAAAAAATAAAAAATGTCTAGCGTGTGGAAAAATAGGACACAAGGCATCCCAATGTAGGAACAGAAAATCTACTAGTAGAATAAGAGCTACTAGAATGCATGACGAAGACAATATTAACATAAGAAAATACGTGGGACTAAATTCTAAATAAGAAGATAAAATTACAACTAGACTCAGGTTCGGATCTAACGATAATTAACCTACAGACATGGAGAAAGCTTAATAGACCGAGCATGATGCATACACAGAAAATTGCTAAGTCTGTTACATGGAAGCGTATAAAATTTGAAGGAGAAGTAATCCTAAATGTAAAGTTCCACGGAAAAAAAAACTCAAGATATTCGTAATGAAAGATACAGAAAATCTGGTGGGCACAGACTGGATGCAAAAGTTCGACGTATGGGATTTACCTATCAGCTAGTTTTGTAAGAAGATAGAGTGCGAATCATCAGAAGCGACAAAATTAAAGGAAGAATTACATAGTCAATGTCCCGAAGTATTCTCGAGCGGTTTGGGACGATGTAACAAGTTTGCCGCTAGAATTGAATTAAAAGAAAATGTCCAACCAGCAGTGAAAAAGAAGCGAAACGTGTCGTTTGCCCGCAGAATACGGTTTGTGTTTGATAAGTTATTGCCTAACAAGAATAATAACCGGCAGACACCTATAGTACCCAAGAGACCATTCAAACCAGGAGAACGGGTCTACTTCAGGATGTTCAGGGACAATATGGCTTACTGGGAACCTGGTACAATAATTAACAGATAAGGAAATGTGATGTACACAATACAAGGCGAAAAATTTACGCACAGAAGACATATTGACCAAATACAAAAAAGATGGGTTGAGGAGCCAAGGTCGTCACCTGCAGAAAATGACGATTCGATGGATGCGATTTTTGAAGCTTTTGAGATTCAAAGACCACAGGAAGTCACAGAAATTAGAAGGTCAAACAGGAAAAGAAAATTTATAGAACCTCTAATTGTCTACCATAAGAGGAAAAAATACTACCCCCCCTCAAGGAATCTAAGGAGGGAGTGTTGGGGGGTCCTCCCCTTTTTTACACAAATGGACTCACCCAGGGTATACATATACTACTGCTAGTGGATAAGAGAGAGAGAGAGAGAGAGAGAGAGAGAGAGAGAGAGAGAGAGAGAGAGAGAGAGAGAGAGAGAGAGAGAGAGAGAGAGAGAGAGAGAGAGAGAGAGAGAGAGAGAGAGAGAGAGAGAGAGAGAGAGAGAGAGAGAGAGAGAGAGAGAGAGAGAGAGAGAGAGAGAGAGAGAGAGAGAGAGAGAGAGAGAGAGAGAGAGAGAGAGAGAGAGAGAGAGAGAGAGAGAGAGAGAGAGAGAGAGAGAGAGAGAGAGAGAGAGAGAGAGAGAGAGAGAGAGAGAGAGAGAGAGAGAGAGAGAGAGAGAGTCGAACATAGTCGAACGTCGAAAGGAACGAGCGTACGAACGTAGCGGGCAAGAGTCGCAGTAACGAGCACGTAGACTCACTAAGAAGTCATACAGCGATACGTCGATATCAAAGACTATATATATATATTTGTCTACTAACCCCGCATTCCCGGAACTACTAACCTGTATTACCAGTTTGTATTATTACGTTAATACATTTATTTTCCTATATTCATTCATGGCGTTTGTTATTATTTGGTACCGGATTTCATTCCGGGATCCACAACAGTAAGCTTAAATGCTTTGGCCCTAAAAAGGCCCTGTCTATTTAAGAGTACTCTGGATTAGTGAGACTAGTACGATTTTTGCTAAGCAAATCATTGGCGGTATCCCACAGTGTTATTTTTCAGCAAATCCACGAGTAATATTCTCGTCTTGGTCGATGTTGAAATCCGTCTGTAAGGACAATATGTCTATCTTCAAAACAAGTTCCATTATTTATTCTTTTAAATATCAGTGCGATGCTGAATAGGCAGGACAAGTCAATTTCTTGAGAGTATTTTCCAGCATGTTCCCGCAGTCATTAGAAGAGGTCAGCTTCAAAATAATTTGCATAAGTCTGTTGTGCCATATGAGTCTGTAACTGAAAAGCACTTCATTAAAAACCGTCAGTGTGTCGAGGCTTACCATGAGAACATGTTCTTCGTTTTATGCAGATCTCATTTCCAAGTTTCACTTTAAATTTCCTGAGAAATTTTTCATTAAGTTCCGGCAGCCTTCCCTATGCAAACAGAAGGAATGGCTGTTAGGACTTAATGTAATCTGTTTGTAGATATTCCGTGTTTAGTATATAACGGCGTATTAGTTTTCCATTTTTTCAGTTGGCACGTACATTTACTATTATTCCTCGATCGAGTTCTGACAAGTGAGGAGCGGCAACCAGTAAAGTCCTGTTTTTTAAAAATCTTTCTGGTCTTTCACATCAAATGTCAATCTCTTTTTTCTCTTGTTTTAACTACATATTTTAAATATATCTTTTATACGCCATTATTAAATTTTGCACTGCAAACAAAATTTTAAAGAAATATCCCTTGAAAAAAGGATAAAAAAATAAACGTATCCGTGCAGCGTGATGACTGGTGAAGAAAGAGATATGACACGTCCGTAAAGCGTGATGGCTTGCGGAAGATTTCCCTTATACATCACCAAATAGTTAGCCGTCATCATTCTGCAAAGGGTGGATAGATGATATCAGTACAAATTTATTGTTAAAAAAAAGATATATGACTTAGAAATGTTTTTTTGTTTTTGTTTTTATTTTTTTGCTTGCTTACATGATACATATGAATGCTCATTATTGTGGTTGGGCAGAATACATAACGCTATTTATATGTGCATTTACGTGTCTAAATGTTGGCAACTTTAATTGCACGGTGACAGTATATAAGCAAAATGGCTATAATTTTACAATGAAGCGATAACAGTGTGCCATCTTAACACTGAATTTGTATTAAGATTCTCTGTTCAAATATGTGTGTATTTCTTTCTCTCTCTCTCTCTCTCTCTCTCTCTCTCTCTCTCTCTCTCTCATAGATATCCATTTATATGTTTGTACATGCGTGTTTGCATATGTTAATGAGATGATCAGAGGGTATCAGTACAGTTTTAAATATTTGCGAATCAGATGCTAATATAAATATAAAATATGCACATACCTATATACGCAAATATTCAAAGGATTGTCGAGTAATTGTATCCATGTGAGGTGTACAAAATTACAGTTCACTCTTCAAAATTACTTCTTTGGCTCCTCTGATTACCCCTGTTAACCACTTGTCAACTTTCAGGACTGGAATTTAGGCTTAAATTTGAGATGGATATTACGACATTTTTGTCAAGTGGAGAAGTGGAAAATATACTCAAAAGAAGGCACCTCCATTGACTCACCTAAAGAATATATATATATATATATATATATATATATATATATATATATATATATATATATATATATATGATATTTAATGGACATTATGTAAGAATATTTATTTGGCTTCCAGGATTTACTGGCTCAGTGGCCGAGCATTATCCTATTCACTAACATTACCTTTGTATCCTGTGCAACCATGTCTTTTTCCCGCAACGTGCCTGTTATGAAGAACCCAGTCTGGAGATATCCATTGTATAGCTTATGGGCCGATCCCTGGACTGATTTCCCTTTAATCTCTCGCCTCTTTGAACAGAATTTCTGTGTGCCACCATTAGAAGACGTCTTCAATCCTTACAGATCAGGTTTATATTATAGACGCCACCAGATCTCTTCATCACAATCAGGAATTTCCGAGGTAAAAAAAATTCATGTTTCGATAAATTTGTGAAATAATTGTTCATTAATTTAAAAAAAAATATTTAGTGGCATTATTTTGCAGTGATCTCCGAGCTGTCATACGATAAATATTTTAAAAGCATTACAAAGTAAAAACAGTTACATAATGAGCAAGACAACATTTTGAAATATTTAAGAACCCGCAAAACATAAAATGTGCGAGCATTCTTAGTGATGTGGGGCGGTGAAAAATAAAGAAGATAAATTAATCTTAACTGCTGCTTCCTGACGATCAACTATTTTCATGGAGATACAAGAACCGGTGAAAGAAATAAGCATTTTCTAACTGAAGCAATTTTTCATCCTTTTTTCATCAATGTCACGGACGCTTTTTTTCCTGATCTACAAATTTATCTTAAAATATATTATATGCTTCTTTCTTTCTTTCTTTCTTTCTTTCTTTCTAAAATGTTTTCTATTTTTTTCATTCATGATCATTTTCTATATTCTTACAAATCAAATTTTAACATATCTATATATATAAACCAGCTGCACATTCTATTATAGGAATGAACAACGATGCCAAAATATTTTGCATATCAACAATTGCGTAAGGCTAAAAAGTATCCATTTATTGAAATATTAAATTATTGACTTAATCTACAATGCGCTTCGAGATTCGTATGCCTTGACCAACAGCAGATTCTATTGCTTTCAAATCCTTTCTTAATTAATCAATATTATCGACAAATATTTATCCGTGAAGATATTTTCTTTTCTTTTTTTATGGGGGTAATTTTTCGATCTTGTGGAATATTATCTATTAATTAAACTCCTTTTCTATAAGTTTGATCATCACAAAAAATAGACTCAAACGAAACTGAAATATCCATTAACTTCTCTTTATTCTTTCTTTCTTTCTTTCTTTCTTTCTTTCTTTCTTTCTTTCTTTGGTTACGGTAGGAATATTTTTAAAAATCTTTTTTGGAGCGACTAAATCTATCATTTTAGGACAGAAAAGTTTTCCTTGCAAAAAAAAAAAAAGAAAAAAGTTGGCGCTCTATGTTACACGACTCAAAGTATGGCATTGTGCAAAATCTCATCATATTATTTGCATAGCTTATCTTTCTTTATAGACCGTTGGCCCAATCAAAACCTTTTCGTTCCTTTCACACCAGTAACTTTATACATGTGTAGGGGGAATATAATATTTCTTCATTTTTTCTTAAAAGCACCAGTAACAAAAATAACAGAATGAAAATGATGGAAAGTTCAAACAATTTCATCCGATTATCTGATCTGAGCAATAACAGCAATAATCCCAAAGAGGCTTGAGAAGAAAAGCCATTCTTGTAAATTTTGGCAACGGTAATAAATTGGTGAAAAGTTAGTATGCGATACGAGATATTTTGGGTGTAGTAGCAAGTGGTACATACCCCACTGCTCTAAACCCGGGCATTCAAGCGAGACGAGATCAAAGGACAAGTATGGCAAACTTGCGTTATCCCTTAAGAACTGTCACTGCTTTGTATAGCCGCCAGACATCATGGGCAAATTGGGATGACTCTTGCAGTGATCTTTCGTCAGTGTCCCGGTTGACAGATCAACATTTTGGAATGGGTCCCACAATGATCGATGAATTTTTTAATCAATGGCGAAATTGGATGCATACACATGCTTTCAGCGTCTCTTTGCCTCATAGCAACCCAAACATAAATTATCAACAAGCAATAGGATTTTCAGGCGTAAGAATTCATTTATATATACGGCTTATATCTTGATCTTATTGTAAATTTATTGTCATACATTTTGTGTTTATAGCTAAACATTACACTTTGCACATTTTTCTCTTGGTATGTGATTGACTTTACCTGCAGTGTTATTTTTTGTGGGTCTTGTTTTAAAATTTTAAAATGTAAAATTATTTTAATATGAAAATGCTGTTTGAAAAATTCCTATATAATGAAAAAATATAGTATATATATTGATTTAGTTTTTAAATTATGGCGCTCATGTACCTTTCTAGTACAAGCATTTCCAATGATCTTAAAATTCAACTACTGATTCCATAGCAACCAAACTAACTTTGTAATAAAAATGTTTTCATTCTTACTTAGTTAAATAAAGTTATCATTTTTATTTGGCAATTGAATCTCTGATTGGATTGTTTTGCTTATTTTTATCTAAATCAAATTCATATAACAAACATGATATTTTTCAAAAGCTCTTCTCTATTGGCAGTTAATCTATGGTCACATATCTCAGCCCTGAAGCCAACATTATTGCCAGAGGAACTATTTGTTATTACTTCATCCGATTTCTATTTTTACTGAATTTTAAATTATTCATACGTCTTTACTTCTAATATATTACGACTATTCTAAAATAAACTTCTATTGGTTTTCATCGATGAACAAATTATATTTTGAGATTTTTAGCGAGATTTTGGAATTATATATATTTTGGGGGCATTTTCATTTTCATTCAAATTTCAGAAAATAAGTATTTCTACTTAATTAAAAAAAATAATGCAACTTTGTGCATAATCAATACAAAAATCTGCATATAATCCTGTATTTCTCGTCAGTGATAAAGTTAAATACACATTTGTTATAATACATAATCTCTCTATGCTGACGTTGTTTTATTGAATTACTTGAAATTAAAAAAAGTGTCTGAAGAGGCTGACATTTCTATATTATCAAACAGGTGCATTGCCGTAAAGAAAGGACAATCGCACCTTTAATTAATTATAAAATGTGTATTTATAGTTACTTAGTAAACGTATCTTAGTCTGACACAAGGCTACAATAATGCAGCATCCGTGAGAGTCACTAGCGAATTGGTCTGCGTAACAGACCATTTTGATAGTGTCAATAATTTAATCATTGTGCCATGGTAGGTACCAGATTGTACATTTTTCCATATTGTCGGTGCGTGAATTTTAAAATATATATTGCTGATGTATTAATATATATATATATATATATATATATATATATATATATATATATATATATATATATATATATATATAAGAATATTACATATGTATCTCATATACATATCATCGCTTGTCAGCTTTTATAAAGCTTCTCTCTATATGCATGCTAACGTTTACATTATGTGCATATAAGAATGTATATATAATAAAACGAATATTAATACTAAAACACTTTACAACACTCAATATAAAAAAAGAGTCAAATTACTAAGCGACCAGTATACAAAAGAAACCATACACATTCATTAAACTAAACATGGCTTTCACCTGAGAGGAGGGTATATTCGGTTTAAAAATTTGTGATTCTTCTCTCCATATACATAAAGACGAGAAGAAATATAATTTACATAAACTCAATTGCTATTCTCGCCACCTTACATATATTTCATTTCGATAGGCAAATCATCTTGTATTAGTCTTCACTCTTCATGCTTATTGCAGTTGTAGCAGTAGTCGTCATGGTATAATGTATCATCATCAATATCCGTAGGGTAAGGATATTTGAAAATAGATTGCTACTAGCATTACGTAATATAGTTTATATATATTCCAGGAGTTCACACTTGGTTTGATTCTGTGTATTGTCCACATAACAGTAACATAATAACAATAATATCAAATCCATAGAATCGCACGTATATGGATATCTTCTGTGGGATTTATCAACTTGACTAAAAATACTAAAAGAAGTAATCAAACTAACTTAAAGTAAAAGAGACGATTATGAGTACATTTTGTGGCTGTATGTTTATCACTGTGTTGTGTTTGCATATGTTATGCATATTGTAAATGTATGCATGTTGATGTTGCAGTCGTTAGAAAACAGATACAAAACAAACATTATTAATCCCAAGTGTGTGTATGTATCTTACGAAATATGTGAGACCGCGAATAAAGCTACTTCCTATTTTGTTCCTGTATGTGTGTGCATATTTGTAAGCAAATGTGTCTACACGGGTTCAGGTATGTGTGTGCATCGCTTCTTTTTGCGCATTTGATCATATGTGTAACATTCCAAGTAACTCGTAAATGTGCCAAATAAATAAATAAATAAAAATACATGTTGCCAAGCGACCAACTTACATAGTTTGATTGAAGAAAGTTATGAATACTAGAAACCGCTGCCACTTTTCAAGAATCTATTCCCTGATATCCTTGAGAATAAATAGTGGGTTGGAGGAACTAATATTTGACCCAAATAATTAGGTGGAAATGTTCAGGTATCCGATGATATTTTATCTGTACGAATTCGTAATATTTGAAACATAACAGTTCTCATGCAAAAAGTATGTAGAATTATTTATTACGTATTCATTTGTATGCAAAATATAGATTCAGAGAAATGAATAAGAAGAAAAAAAGAAAGAGCAATAAAGAATGTATAAATTGTTTATATAAATCAGTGAATTTATGTTCATACAAATCGTATGTAACCGAAAGTTTATTCAGAATCTACCAATATACTATTTTAAACGTATAAAAATGTGTGTCATTCCATAGTACTGTAATACATTTTTGCCGCTGAAAAACGACACACAAGGGTGTGATTTAATGACATTGTCGGAGTTAACTCCTCCTTAATTCCCAAATTGTCACTAGGGGTCTCTCTCCCCATACTATAAATACTGGGCGACTTCTTGCCCCCCCCCCCGTGCCGCATCCCACCTCGCGTTGAGGTGAGGTAATTCTTTCTCTTCTTTTTTCATTTCAGCGAACACCGCTACTATGTGAGCTCTCATAAAAGACAGCGTTTCCCATTTCTGGGAAAACCCCATGAGCATTACAAACATACACGTACGTACATATCGGTCTTGTTTATCTTCTTTCATCTTTGGTTGGACAAATTAAGTCCGCCATTTTCTTTTAGTTGGACCTTCTTCTAGCAGGAAATTTAAACGCACGTGTTTTCTTTTCATCTTCACTCCCCGGTCTTCTACATAATGGGATATATATATATATATATATATATATATATATATATATATATATATATATATATATATATATATATATATATATAAAACAAATATATGTATTAACAACAAATTACAAAGCACATAGTTAACATTGTGTTTGTGTGTGAACATTTGTGTTTGTTCTTTGGTGAATGTTCGTACGTACGTGTATGTTTGTAATGTTCATGGCGTCTTCCCAGAAATGGGAAACGCTGTCTTTTATGAGAGCTCACATAGTAGCGGTTTTCGCTGAAATGAAGAAGAGAAAGAATTACCTCACCTCAACGCGAGGTGGGATGCGGCACGAGGCATGAGGGGAAAAAAGGGTCGAGGCAAGAAGTCACCCAGTATTTATAGTATGGGGAGAGACACCCCCTAGTGACAATTTGGGAATTAAGGAGGAGATAACTCCGACAACATCATGACTAGCCTGAATCTAGTTTCACGTTCTTTGAAAGTATTTTTATATACCTATGAAACGTAATCATTTGCGTTATTATCACTGCATCCCTTAGCCCTTACGTTGTAAACATTTTGAAATTAATTTGATTATATGAATTTCTGTGCAGAAAGTTAGAAATAGTTATCATCAAAATTTTCCAACTTTAAAGATTATATTTTCCCAGCCCCAAATTGTGTGCTCGGATCTCACAAATATACAAGTAATAAACAAAGTAAGAAAAATTATCAAAAAACTTATCAATAAGACTAAGTATAAATTTTTGTAACTTTTTTTCATTATTGACCAGTATAGTATAATATTCGTTACATCATGATCAAAGAAAGAAAACGCTGTAGTCAGTTGGAAAATTAATTTACAATAAGGATTTGGTGGTGTAGTGAAATAAAATTTCGAAATCACTGCCTTAAGAATTACGACTCGGACAAAATTAAACCCAGTATTTCGAAATACATGGCACTAAATTTTAAAATATAAATCCTATTTTTTCTTAAAGAAAGATAAAAGTAATTTAGACAAATTTTATGTCAATTATACTCCGATTTATACTAAGTTAAGAGTTATTTACACTAATCCTCTTCTTCTACCCATCAGTTATGGGTAAATAGCAGGGCAGACCAGGTTCTATAGCTTTGGATGGCAGAAAGAAATGGCAACCTACTGTGGGAAAAAATCTGTCTCGTCAGTCATGTATCGAAAGATACATGATCGCCTAAGCGTGTATCACGCATGGCACATAACTGACTGACATTCAGTCTATTGTCCTCATCATTGTTGTTGTTGCGACGCCGTTTCCCTCCGTTGTGCCCTCTGGCCTTCATCAGGTGTATATCGATCCGGATAACCTGTAAGGAATTCCAAATTGAACCCTTATTTAATCTACGGAGGTAGATTGTTCTCGTTTCACTACCCATTTCAAGGGATAGCTCCTCTAGTTCGGTCGAAATGTTGTGATGACAACAACAAAGATGAGGACAATAACCCGAATGTAAATAGTGTAAATAAGGATAAGTCCTCATCCCAGAAATTCATACAGACAATTTGCATTTAAACGTTTATTTGCATTTTAATCTTTAAACAATATGGTGGGAATTCTGAAATGATGTGCAAAAAACTGATGTGGGTTAAGGGGATTTGGCATGGCGTTCTTTACTAAATGCCAATTCATAATGCCAAGCACTGGAGGTCCATCTCAAGTCGGTACGAAATGTTATGCATTTTAATCTTTGAATTAATTATCCACGTAAAACAGTTTTAATGAAACAAAAATCATATCGGAACTATAAATGCAGGAACAAAAAAAATACGACATGAAACAAAAGAAACATGAAAGTAACATTTTATTTTATTTATTTTATTGTTTAAAGTAATTATTGCTATGCTGAATTACCTCCGTGGGGGAAACTTTGCCATATTTGTAATAAGAAAGACTGGAAAAATAGGATTAATAAATTATTTTTATCAAGTAAAATTAAAATGTTACATTTCAACATAAGAAGCATTGTAACTATACTTTTTTCATTTTTTAGAAAAAGAAATACAGATTTCGCAAAAATAAAATTAATCATCAGTGGATTTGCTTTTATGAATAATTAAAAAAAAAATTATAGAGAAGACTATTAAATTAATTTAAGTAAAAAATGTTAAATTAACTTCCAAGTAACTAGTCCAAGCTTCCTAAATTTCAATATTTTAATGAATTTCACACAAAAACTTTGTTTATGCAATGAAAACGAAATAATAATGTTAGTCTAAAGAAAAGAAAATGAATAAATATTATACTTACTTTAATTAAATTAGCTAAAGTTATTTCAAATGCAAAAACTAAAAATTTCTAATAGCAGCAAACTATCGCAAACCAAAACCGAAATTAAAATCTCCGCTCCCGGTGGAATAACAAGATTTGAGATTGTCATCCAGTTCTGGGCGAGAGAAGCACTATGACTTGGCCTTTAGCAAAGAATGCAATGGGATTGGGTAAGGAAAAAGAAACAGATGTTTCTATTAACAGGAATTTTATTCTGAGTTCACAAGACGAATAGAGGCAATTTTAAGACTATGTCAGATTTTATGTAAGTCAATTTGTTCACAATAAAACAAGTAATAACTAACTTCTTTTGGTAAAATGTTCAGGATAAACATATATATACGAGCAATATATCACGTGAGTCTCAGCTTATGATATATCGCATGTTTCAGTTGTAATGTGTGATTTTCAGCTTTAATTCACCAGATGAGTGTCAGCTGATAAAGGTTTCTATTCAGAGGGGGGTCCTTCTCTCGAGGGTTCCTTTTCTTCTGGACATGTATATAAGCTGAAACTTATACAATACATTATCTAAATAAAATGCCTTCACATGTTTTCGGTGGTCTGTTTAACCAGGGCTGGAGCAAGGGTTTTATCCCTCTCCCCACATCTATGATACGCGGCACTCACTCTACTACATCTAAATTTTCATATAAAATACAAATTTTATTGTAAGCTAATTATCTACAATATGTCATATGCAATATAGGTGAACAATTCAACTAGAAAAATTGAAAATAAATACAATGAATCTAAATACACATTAGAGACATGATGTCATGTATCATTCCATCTTAAATAAATCAATGTTTTGCGGTAATTTTTAACATCAATTTGAAATTTTTAACATTAACTTGACATTTTTAAAAAGTTGAATAATTTTAACACATTCAACATAAGGAATAAAAAATAGTGAATTTTATGTAGTATTTTTTCTAGACTTAACACGAGTAAACATATTCACGGCTTAATTCACAGTCAGGGGATCGATCAGATTCATTTTCAATGGAAATTATTGCTAACCTGGATAACCTTTCATCTCATTGTAGATCGCAAATAATAGTTTATAAGTTTTAGTTACTGAAACTGCTTTCGGCACTTACAACAATCACTGGTGCAGTAATAACACATGCAATGCAATGCACAAGTTCGGAAGCTTGTATGCCTATGCTGCAGGGGCGGACTGAGAGTGTTATAGGCTCTCGGGCAGAAAATACAATGGGGCCCCCTCCCTCCGCACTTTACAGTTAAATGCCACATGTAGAGGCTGTGCAGCTGGTGAACTGTGCATATTGGCATAACTAGGTAAGGGCTTTAGTTTAAGATATATATGTGTTTATATGCATAAAAAGATTTGAAAACTTCAAGGTCATGAAGATGTTCATGGACACATGCTGATAGTAACAACAAAGCAGAATGACATATCAAACAAAATTTCCATTTAATTTCTACCAATTAACATGTAAACAATGTACTAAATTATAAAATTCATAATAATAGATATTAGAAACAGATATTGAAATGAGTTAACATACACTTTTAAAAATAACGGTTTACATTTTAACACACCCTAATATATGATGTACTATGCTTTACAATAATACTGAGCCAAAAGTTTCAAATATTAACGTTCACAGATTACAGTAACAACATTGTACTCATTTCAGCAGAGAATTCTGCAATTTTATCAATAATTTTGACTTTGTTTGAATTGATTTTCATTGCAATGTCTTTTTCAATAGCAATTAGCATAAATGACTCCAAGTTATTCTGGGTGAGTGAAGACCTCAGCCTTGTTTTCAACAGTCTTAGTTTAGAAAAACATCTTTCACATGCGCACTGTGTGACACTTAGTGTTACAATGAATTTATATGCTGCATATAAATTTTTATATGCAGTTGCACACAGCCTGTACTCTGATAACAACTTGAAAGCACCTGACAAACAATTCTTACATGTTGTCTTGGCAGATGATTCAGCAACTTCTGTATACTCCCCCTCTGACTCCAAGTAGTCTGAATAATTTTCATTGTCCTTCATATTCTCTAGCAGTCCCTTCTTCAGGTCTTTGTAGCTCGATGCAAATGAAATCAGTTCATCCTGTAGTGCCACTCTGTCAATTTCTGATACTGCATTAGCAATCAAACTTATCTCCACGTTTTGTGGAGATGCCAAGATTTCAGAAAACCTGTTTGGGTCAAAGCAGGAAATCTGCTTATAGAGTTTTTCATGAGGCGAGAATCTAGCTCGCATGCTGGAGAGCACAGCATCAGTTACTGCATTATGGTATGAAACCTCAAAATTTCTCTTCTCGTCTGTGATACTTTCTGGTTGTGAGCGACTAGATCTGATGGTTGAAATTGAGAAGCTTTTAGGGACAGAAATGTTCCCCTCTTCTAATTTACAATTTGCATGAACAACAAAATTAGATGCTGTTTCAAAAATGCCGCTAAAATCTCTTGAGATTTTTTCAACCTTTTCAGTAGCTTTGTTAATCATGTGCCAAGCTTGCATGATATCCAGGCCTGATGTCTGCAGATAATCTGACACTGGTATTGTAATATCAAAAATTCGGATGAATGTAAATGCCATTAAGATGGTTTCAAATTTGCGCAAGTTTTCACTCAATTTCTGTGCTTCATAGCGAACTGATCCTTTGAAATCAGTTGCTTCACTTTCTTGCTGAAGGATGATCAGAAGGTCTGAATAGAATTCTGATGACTGATCTGTGTAGCTGCCAAACAATTTTCGAAGTGCTCTACCTCTACTTGACCATCTAATTTGACCAATGCGCTCTAGTCTTAGGCGTTTCTTATTTCCTGGTTTTCTCTGCATATGCTCTTCCCAGACCTTCATCCTTTTGTAGGAATCATTGAAAAATATAGATAGTTCAGTAAGCAGACCAAAAAGACTAACTGCTGCAACATATACACTGCTTGCATCACTGATCACCAGATTCAGAACATGTGCATAGCACCAAGTATGGATGTGACTCGGGCGATCTGCTTTCATAAGTGCGTGAAGACCAGAGTAAACACCACTCATATTAGCTGCTCCACCAAGGAATCTCCAATACACTGTTCCAGTGTCAAGCCTATCTCTGTAAGTGGATTTTGTAGCAGGGTGTGCAAGCATTTTCCACTTGAATTATCCAAATTTACCAGGCGAACTAGTCTTTCCTTAGCTCTGTCCCTAACAACATATCTAAGGACAATGGCACACTGATCATGGGCAGAAATGTCTTGGGTAGAGTCAATTTGTACTGAAAACATCCCTGCATTTTTCACCTCCTTCACAATTTCGTTTCTGACCATGTCTGAAATAATATTTATTATCTTATTCACAGTTGTTTTGCTTAAAAAAGTTACAAATTTGCCACGCCCTTTCTTAGATGGATCTTTTTGTTTGCCCTGCAAAATGACCTTCTGCAAATGTTCCTGCAGGCGTGAATTGTATTCTGCAAGGGGCTTTATAGCCTCTAGAAAATTCCCACGATTGTCATGATTACTTTCATCAAATACAGTTGCAAAAGCTTCTCTATGTTTGCCGCGGTAAGACAAGACTTGAAAACCAATGTAAAATATTACATCAATTGCACACTTTAAAACAGAGCGATGCTGAAGCACTTGTTGAGTTCTTAAGGAGAGTTGTTCCTTTAACAGATTGTGCTTGATGGATCTTTCACAAACATTCAGAAAATATGCATCAGTGGAATGCTTATGACAGTGGCTCTTTTCATGTTCAAACAGTCTTGTTGTGATGTGTCTCCAGTCAGAACAGCCCTGGATCATCCGCATGTTTCGACTTTTCTCGGGAGCATACATCAGACAAAACGAGCAATGCAAAGTCTTGTTTTCTTCATTGTATGTCACCCACTTTCTGTTAATGTTCATGCTCTGAATGCCTTGTCGGTCATATACAACAGCACTATTGAATAGTATGTTACTTACAGGCTGGTTTAGATGAAATTTCCAGAACATCTCCTGTGAAATAGAGGCATTATGGCTGGTATCTGGTTTAAGAAAATATGCACTTTTCGCAGGTGTAATCTGTGTACTGGTTGTCATTGAATCAGGCCTTGAAACCTTAGCTGGTGGCCCATCGAATTCGGTTTCATCTGGCTGCGAGAGATCAAAGGGTTCAGCAGAATGAGGAGTAACTTCAGATTCAGGAGGTGCTTCTGCGGCTGTTGATACTTTGTCTTGTAAGCCAAAGTCAGCTGCATCTTTGACTTGCTCAGAGGATGTAGCTTTATTAGCAAAAAAATGTATCAATTTTATGTGCTGTCTTCCTTATCTTGGATATTGTTTCCTTTTTCTCTTGTCTCTTTTGAGCACCACTTTTATGCTTGTAGTCAGACATCATTAAATAGGGTTTAGCTACCTGGTAAAGATAAAAAGAATAATCTTTGTTTAATATAAATACACTAATCCATATTACTATTATTACTAATCCATGTATATATTATATACTACACTATTACTAATAGAAGCAGTAACATATAATGTATATATATGAGACCAGGGCCGTAGCTGATGCTAAAAAAACACCAGACACAGAGAAAGTTGCCCGGATTTATTAAGATGGTGACATCATCAATGTCATCCGCTTCCAGAAACTATGAACTTTTGCGGATTATTCTTTTATTTTGATGGAAATTATGCATAGATTTCACGGAATTCGTTCACATCTGCACCCAGGGGCATGGATCATTTGCATAATGAGAGGGAGATAGATTTTTTGGGACGCTTCATTGTGAAATTGTAAGTTAGTTAAACATATCTCAAATATATTTGGAATTTTTACAAATTAATATCATACAAAAGTAATTTTTTTTATTATTACATTTTTTTTTCATTAATGATTAACTGACAAAATGATGACATTTTATCGCCTTTGGATTGTTTTTTTTTTAAATTTAATTTACTTGCCTTCTTTTCACGAATTAATAATAATAAAAAAAAATATCGGCTAAATTCGAAAGTTGAGTTTTTCGTAAATTTACATTTTTAATTTATAATTTTGAGTATTTATAAATAAAAGTTTTATTTATTTATTTATTTATTTATTTTTAAGTTTATTCTCTTTTATTCAAAGTGTATGGGTTAAGAAGTAATAATTTTCACTTTAATTTTTTTTCTAAGCATTTAGAAAAACAGCCTTCCAAAACACAGTGACCATACCTAAAGGTTTTGATTAAATATGTAAAAAATGTCTAGAGCAAGATCAGAGAGACTGCACATTGCACATATAAAAAAATCCAATCAACTGAAATTATATCAATGGTTTTAGAAGAATGTGGTAAGATCCGTATATATCTGGCACTGGCATAAATTGACTGTTAAGCCCTTCGTCAATTTGAAAACAATATTGGATTTTAAAAAATAAAAAAAATATTCTGCTTGAATTCGCATTAAAGTGCTTTATTGAAATTTTGAAAACTTTGACTTAAGAAATCACAAAATTCGAATTTAAATTTACTATAAATCCTCAATGTTTTTATCAAATTAGCATAATTATAGATGTAAACAAAATAATCAATATAGTCAATATTTCAACTTACTAAAATGCTTGTCAACAGACAGGAATTAGGAAAAAGGTGTCCTTTCTTTGCAAATTCTAACAATCATATGAAAATTTTAGTAGTGGCTTTTGGGAGTGACGGAGATGGGAGCAGGAGGACTGAATGACCCCCTACAGATTGTTCGCCAAGACTTGACCGGTACTTCAGACCACAGAGGCGCCAGGTTTATAAACATCCGAATATTCTAGGAAGGTTAAAATGATTTATTATTGTGTTTTCCCTTCGACCAGGCAAGGGGTGCGGCGAAATCAAGTCAGCTACGGCCATGTATGAGACACACACAGACACTATGATGTGCAGCTGAGTGACCCGAGTCAGACTGCATGTATTAGAGTGTATAACAAGGACATCCTTGATAATTTTATTGGCAGCTAGGCGGGCCCCTTTGCAGTGCCGGGCCCTCGGGCATGGTCCGATTTACCGATGGCTCAGTCCGCCCCTGCTATGCTGTCATCTACTCTTTCTCTTTTCGTTTCTGTGATCCGCTTTTATATCGTCTCATAGCTGTAAGATGCCACTTTTATTACCCTTTGATTTTATGGCATGGTACCTCTTCACCCACCTTTTATATTGTTGGGGATTAGTGAATGTATTTGGTTAAATCAGAAGGAATTTTTTTGGTTGGCGTGTTCGTTAACATTCATCCTCAACAATAAACATAAATTTAGAACAGGTCATGCAGAACAAAGTTAAAAAACAAGGCAAGTAGAATGCATAACAATACAGTGATTTTATATACTATTTAAAAATATACAGATGAGTTAAGATTTCATGAATGGTTGAGTATTGATGTATTAAAATGCGTAGTTTGTTGTTAAGTATGTTTGAAAGCTTTAGCGAGTGTTAATAAGATTTGTTCAAAGAATTAAACAGTTTGTTGTTTTATGTACAAAAGTGTCCGATGTTGCGGTTCAATTGTTAGTGTGTATAGGTAAGTGTTATGTATAATTCTTTTTATGTCGTACGAAGTTGCGTACCTTTAGTTGTTGCTTGAATGAAATGTTGTTAGTTATTATTACTTATTTTGTAGTGAATAATTATCACTTTTTAAGTATAATAAATGAAGTTTGTAAAGTTTTGTTCGATAGAGAGAGAAAGATTATGCCAATGGGTTGCTGAATCAGAGTTTGATTTGCGCGGGAAGATCAAGTTTAGGATTGCGTGGATTTGGTTGGCATCTCTCTGAATGTTGAAATCTGACTAATTAAGTAGTTTGAATTTCTTCTTTTTATAGATTTTTAGAAGGAAAAATAGGCTCAACACGGTTTGAGCGCCAAAGTGATTTTTCATGTGCATTCTCAGTTTTTTTAGGCTGTTAACCAATGAGAAGTTGAGTTTGTCGAAATTAGTGTTTTGATTGGATAACAGGTGTGTGTGGGTGTAAGAATGGATTGTTCTGCAAGTAGGGGTGAAAGATAACGTGGATGATTCCACAATATCTTTATCTTTTCTCTCACTATCAGCTCATTCTTTTTCTCACTTCTATGTAAAAAACAAAACACAGACATGAAAAATAAAAATTGAAAGGACTGGTGCCAAATCTTTGGACTTCTCCCAAGCTTTTCCAATTGAACTCGAGAATCCATAGAAAATGGGTTTTATTGCTGCAAAAAAGGAAAATTAAATGGATGAATGTGGAATTCAAAGAAGAGAATTTATTTACCAACTTTGTTGTTAACCACACTTTTTAGTTATTTTCTATTGTATTTTAATTTTTAGGTTTATTTCATTTTTACAAGATATTTTTATTAGAATTTTTCTTAACTTTGATGCAACAACCACAAAAAATATAGTATGAAATTTCTGTGAACATTTTAGTTTTTTATTAAGTGTTTCAAAGGAATATTTATGGATTTTAAAGATCGAATAAGAGGAAAGTATGATGGATTATTTGTTAGAAACTTATCCAATCTAACTGGATGAGCAGAGTTCAAATTCTAGCTTGTTTTTGTTTAAGAAGTATGAATTACACATTTTACTCGGAGAACTCTAAATAGAATAAGAAAACACATTATTAATATTATTATTATTATTATTATTATTATTATTATTATTATTATTATTATTATTATTATTATTAGGTACTTCCAGAATCAACATGAGAGTGTTAATTTGAAAATAAATTAAGACAGCTTATTTTTTTAATTAAAAGAATTATCCGAGTTTAATGAAATTTTCTCTACTTATTCATTAATTAATTTTATAATAAATAGGTTCCTCTTATTAAAAACAGCGAAGAAGTTGTTTTTAAGGGACCACCAAAAAAGTAGAAAAATGCACAAAAGCCCACCAGAAGCAAAATACATTAATTAAATATAAAAATGATTAAAATTATATTTTTATGTTTGAAATTTAATATTACTTATAATTTTAATAATCATTTTTAATAAATTATCTAATAATAATATTTTTATAATTAAATGTATAAAAGGTTACCTCGTAAATATATACTGCGTTTTTATGAATAAACATTACCTAAATAAGAAAATACAAAAAAACTGATATCTTTAAGAAAATATTTGCTTTAATAGAATAAATCTGTTGGGATTGAGTGAAGATGTTAAAAGATATCAGAAGGTTTGAATGATCAGAAGGCTTACAATTGTGCGCGTTCATAATCTTCCATCCACAACAATTAATAAAAGACAAAAATAATGATTCGAAATCTAACAATTGAATTTATTAAGTATTTGATGTACATGCATGTAAACTGAAAGGTTAGACGGAGTTACGTCTCTTAGACTAGGAAATATTTGTACCTGAGCTCATAAGGGTAGAATTAACTATTAAACTGTAGTTTATAAGAATGAGTATGTGTTGAATGTTTGGAATTGTGCATTGGACAAGTTGGCAAGAGTTCAGAAATTGTACTTGCGTGAAATGTTGTAAAGTTCTTTTACGTCTGACTGCATTAGTCAAGACGGGAGTTCTTTAAGGGTCATATTTTGGCAGCAGAGGTGAGACGCACGAGTGACGAAGAGAGGAACGAGAGAGACCGAAGAGGGCGAGAATTACTCGTGTTTTGGTTTTTATAATCTGTTGTATCACGTGACTGGCTCAAACATAGTTGGCGCGAAAACAGACCTGTCGTGTGCAGGCTATTTGATTGGTTGAAACTGACCAATCAGCGAGCTAGATGGAAGGTGATTAACCAATGTATGCACGTTGTATATATTGTAAGTATGGTGTTGGAGATAATCATAACAGGAAGAGTGCATTTCCCAGCGGGGGTTAAACTGGTTGTCGTGGAAGATTCCATAAATCGTTTGTTAAGGTAAATAAAAAATAATTTATATAAAAGTAAAACCGATATTTTCTTGAGGTAAAGAAAATGTCGGTTTTCATTGCTTAAAAAAGTTTTCATTACTTAAAAAAGTTTTCTCTAATGAACGTTTCTCTAAGAAAGTATATCAGTTTTAATAAAATACCGGTTTCATTGTGTTATTTTTCTTATTTAAGATTCAGGTTTCTTTAATGAATGTTTACTTTATTACTACATTTTTTTAAACTTTACTTCGTAGATACCGTATTTAGACGTTCTTTAAACCTAATCAAGAAAATGAATACAGTAAAACTGATATTTCTTATTAGAAAATATCGGTTAAAAATAAACGATAATCGCCTGTTAAAGAAAATAAGAAAAATAATGCAATATAAAACTGGTATCTTCTCTTAAAAAATATCGGTTTTTATGATTAATTTACTTATTTGGATTAACGAACGTTTCTTTAAGAAAGTATATCGGCTGTAATAAAAAGAAAATATCAGTTTTAGTGTATTACTTTTTGTAGGATTCCAAAACGTTTCTTTAATGAATCCTAATTCAAAAATAACTTATCTAAAGGAATCCTAAGAGAGACAACAGGCGGGGCACATATGACTAATTTCGCGTTTAACCCGTTGTAAAAAAAAAAAAAAAAAAAATTACGGATTTGGAGTTAAAAAACAAACAAACCACAGAATGATATCAAAATCTGCGAAAATTTTGCATCCTTTAATAGTCAGTTGTGCTTAGTTTGTAACGTATATAAATTTAGGTAGAAAAAAGCAAATGTTGATAAGATGGCGAAGATGAAAAAGCATTCCCTCGGAAAAAATTCCCCGTAGACCCCGTAAAAAACGGTGTCTGGTAGCTGTCTCCCGAGACGATACTCTGCCCTTCGACATAGCCTCGTTTGGGGATCTTCCTTGCCCAGAGGCAGAGAATTTGACCAGCACACTTCCGAAGTAATACGGAATCGTAATCTAATGTTTTATTGAATTTTAGATATCTTGGCTTTAAATTTATTATAGTTATCGCTCTTATTTTCTGATAATGTCGTGTATGGTCGCCCGTACTTACAAAAACGGCACATTTATATACCAATAAAAAAATATTTACAAAATATTGATATTTGATGATTTTCATTAAGCTTTTCCATTTATGATTAGTAAATATAGTTTTCACTTAATAAAAATATCACAAAACCGCCAAAATTAATACAGAATTTTAAAAGATTTAAAACTTGATAAATCTTTCTAATTAGAATTTTAAAAAATATAAACAATTTTTCTAAAAATTCATTATTCATCGAAAAATTCTTTTTTAAAAACATTAATATCCTTAATATATTTTATGTACAGAAGCAATTAAAAGCTTTTCTAATTAAATAATATCATAGTTTTGTTGCATTTTTATATTTTACGATTCAGAGAAAATTTTCGTTAAATGGTGTTTGACAAAAACAAATTGAGAATTTAAATTCCCCGGGAGTCCAGCTTTTAACGAATATAAATACGAAGATTGTAGAAATTAATTTCTCGAAATTTCATAAGTGGGTTAACAGATGTAAAAAAAATATATATTTTTACCAAGATTTTCTAAAAAAAATATTGAAAATATAATTTCATTCGTTTGTGACAAAGTCCTGAAAATTTACTTAAAATCCCACAATTATTTAATTTTTGAAAGAATTTTCAAAACGATGTGTTTTACCCCCCCCCCCAGATTTGTAACCAAAATTTCGAATATGATAGAAAGTATTAAAAAATTTAATAAAATAATAATAAAAATACTCTCTCAATAAAAAGAAACATTTTGACGGTAAAACTTTAAATATGTCTCTCTTTGTGAATATTTAAAAAAATTACTTTTTTAATTAATAATCTTGAGGTTACTGTATGTAACTAAAAGTATAAAAAAATTTCTTTATTATATTGTAAGAGATTTGTCATTTTCTATATAGATTTAATAATTCGAGATTATTTTAATTATATTCTTTCCAAAAGTTGTACCACCATAGGATTTCGTTTTTAAAAATGTGATGTCCTTCAATAAATAAGTATACAAAGATATTGGGAAAATATTCTCCGCAACTTTAAAAAGATATTTTACATGGCTATTGCGTGGATATTATTAATTACGGGTGCGCAGACTCGTAATCATTTCTGTATTTCAGTTGTCATCGTACCTAAGACGCACTGAATGAAAGAAAAAAGAAAATATAAATGTGTATCTCCTTGATTACTTTCAACAGAATTTGTAGAAGAATTAACCAATATATTACAAGTTAATATTGTTATATTAAGCGTTTGGTAGCGAGAGAAAGGAATAACGAGGATTAGATTTGAACAACGTTTATTGTTGGCATGTCGTACAGGGATATTGAAGGATGGATGGAATGTCCGTTTCAATGGGCGGTCGTCAGGATGGCGGTCTGGTATAATAGCGCCGGGTGTTGACCTAATTCTTGTGTGGGTTTGGTGTGAGATCGCAGGGTATGGTTGGTGTCCGTGTTGGTTGATCAGATAAGTCGAAGCTAGGTGAAATGTTAGTTTCAGTGGGCGATCGTCAGGATAGCGATCGGGTGTAAACATAGCGCCGGGAGTTTGGTTGCGGAATCGGAGTCCCTGCTTTCGGAATCGCTTCCATGCGGAGTCGGAGTCGCTTGGTTGCACGCTCGGAGTCGCTGCTTGCAGAATCGGAGTCGCTTGTTTACGGAGTTGGATTTGCCGAAGTGACGGCGTTGGTGGCGAGAAAGGCTTGTAGCTGGATAGTGTCGAAGCTGGATAATCGGCCTCTCGTGATTGGTGTTTGCCGAAGTGACGAGGTCGAGGTGGTCAAACCTGGGAGTGTAACGGTCGTTGAGAGGTGCGGTCATGTTGAGAGGCGGCGGTAATAGTCACGGTGGCAGCAGAAGCGCACTGTGTGATAGCCGGCGGTGCGCCGGGTCACAATTGCTGGTGCTCTTATCAGAAACCTGTTTTTAAGCGGGTCTTGTAGTCCCTGTGAGTATCTTTCTCTTCGACAGGGGGTTTGCGATTGGCCACTGCCGCAGTTCGCTTCTTAGACCGGATGTGATACGTGGAGCATAATGCGCAGTAAACGACATTTGTTACTTCGTTTTTTGCCTTCGTGGCATTCACATACGGCCAGCCTGCCGAATGAATCAAAAAGAGAGCTAATTGCAACGGAGTATAATAATATTGTAGGCAGGGACATATACATGGAATTTAGCTAATTACAATGTGCAGTTTAAGGAACAAATCTTACATTTTCCTAATAATAATTATAAAATTCTTTATTTTGCAGAAGTTGAACATGACGAGGACAACACAATTTCAAAATATGACCTAAGAAAAGGACCTAATTCAAAATACGACCTATTTAAAGAGGTTTTTTTTTTAGTTTGAAACTAATATAATAGACAGTGCATTGATTTATCATATCTGCATGCAAACCATTGAAATATTTCGTACTTGTCTTCCATTTAAAATTCTCTTTTTGATTGCTTCAGTATTTCGGTTGTGTGTAAGCTATAAAATATTTTTTTCTATTTTGAAAATAAAATAATTTACTTCCAACATTTTTTGAAAGTGAAATGTTTATTTCTTTAAATATCCTAATAATCATTTTCACCAAAAATATTTATTACTTGAGACCAAAAAAATATATTTGGATTTTTCTTACATTCTTTATAATCAATATTTCATGTGACAGAATGTCTTCCAGAATTAACTTTTAAAAGTAATGACTGTTCGGTTTAAAAAAAATCAATAACAAAAAATTACAATAAAATAATTAGTTTATATATATATATATATATATATATATATATATATATATATATATATATATAAAATAGTGATACTGTTGAGGGGTCTCCTCTTTTTACACAAATGGACTCACGCAAGGTATACATATACTACTGCCAGTGAATACCCGACAGTCGGACAGTAGTAGTAGTGGAACGTTGAGTCGGTCGGTAGAATAACGTAGCGGCAAGAGTCACAGTCACGAGCACAGCGATACGTCGATACCAAAGACTTTATATATATTTGTCAACTAACCCCGCATTCATGGAACTACTAACCTGTATTACCAGTTTGTATTATTACGTTAATACATTTATTTCCTATATTCATTCTTGGCGTTTGTTATTATTTGATGCCGGATTTCATCCCGGAATCCACAACAATTTGGCGACGAAGAATTCGAACCCACACGGGGAAGGAAAAAGAAAAAAGAAAAATTCTCCCTTGCCAACCACAACAACTTGGTGACGAGAATTTGGGACGTACACGGAAAGAAAAAAATTCTCTCTTCTCACCACAATAGCTCGGGCGACAAGAATTTGCACTTCTCGGAGACTCAAAAGAAAAAATTGTCGTTTTTTGCCAGTATCCACAACAACTTGGAGACAAGGATTTACGAGGATTAAAATACGGAAAATCGAGTTTTTCGTAAGACTCTTATCATGGAGGATTTTAAAAGTATTTTAGTAGAACTTGTAAAATACCAAAATGAACAGCAATTACAACTCCAAGAAAGACAAAATGAACAGCAATTACAATTCCAAGAAAGAATGGAAGAGAACTGGCAAAAGCAATTACTACAAACGCAGAAGGAACATCAAGAAATACAAATGCAAAATGAAGAAAGACAAATGCAACTCCAATAACTAATATTAAATGTAGCGGGTAACAAACAACAAAATATCGAAAAAAGGCGACTTTTTCCCAAGACGCAGTGTGGAATACGATAGAAACTTTAAATTACTCCCTAGAAGAGGATAAAAAATTCGGGGATTATTTCAGACGTTATGAAGACATCTACAACATCGATTGTCAAAATTGGACAGAAGCAAAGAAGCTACGTCTGTTACTCAGAAAATTAGGAACAGAGGAATACACAAAATTTGTGGATTACATCTTGCCAAAAAAGACAAATGATTTAACGTTTGACGAAGCAGTTACATGCCTCACAGAGCTTTTCAGTCCAAAGACGTCACTATTTCACAAAAGGTGGAAATGTCTTAACCTCGTAAAGGACGAAAAGGAGGACTACTCCACGTTCGCCGCAATCGTGAACAAACATTGTGACGACTTCAAGTTGGCAGAATTAACACCGGACAATTTCAAGTGTCTTATTTTTGTACAAGGGTTAGTCTCAGCTAAGGATAGTGAAATACGCAAAAGAATGCTTTCAAAACTGTAAAATGAGCCTGGATTAACACTACAAAAATTATCAGAAGACTGCCAAAAATACCTGAGTATAAAGAAAGACTCGAAGGATATCGAGGAGTCAGGAGTAGCGCATATACGTAAGTTGAACAAAAGTTTACGTATTTCACCCTCCCCGGAAAGAAAACAAAAATTCTATAATAATGAAAAAAGATTTTCACCCTCCCTGGAAAGAAAACAAAAATTCTATAATAATGGAAAAAGTACAACGTATAGGGCAAATTAGGACAGAAATCTAAGCAGATATACCCCCCCCCCATCTGCATGTTATCGATGTGGAGGACTACACTAGAATAAGGATTGTCGTTTAAAATATAAAAAATGTCTAGCGTGTGGAAAAATGGGTCACAAGGCATGCCAATGTAGGAACAGAAAATTTACTAGTAAGATAAGAGCTACTAGAATGCACGACAAAGACAATATTAACATAAGAAAATACGTGGAACTTGAAATTTTAAATAAAAAGATAAAATTACAACTAGACACAGGTTCGGATTTAACGGTAATTAAACTACGGACATGGAGAAAGCTTAATAGACCGACCATGATACATACGCAGAAAATTGCTAAGTCAGTTACAGGAAAGCGTATAAAATTCGAAGTAGAAGTGATCTTAAATGTGAAATTCCACGGAAAAACTAAAAAACTCAAGATATTCGTAATGAAAGATACAGAAAATCTGTTGGGCACAGACTGGATACAAAAGTTCGACGTAAGTTCGTTCGTTTTTGTAAAAAGATAAAGTGCGAACCATCAAAAGCTATAAAGTTAAAGGAAGAATCACATAATCAATGTCCCGAAGTATTTTCGAGCGGTTTGGGACGAGGTAACAAATTTGCCGCTAGAATTGAATTAAAAGAAAAAGTCCAATCAGTAGTAAAAAAGAAGCGAAACGTGCCGTTTGCTCGTAGAATACGGTCTGTGTTTGATAAGTTATTGACGAACAAGAACAAAAACCGGCATACACCTATAGTACTCAAGAGATCATTCGAACCTGGTACAATAATTAATAGACTAGGAAATGTTATGTATACAGTACAAGGCGAAAAGTCTACCCACATAAGACATATTGACCAAATACAACATGAGATTCAAAGACCTCAGGAAGACACAGAAATTACAAGGTCAAACAGGAAGAGAAAATTTACCGAACCTCTGATTATCGACCATAAGAAAAAAATACTAACTCTCCGCAAAAGGGATCTAAGGAAGGGGTGTTGAGGGGTCTCCCCTTTTTACACAAATGGACTCACCCAATGTATACATATACTACTGCCAGTGAATACCCGACGGTCGGACAGTAGTAGTAGTGGAATGTTAAGTCGGTCGGTAGAATAACGTAGCGGCAAGAGTCAGTCACGAGCACTTAGACTCAGTAAGAAGTCATACAGCGATACGTCGATACCAAAGACGTTATATATATTTGTCAACTAACCCCGCATTCATGGAACTACTAACCTGTATTACCAGTTTGTATTATTACGTTAATACATTTATTTCCTATATTCATTCTTGGCGTTTGTTATTATTTGATGCCGGCTTTCATCCCGGAATCCACAACAGATACCATACTTACAAACGGAAGCAATTCGGGTGAGAGTGGTCGATGCGAATTTGTGTGGCTGCCGTCAACTGATAACACCTCACCCACCTAAATTGACTTTTGATTCTTATTGACTGATACAAGCCACCCATGTTATAGAAATACATTTTTTTAAAGATGTTTTAGAAATAAAGTTTGGGACACTTTTGGCATAGTTTGAATCGAGGAAAGTAACTATTTCTCATAACCTGTTTCAAGAAAGAATTATACATGTCACAAGGCTATAAAGAACTGAACACATGTCCTCCACCAAAGACTAATCGAAATCTGCTAACCTTGCGCCTAGAAATTCGTTTAAGTTAAAGGAATTTTCTTCCCCCTTTCTTTCTCTCGTATTTGTGTATAATATCCTTTTACCCTTTTTTTTGTGTATGTAAATAAATATTTCCTTCTTTTATTGATACACCCCAAGCAAGAGTTTGAGTCTTTTCTTTATTCTTCCGCCTAAAAGAGAGAATTGTCCGCTCTAATCTTTCAAGCCGTTGTTGCTTTTATTAATTCTGACACATGTATGTGACCTTAAGCCTTTCATGTGGGGAAGCCGGGACAAATTTCCCACAACTTTTATGAAACTTAGAATTAATTTTATTTTTTATACTACATTAGAAGTATAACAAAATTATTTAAAAACAAGTTAAATGATACTTTTGAGTTTAATTCATTGTTTTTTTCAAATTATTTTCTTACCTTTGTATTTATTAAATTAAGGGAAATGCTTAAAAAAGGAAAAAAAATGATAGTCTTGAATTGGCATTGTTAATTGATTACAGTAATAGAATTTCTTGAAAGTTCATACAAAAAAATAATCTAACAATTGTAAATTTGAAAAAATAAAATTCCTTTAAAAACGTTCACAGTAAAAAATGGCATTAAACTTTACATATCTAGATTCTCCAAACATGACTTTATTAAATCAAAGACGGTTTCGTCTCGTTACCAGATTCAGAATATTTTTTTACTTTAAACGCGAGGAAGATAAATAGAATCCAAAAACATAGTAAACAATAAGCATTAGCTTATTCTCTTTTGTCGAGAATAAATGTGACTTTTATTGAATCAAACTAGACAATTGTTATCATGTGAACCAATGCGCTGTTACTGGTTCGAAATTCTCTGCACTTTTATACACTTCTGTTTATGGTAGCACGAAACAATTACCGCCGGTCATGAGCGGCATTCTTAAAAAAGGAGACGGCGTGGATCATGACTAGGCATTTTTTGTCAAGCCTTTAGCTTTAGCGGCAACGTTTGTGATTAAATTGCATTTTATAATTTATAAGGGAATCTGGTTTGTGAGCTGGATGTGATGCTCAGAGGTTCAGCGACTTTATTTTATTTTTAGCATTCACGTCCGGTCGACAGGTTTTGATGTCCAGTGAATCAGAAAGAGATCTAGTTTGAAACAGAGTAGAACGTGATTTGTTTTTATTTAATTCCGAAAATTTGGTGTCCGTAATTCTAGCTCTTTACTTATGTAATGACTGGCAGACAGACAAAAAAGAAAAAAAAAAGAAGGAAACAAAAAAAAAGAAGACATTTAGTAAAATGTTACGTCATACCAAATATATCCTTGTTTGCAGTAAATTGATTTTGTTTGCTTCTATTTCAGGTAACCCATGATGATAAAGAATTTCGTGTACGTCTCGACGTGAACCACTTCAGTCCGGAGGAAATAACTGTGAAAACAGTGGAGAACCGTGTTTTAATCCATGCAAAACACGAAGAAAAACAGGATGAACATGGATTTATCCAGCGGGAATTTACGCGTCAATATTTATTGCCTAGGGTAACAGTTTTTCTTGTTGAATTTGTTAAATTCGATTATTATTCTTTTACATAGGAATTATCCAATATTTTCCTCCTGTAGGTGAAATTTCACAACTCCTGCTTCGTTGACAGTATTATATATCCTTTTCATTGTTCCCATATGTTTCGTTGTTCCTATATCGTTTCACTGAAAGACGTTGTATGGTTTTTAGCATCTACTTAATAAAGGCTACGAACTCAGTGTCACAATTTCTCAATCTCTCGACACTGAAGTTCATCCTGCATATTCAATTTACATCAGAATTCTCCTTTGTCGATATATCTTCTGATATATCAGAATTTCTGACCTGTATATCTTCACTTCGGATCTAGTATTGCCTGAATTTTTTTGATTTCTGGATTTAGATGAAATACAGGGTGCCATGGATAAATTGTCGTCTAAATTACGCAAAAATGAAAATAACACTGACATCTCATTTTAACAGTTATATTTACCAAAATTACACAAAAATATCCTGAAATACCAAAGAGTAAATTTATTCAATAAAATCGCCACTGGCTTCAACCACAGCGACCAGACGACTTCAGAATTTCCTTGTTTAAGTTGGTGAATACTGTCATAATCGTTGCCTTCGGTTCATCTTTATTACAAGGAGTTTTGTTCTCACTCAACTGCGCCCCACATATAATAATCAAGGGGGTTGCAGTTTGGGGAGTTAGGTGGCCAGATGTAAGGGGTGATGTGGTCGCAGAAATTGTCTGACAGGCATAACTGGGTTCTCCTGCTTGTGTGGCATCGTGCAGAGTCAGATATAGGGTATCCTAGCAGCCTCAAAGCACTTGATATAGGCCTCAGTTTTTGAGTCTAAGATCCTGACCAACAAATTCGGGAGTTCTTTTCTTATCAGAACGATCAGAGTGAGTTTTCCGATCTGCCGTACCTTTGTAATCACCATTAAACTCATCCAAATCTATCTGAATCCTCTGCATTGTCCTCATATTGACACACAAACACTTTGAAATATTGACGCTTACGGCGTGAATGCCAAGCAGTACTGGATGCTGTTTCTAAATTTCTGGTGGAGTCAATTGCGTCATGGTGCTCCTTTTTTATCACAGATGGTGCCCAATTGACCCTACTATAATGTGCAGTCGACAAAATCAAAAACAAACAACGCACATGCGAGAAATTAAAAAATATAAAATGATGACAATTTACCCATCGCACCCTGTATTTATTAAACTTCGCTTATTGACTCAAGGCCATTATAAGAACGCACAGCGAAACTCGAATTCATTAATAGTCGGAGATATTATCTTGCTAACTCTATCAGGAGGAGTTTACGCTGCCTTTGACAATGTTTTAGTTTCACCATTTGAGATTTTCTTTTGCATTTACAGCTATTAAAATTTCGTTCTTGTCTTTTAAATCTGGTTATTATATAATAGCTTCTATTTAAATAGCAATTATAATAAACAGATTTAAAAGACGAGTTTTAAATACAGTTCGAGTGAGAAACATTCGGTTGTAGTCAGTTATAAAATTTTCAATTTTATGTTTAAATGATGGGCATTTAAAAAGTGTCATGACATATTTGAACATGAATAAATATTCATGTAATCTGTGATTTCTGTTATATCTAGCATATGGTTGCAAAGGAAAGAATAAAGAAAGATTCAAATTTCAACAGGCGTGTATTGACCAATTTTCAGAAGATATACACAATTCTCAATGCCAGCATACATAGTTGTGTGAAAAGGACTTATCTGGTGTGGATTCACCAGTATGAGTTCACGAGTTATACACAGTTAGTAGCTCGAGTGGGGAGTCGTTGGTGGAGTTGATGGAGTCCTTCAAGCTAGAAATTGACGCCAGTGAGGAGTGTGGATGGGCTGATGGTCACAAGTGTTGAGTTGATGTGACGCCTTCGAGGTGTTAAGCCGAACCACCTTGTCGTTGAGTCGTACCATTTTTATCGCTGTGGTTTTTAGGTACTGGCTATTTTGAATGTAGGTAGAGTTGGTAAGGCCTTGAAGTGATGCGTGTGGGGAGTCAGTTAGATTACAGTAGTGACAATGAGAGAGGCATGGAGTGTGATAGTGAAGTCACGAATCTTTTCTGATACTGATGGTGCGAGTAGAATTATCTCTGTGGGCTTTCTATGTGTGTTTGGAGGAAGGTGGATATCGAGCGAATTTTCGTGTTGGGTCAGTTGACGGAAATCATGGTGTCAGTCTTTTATGAGGGTCTTTCTTTCAAGCAAATCCGGTGGTTCTCAGACTCACCTTTTTTCCTTTGATATTAACGTTCGTGATTGGCTTCTTGTATTTTCGATTTTTGTGGGGATTTGTTTTGTGACTGGATGTGATACTCAGAAGCGCAGAAGACTTTTTTTAATTTTGGGTTTTGCTTTCTTAGCGCTCACATCCCGCCGACATGTAGAGTGAATCAAAAAGAGCGGAGTGTCAGAGTATTTATTTACTTTTTTACTTTAGTTCGGCTTAGGATAGCACAAGACATTCAGTAATGATAATAGTTTATGAAATTATCTGGCTAGCCACTACACTATGGCAAGCGTTAGTTTCAAACATTTATTTTCGTGACTTTCTCCGATCAGAAAGTATAATTTAAAATTGTTTTCTAACTTAAATTTTATGATGTTGTTGTATCTGTTGTGTAATCTAACACTTATTCCAGCAAGGAAATACTAACTTAAACCGCATTCATCTCCTTCGTTCTCACCTGCATGCTCTACCGTTATAGCTCTCAAGAATCACTTCTTCCAACGGTACCTGAGTGACATGTCTGATTGCGACAGGCGTCTTTTGTCTCTGCTCGTAACAAGTGCAAGCGTGTCCTCAATGAAGCAAAGCTACTGTTTGCTGATAGAATGAAACAACGCATAGCATCTCGCAAGTTTGGTTCTATAGATTATTGGCGGCTCTTGAAGAGTGTGCTGAACAACAGCAAGTCCTCAATCCCTCTTCTATTCAATCAATTTGAAGTCCTAACATCTACAGCAGATAAGATTGAATGTTTTGTTCTCATCCAACTCAAGACTCAACTCATTCAGAGTGCTTACACCCGATCCCCCCCACACACACACCTAGAACAGAGGCCCTGCTGAGCGATATGTGCATAACCCCGTCGCTGGTCTCAGACATCATTTCTAAATAAGGCAAGTGGAGGTGACGGTATACCAGTCGTCGTCCTAAAGAAATTTGCTCCCGAGCTGGCTCCAGTTCTCTCCAAACTCTGCAACTACTGCCTCGTTGCTTCCTGCTTTCCAGCTTGCTGGAAGTCTTCTGTTGTCCGTTTTTAAAAACTCTGGAGAAACTTCTGACCCCTCTAACAACCGCCCTATCAGTCTCCTACCGCTTTTCGGCAAAGTCTTCGAGGCTTTAATCAATGTTGAAGTGGTTAAGCACCCTACCTCTCACGTTCTACTCTCCGACAAAATATGATTTCCGCTTTGCCAGGTCTACTGCTGATGTGCTTACGGCCATAACCGAGTATATGTAACAGAGAGAGTTTGGGAACCACACACACACACACACACACACTATATATATATATATATATATATATATATATATATTATATATATATTGAAATTGGAGTAGATTTGAACAGCGAAATTAGATCAGAACAATTTTGTTTACTTATGGGAATCTGATCTAGCCCATTTGGAATTGGGTCATTACAAAGACAATAAAAATGATTGGAATAATTTTTATCGGTTAAAATTTCAAATAGAGATTACTAAAGCTATGAGGAACTTTGAAATGATTTTGGGTTGAAAGCGGCACCCGTGATAATCTGTGAGGACCAAGGGTCGATTTATGATCAGCCAGGTTATCTATATAAACGCGCACAGAAATCTGTTGACCGAGTGGTTGGCTCGTCTGCCGTCGAGTGCAGACGTGCTGGGTGGAGAGAGGTCGGATATTGAAAGTGACGCCAGAGATTGGAACAAACGCCCGCTAACATATTTTGTTGATATAAGTATGAAGAAGCGAATTACTCCTCCAACAATCTAAGACTGCTACTGCTACTATTATTACTACCACTGGAAACGGAAACGTCGAACAAGCTACAATAATCAAAAGGTTGTTTTGGGGCTCGTCTGTCGTCGAGTGCAGTCGAGCTGGGTGGAGAGATATCGGAGACTGGAAGTGACGTTAGACATTGGAACCAAACGCCCGCTAACATATTTTGTTGATATAAGTACGAAGAAACGAATTACTCCAGTAATAATCTAAGACTGCTACTGCTACTATTATTACTACCACTGGAAACGGAAACGTCGAGCAAGCTACAATAATCAAAGAGAGGTTGGCTCGTCTACCGTCGAGTGCAGTCGAGCTGGGTAGAGAGAGGTCGGGGACTGGAAGTGACGTCAGAGATTGGAACCCAACCCCCGCTAACATGTTTTGTTGATATAAGTATGAAAAAGCGAATTACTCCTCCAACAATCTAAGACTGCTACTGCTACTATTATTACTACCACTGGAAACGGAAACGTCGAACAAGCTACAATAATCAAAAGGTTGTTTTGGGGCTCGTCTGTCGTCGAGTGCAGTCAAGCTGGGTGGAAAGATATCGGAGACTGGAAGTGACGTCAGGAATTGGAACAAGAACCCCGCTAATATGTACTGTTAATATAAGTACCGATGCTTCTGCTACCACGAAGACTACTACTATTGTTATTACCGACGAGGAGGAACGCAACTATATACTTTAAGCCGCGCACAGAAATCTATATCTCTTCATCGCAAGAGTCGTATATCGTTCTGAGACGATTTCACGAGCTAATCACAACCCACTCTCTCTGTGTCTAGAATCCAGTGTATGAGTTTTTACGTCAATTATTTTCTTTTCTGTAACCCGTTTCTTTTCTATACTATTCTTTTCTGCTATATAAAAGACATTAACAATTCAACCATTCAATAGTTGTTTGTCCGGCTTTCTGCGGATATATATTTTGTGCATTCTAAATTTCTTAGCACAGACTCTTCAGCCGTGTTTACATCTTCAGTCGACCGTGAATGGATGCACATCACTTCTGCTTTCTGGATCAAACCAGACACAACGTGGACAGGAAGCAGGATTTAACCAGTGGACCGGTCGAATGATGTACGGATGCTCAGGGGACCTACGGTTACTCCCTTAAGTTCGGTTAAGACCGAGTAGACACCTCAACCCAGAGAGTAAGACGTCGGAGGTTGAGGGGCTGGGGCGAAAGTGTTAGATATATATATCAAGCTCTAGATAATAACGGCGAAGCTCGATCTGTGGCTCTAGATATCTCGAAGGCGTTTGACAAGATTTGGTATGCCTGTCTTCTACGTAAGCTACAGTATTACAGGGCGATTATTTAATTTAATCCAATTCCTATCAAATCGTGAAATGAAGATCGTTCTGAACGGGTTTTCTTCCAGATACTTTCATACAAAATCGGGTGTTCCCTAAAGCTCTATCCTGGGTCCTACACTGTTTCTGATCTTCCTAGTGTTATTAGTTCCCAAGTAGGCATCTATGCAGACGACACTACCAGTCACTCCTGTCTCAATAGTAAATCCGACAGCGCTGACAAATTTAAACTGACCGCTGCTCTCGAAAAGGACCTCCAATCAGAAGTTAACTGGGACAGGAAATGGCATGTAAATTTTAATGCCTCCAAAACTAAACTACTCTCATTTAACCACCACAGAGAAACTTCCCTGCCTGCCATCAGCATGATTGATGTTCGACTCCGGAAGAGCGTCTCACTCTGCCTTCTTGGTCTCACGTTTTCGACTGACGAGGTGAAATAACTACATCGAATCGATAGCTGCAATGAAAGTTGGTTCTGTGTCGTGCCAGAAGGTTTTTCTCGTCAGAGTCCATCTTACACATCTACCATTCGTCCTTGCACTAAATACTGTTGCCATGTCTGGTCTGGCGCCCCTGCTCTTCGTCTCGACAAAATCCAAAGAAGGATTTGCAAAAAGCAAAGAAGCGTCCTGACTCGGCATTTCGACTTCAGTCACTTTCTCGCAGACGTCACGTGGCTTCCCTCTGTCTTTTCTACAGATATTTTCATGGCAACTGCTCTGACGAGCTTTTTTTCCTGGTGCCCAGACTACATGAATTTAAGCGTACTACTAGGCATCTAGGTTCCTTTTACTGTTGAAATAGCTAAATGCAACCGCCACTTCTACTCCAAGTTTCTTTTCTCGCATTTCCCGATTGAGGAACTCCCTCTTAATTACTTTCCTGATAACTACAATCTTCAAAATTTTAAATGCAGCGTCAACCGCCATCTCCTGTTGACTTGAACCCTTTTATCTTTTTCTCAATCCCGCCTATACCCAGTCTTTTCTCTCACTTTCACTTTCTGTAACCCCCCTGCGTACTAGTGTGCCACTCCCGCCTTGCTTGGGACGAAATGCTTAAAAACATGTACAACTTCTCTTATTATACAAATTATCGTCAAATGTACCTACTCGATAAAACTTGACATCTTAAAAATGATGGTTATATTTTCTACAAATATTCAGCATGTAATGACGTTGATTTTTCTCGGTACAGTCGTTTCAAAAATTGGTGAATAAGTTTCTTGATGCGCGAACATTAAAAATAGAAATAAAAAATAGGAACACTAAATCTGTAGTGGAATGTTAAAAAAATGGGATGCCTTTCCAGAAGAAGCTCTATTATTGTCGAGAATCGTCCTTAGTAAATTGTACATTGGGTGAGGGGTATATCCTTCCTCGATGTAAATGAACACAAAATCGATTTTTCAATGGTTCTATAATTTAACAACGTTGCACTACGTTGAGCTTTGTCCTACTTTTCTAGCCTATCATTTTTTCGCAATCTTTCATTGGACGAGTACTTCTTTTTTAAGGATGAAAACATCTGAGGCTTTTATTTTATTTATAGGCTTTCATTGAAAATATCAAGTATTTTTCCCAAAAGTTTTAATATTTGCAATACTGAGAGAACTATTACGAAAAGGAGAGTAGTAAATGAATTGTAAGAAAAAAAAAGTTTGTGAAGAATAAGTTACCACTAGCACAATGTTAAATTGACACGGTTTTTATATATATATAATATTTACCATTTTCTATTTTTCAGGAATGCGATACCAATAACGTGATATCCGCTTTGTCTTCTGATGGAATCCTAACCATTCGTGCTCCCAAAACTCTCCCTGCAAACGGAAATGAACGAGTCATTCCAATCACCCAAGAAATAGCCAAAACCTAAATGTAGGAGAAGTTATAATACACACGAAAATATGGCTTTTGGCTTATTCTGTAGGACAAATATTTTATGTAGACTTTTTAAACACTCTGTAAAAATAACGTTTTTTCTGAATTAATGCAATCACCAAAAGCGTCAGTTGCTTGCAAAGTTAAGAGTTACTGGTTTTATTTCAAAGGTTAATTCTGCTTTTTAATGAGAAATACCTAAAGTATCAATTTTTGCAAAATTATCCTAGCTTGTTTTCCTTGGTAAGATTAAAAGACTCGAATTGAATTTAAACCTAAAATTCTTACCCATAGTTAAGGCACATAGTTATAAAAACGAGTTTTCCTTCCTTTAGAGCCTTCAGACAAATGTCTAGTCTTTCTATTTATAAATCCTTTTGTTCAATTAGCGTCACCTTCAATTTTTATGATTAAATTTTGTTTGAAAAGCTTTTATGGATACTCTTCAGGTGAAGAAATCAGCAATGATCCTCAGATTTTCTGCCAAAATCAGATTGAAAAATTCGCATTATTTATATAATAATTATCACTGAATGTTAGTTAAGTATATAATAAAATGCACATTTTGATTAAAACAAAAAATATTTTCCTAAATTTCTCAATTGACTGAGTAGTGAGCAAGTTAATGTGTTCAAATTTCTTGTTAATACAGATATTTACCATTCTATTCAAGAGAACATCTGCAAAATAATTCTTAAGATCAAGCAAAACTATATTTACAAATTGTAAAATTTTCTCGTGAAAATAGTTTTATCCTGGGAACATGGCATTATTACTAGCCTTTGCATAAGCAGTCAATTGAAGAAATTTTGAAAACTGAAAATAATCTTTGAATTTTAATAAATGCAATCTTAACCAAAATATCTAATAGTTTGTTTTTCCTCATAGTTCTTATTTGTGCTTATCAGTTTTTGTCTTGCAGTCAAAGGAAATTTAATGAGAAGTTTGTTTATGAAAAATATTAAGTGAAGAAAACATTGCATAAATTTTGAAGAACTTGTGACTGCATCGCCTCCATGTGCAATGTAGACATTGATGAAATTCAGCTGAGACTTGTACAGAAATATTATATGGGATTAGAAGCTGGTGAGACAAACCTCCTTAGCAACAGTTCAGGCCAGGGGCTTGAGTTGATAACTTATTCTGTGAAACATCTTACTTATGTAATCCAAGTAACTTCATTGTTAACGTGAATATTTAAACTAATTTTCGCTTTGGTGAGTGAATTTATATTTTGTGTATGTAACAAGTTTCATCATGAATAATTTTATTTTCATAAGCAAACTTAACATCGATTTTTTCTAATTGAAAGTCGGATTAAATATAAATGATTTATTATACAATTTTACATATCAGTTATAGTTTTCAAAATAACTATTGCTATTACGAAATAAAGTTGCTTAATTCTAAAGTTTTGACTTCAAACAAACAAGTACTGACATGTAAACACATACCAAATATTTCTGTTTACACTCATTTGCCTTCATTGTTCACAATGTTTGTTTGCAGTCATTCAAACTCTGTAATCATTACACCTACTGAACATGATGCCACTGCCCCAATTAACCTATCACACTTTCACTTTTCGACACTTGAGCATGTCATTTTCATTAGACGCATGCTTGAGTCATATGGAGATTTTATTGGTGCTATATACAGAATCGATCTGGCATCAATTAGACCTAATCAACCAACATATTCTTAATTATAACAGGAGGAGAGGTGACTAAATAGTGACTGAGATTACATTCTTCCTTAACGGTTTATCCATGTAGAATTATCAAGAAAAAATTTTAGGTGACAAATTATGAACAAAGGGAGATGATATTTGCTTGGAAATTAGGATAACAGTAAATAAGATTAAGTAGAAAATCTAGGCAGTTTGCATTAGAAACTTAGGAAAATTTCTGGATATTTGTTACAATATGGCACTGATTTTTCAGTTTAATAGACTTGACTTAAAAATATCTGTGTTGCTGTTTTATAATATTAAAAGATACAAGGTTCAGGTGATCATGTATAGTTAAAAGAAAAGAAATAAAGTCTGCATCTCTGAGATTCATATATTACTGAAAATATTCATTTGGTTTGGAATAAATTTTCTTTATTTGTACATGATGACAATGAAGCCATGTGATGGTGTTACACATCAAGTCTGTCTTTTGTAGTGCCACTTCTACAGGAAGGCATCTTCCCAATCAACACCTTTTCTGAGCAACCATACAAAACATGCAGATTCATGGCAATTATATTCTCTTTGGCATATAAATTTGCTTATTAATACATTTATGCAGAGATAATACATTTCATAGGATTTAGAAATAAAAGTTAAAAGAAAACTTAAAACACAGTATTTATTAATGTAGTTATTGCTGCAAAATTCGAGTGTTGAAAATACTGCAGAGAAAAACAGAGAAAGGTATTTATATAATTTTAGATAAGGTCTCATGAAAAATGCCTTCAACATTTGATACCTATGCAGCATAAGCATTTTGAACTGTGAAAACAACTTTAAGTTTGCACTTATATACTAATTTTATAAATCCAAGCAATAAATAACCTTATAAATGTCCTCTACTCTAAAAGAATGTAGGTTAGGTACCTCTAGTAATTTGGTATACGCAAGGTTTAAATAAATTTTCATAAATGAAAAATATTTCTGAAAAAGCTTTCATTTTAACTTTAATTGAAAGCTAAAAGATCAAATTTACTATTTCCAGTAAGCAAAATACTCTGTAGTGTATTTCAAATGGAAATTCTATTGATTGGAGTCTATTCATTGTTTGGGGGTTAAAAACAGATGATTTTTAGCCATCTGTCATCACAATGAATTTTTCTTTATTAAAAAATTTTCCAAAAATAAAATATACTTTTCTGAAACTTTCAGGAATATTTGCTGATTAAAAATATAATTAATCTGATTTGAAACAAATGTTACTTACTTTAATTTAAAAATAACAGAGAAATGGATTTTTAAAACAAACAGTAATGTGAATAAGTGCTAGTCAACACCTCATAAATCACTTTATTAGTGATTTACAAGTTGTTGACACTTTTATTATTGCTCTATGGAGACCTTATCTGTTAAAACATAATTTAAGAAAGTGACGGGTAAACACATTTTTATAAGTACTCAGTAATCTTAAAAATGTTGAAAATATTCTCCGTAATATTTTAGCAATGTTGACTTTAAATTTACCATCATGATCAATCGTATTTTTTGATAATATCATGTATGGTCACCCATACTTTCAAAACCGGCACATTTATACACATAAAAAAAAAAATCAAAACTTATTTTAAAAATCTTTGGTGTGATGGTTTGTATTAAGCTTTTCAATTTTCAATTTTCCTGAAAGTTCCATTAAAATCTGACAATTATTTGATTTTTGTAAGACTTTCCAAATTAATGTGTTATTTTATCAGAAAACAGACTCAAAAATTTCCATTGCCAATTCTGTTACACCACTGACACAAAAAAAAAAAAAAAAAAATTAATTTTTAACAAAAATTTCAAACATGCTAAGAGTAAAAAAAAAACCAAAACATAATTAAAAAATACTTTGGTCTTTCCTCTTAATAATAACAAACATTTTGATGATAAAACTTTGTTTTTATTAAGTTTGGGGCCTTTTTCATCATACTGATTTTTTCTTTTTAAGCAAATTATTGGAGGTACCTAGTAGATGGAGTTAGTCATTTTCAGTAACATTTTTTAATGACATTCAACTTGTAAACAAGGGAGAGGGAGAGTAAAACAAATTGTTTTGTACCTCTCATGTCTTTTGATAGATTGTTGGCACAAAAATTTTGATAGAATATTTTATTCCAAGCTAAAATGAAAAAAGCTTTTTTGTTTGGTCGTTGGTAAACCATTTGCTTTTTATTTTATTGGTACAAATAAAAAAAAAAACTGGAAAGAAAAATAAGCAAGTTGGGATTATCTTTCTATTTTTATGAATTTTTAACTAAGATTTATTAAAAAAAAATGAACAACTTACACAAAATACAACAAATATTAAAAGTAAGTTTGCTGCTAAATTCATTAAGATGAGATATTTACAATTTACAATTAAGGTGGAAAAGCAAATGAGAGAGACAAAGAGAAAAGAATTGAGTGTGAACATAGATTTCAATCTTGGTAGACTGAAAAGTAGAAAACAAAACCAGTAGTAAGAGAAGAAGGGCATTTTGTGATGGAGTCATGTTATCTGTATGGTCTTGCATTCCAAATGACTTTAGATAAATATCTTCTAAAGTTTGGTGTCTGTTGTTAAATACAACATCAAAAGGATGCAAATTTAAAAGAATAAAAAGATGAGGAGTCAGTAAACTAACAAAAAAGTATATAAATAATGTGTGGATGAGATGTAACAAAAGATGAGTAAAAGGAAATCTTAGTTTACATTCATCAAACTTAGGCTAAATTTGTATCAAACACTCAGACAGCACACAAGAGAAAAAAAAGCAACAAAAATCAGAGATAAAGAAAGAAAAGGATACAAGAAAATGTCGGAACCTGAAATAAACAAAAGAAACACACACACACACACAAAAATCACAGAAATGCATTTTTTACAAGCAATTCCATAAAATATTCAATGTCACATAGGAAAGTATGTTAGCTTGCTATGAATTTAAAAGTGTAACTCATTTTCCTTTATACTCTTTTATTAGTCAATATTCATTCTGGTAACTAAATTTAATCAGCTACAATTTATAATTCAGCTGTTGTACAAACAACAGCTGAATTATAAATTGTAGCTGATTGAATCAAGAGAAATAGTCATAAAAAGATTTAAAAGGTTCACTTTATTTTCATATTAAGTATTTGGCTTATTTTCTTTTGCATGTGGCAATCTGTTTTCTCTTCTATTGGTCAATATATTCCAAAAGTGGCAAGCTCTGGTGACCAAAAACAAAATGAACATCACAAGTAGCAACTGAAGTTCAGTACTGGAAGTGAAAGTAGTAAATTCATCTTGAAGCAAACAAAACTCAAAATATTAAAAACAGTGGGCATAAAAAATATAATGAAAATATTTGAAGGTTGAATTAAAAAAAGCCACTGGATTCTTTCATAATTCAGAAGTGTTAACAATTTTAGAAATTAAGGCAAAATAGCAGTGAAAGAGTGTCAATTTCTTCAGCTCAAATCCATTGACAACAATATTTCTAAAACTACTTGTCCTTAAAGTCTTTTTTAAAGTATGTAAATAGCAACAAAATTAAAAGGAACTAACTAAAACTAACACTGAAAACTACATTTATAATTACTTTTGCACTGAGAACCTTTTTTGGTCTAATTGCTATTGAGTTTAAAAAAAAAAAAAGAATTAGGATACTGACAAAAATGTTATATGTAAACAGGGAAAATAAATAAGAGACAATTCAGAAAATAAAAACATTGACCAAAGTTTGTGAGACAAAATACTCCAGGTGCTTCCATTGTTCAAAATTCTTTTGTAAGATCTTCAAAATAGACAGGAAGAGCAAAGATCATGAAATCAAATAACATCTTTGATTTTGGAAAAATAAATAGGTAAACATAGCAATTTTATATACAATATGTTTGCATGTCAAGATAAAGTTAAAGATATCCACACTAGATTTTAGTGGATTTGCAAATATAAAAATAGATTGGCTGTGTTGGGCAATAAGGAAGACATATTTGCCCAGGATATAATTTTTTCATTTCTAAACACAAACACAAGTATAGAACACTTACCATAGTGGTTAATGTTTTAGCCTTTAGACAATGAGTTTGACCCTCACAGTGTGTGTGTATATGTGTGTGTGTGTGTATGTGTTAAAGCTGACAGAATTTAACAGATATCAACACAATCCAACCATTTTACTAAAATCTTGTTCAAAGAACCAGCATCTTCAAAAGGTGTGTCATGCTCCTTATCTTGAGAAAAATAGGCTTGTAAGTATATAATATGTAGGATGAGTAGTGAAGATAAAAAAAATACTTTCTTTCCTATCCCTCTCATGTAATCAACAAAACAAACTGATTGTGTTGAAAGGTTAAAAAGAAGAGACATGATAATACTGATTTTAAAATGCATATCAAAAAGGAGAGAAGCATATGCACGGAAACAAGAGTTTGAAATTACTGGTTGCAACTTTTGACAGGAAAAAAAAATTATATCAAGGGAGATAAATACTCATTAAAGTTATTTCCCTTGGCCAGTTTACTGTAAACTGTTTAAGTTAATGAAAAAATAATAAAACAAAATTTTAAAAACTGGAAAATATCTAGCACAATGCAAGTAAAAATATAGTTTTGGAGTGATATTGTGTTGTCAGAACAACTGCTTTTTTCAAGAGTCTCCTTCAAAATAATGTCTCTCTGTCCATGATTTAGGCACCGTAGGCAGTATCAGACAATCAGCATCATCTGTGGCTACTTGGTTTCTTTTGTTTGAGGCACAAATTTCAAGGGTCTGCATGTAGTGTTTTCTAACATGTTTATGTTGCATATTTATATATTAAGTCCAATCCATTACCAGATAATGATAATTTCATTCAATAAAATTAGAAGAGAAGTTGAGTTATTATGGAATGTGGAGAGCATTTTTCAGAAGGAGACAATAATATTTAATGTAAATAAATGAATGTAGTGAGAAATATTTCAAAGCATATCAAAACAACTATATTTTCAAATTTGAAGATCTCAAAAAAATAAAAGTATTTGTGTGTCTGTGCTCTTCAATTGTTGTGCCTAACAATTAAAAACAACAACAAAAAAAACATTGAGGAAAAGGTAACTATTTAGATGAGCAGAGGCAAAACATGGAATAAAAGATGATATAAGGCAGACATGTTCAATATGAAGTATTGTCAAGCAAGACACACAACCAATGGAACAAAAATTGTTGTATTGCACTCTCCTAATGCAAAGAGAGAGGGGGATTGAATGCAAAGAGAGAGGGGGATTGGCACTCGGTTTTGATTATATGCAAAAAAAGAAAAACATCACATGACAGTTCAAAATAGATGAAAAAAGAAGCAAAAAAAGGCAGGGAAAAGAAATAAGAATTGTCTCTGCAGAAAAAAAACATAATAAATTACTTTGCTGAACTTAGACAACTTTAAGTCCTCAGTTAGTAATAGATTTTCAAAAATGAAAAAATTGATCTGACAGTTGAAATTCTAAGCACAATAAAACAAAAATTATAACCAGATAAAATAGAATTGGTATGAATTTTAAAAAGTCTAAAGGCATCAAGTTTGGTTAATAGCAGTGGAATGTAACAATCTCTGCTTGAAAGCAGTTTAGCACAACACAGGTAGCAATGGACGCTTCTGCCTCCAAGAACAAAACAGAACAAAAACAAGAAACATATTTTTGATGTGGCATACTATGCTGGGGCAGACGTTAAAGCCTCAAACATCTCAAAACAAAAAATAAAAACAAAATTACATTTTCATTTTACTTTGGATGCCATAAAAAATGTGGCTAGAACTGGCAAATTGAGGTAATATAGAAAAATTTAAATTTACTTTATTTTTAATTTTAATATTTTTACTAAATATTGAAAGTAATAATACTGTGAAGACACTGGTAGCCATTGTAACCTGCTGAAAACTGAGTTTAGTCAATTGTGACAGCTGCAGAGGAACAAAAAATGTTTGGTTTTTCAAAGATTTTTTGAGATTACACTATTTCTTGAAATCATTCCCTTTGTGTAAGAATGCTCAGATTAAAATTAATTAAAAAATTTATTTAAAAAAAAAATCAAGTAAAATTTAAGGTCCAGAGTTTACAAACATTACATGGCAAATTTCATAAAATGTTATCTGGGACCTTTTCTTTTAAAACCTTCATCTTCACTTCCTACATTTTGATTGGTGAGTTCTCTGATAATAAATTATCAGGCAAAAATAGTATACATAATTTAATCAACTATGATAGAAACTTTGTGTAAAAAAATCTTTAATAGAAAACAACAGCATATTAAAATGAATATTAATAACACCCTATCTAAAAAAAAAGTTTAACAACATTTGTGGGAAGTAATTACTTTGATTATTCACTCATCTCCAAGTGCAGTTGATTTTTCCAATGTTTTTTTTTTATTTATGAAATTCCCAGTCTTCAGGTAACAAAGAAAAGATTGAAAAGCAATTATAGATTAGCCAATTCCTTTATCATGGTTGTAGTCAATCATAACTTCAGGTTGAGTTTGCAGTTCAAGTAGTCACTTCTCAAAATTTTTACTCTGTTCAACAAATATTTTTTCCTTAAGTCAGAGTCAGTCATCTTAGAAATTAGGGAATGTAAATGAAAAATGTATTTAGCAAAATGACATGCCTCATTCTCAAAACACAAACTGGGTTTTTCTCTCTAAAAAAAAAAAGAAAGAAAGAAAAAACAATGTGCAAAAGTGGATGGAGAGGAAGTGGCATCTTGATTTTAGCAATGAAGAAAATAATTCAAGTGACAGAGGAAGAAAAAATGAATTATTTTTCTGTTACCAGAAAATAAAAACAAACATTATGAATCTTACTCAATTTTTTTTATCCAAAGCAGAAACAAAATTGAAAACTTAACTGATGGAAAACTATCCAAGTCAAATTTATTATTTTTCTCACAGTAAACATTTTTGCTGTTGTGTTCTATGATCATATGTAAAGTTTCACTATTCATACAAATCTTAAATTAGATACTCTGGCAAAAATCTTAACTCATAAGATATATTTTTGTTAATGTAAAAAGATACAATGTTTAAATTCACCTGGTCATTGTTCCCTTGATAGAGAAACTATTTGCTAAACAGATTTGTAAAAAGTTTTAAGTTTACATTTTGAAAGACAAAAATTAACCAAATAACATAATCAAGCACTTAGGCTCCCAAAATACATAAGGATGTGTATGCAAAGACAATTATTCTGTCAAAATTATTTTTCAATGTAACTTCATTGAATTAATATATAAACAAATGCCCAAAAGCAAATATAGCTGCTGATAACAACTATTGAAGCAACAACCAATGACCTAGCCCTATTTTTCCAATCAAGTTGTCAATAAATAATTGTACTTACATATTTATGCATATTATTTGATTGAGTATTAATAATAAAAAAGAAAATTTCATAATAGGGAAAAACAAGTCCCAAAGCCCTGGGATCATTATAAAACAGATAAATAATACACAAAATATAACAAAATTTTCAGATTAAAAAATATTCATGAATGACAAAAGGCAAGAGAAATGCTACATGCACCCCCCGCACACACACTTATACATACAGAAATAAAAGAGGGTGGCACAAAGCACTAGTTGGTTGTTCTGAACATCAGGAAAAACGAGTCATTTGAATTTAATTTTAAAAAATAAAATAATCAGATCTTCTGAAAACTCAAAAGAGTAGATATACATGTATTCATATGTACTTAATTTTACAAAGAACATTTGGGTGAATTTTCAGTGCTTAGATATTGGTGTTTGCACAAACAAGAAAAAATGTAGGTCACCGAGTGGGAGTTTGTTAGGTCAGTAGATTATATATAATGTGAGAGTAAAAATAATATTAACAAAATTAAATATCATTTGAAAGATAATTAAAGTTTTCACAAATTCTTAGTTTAATTTGAAGGAAATACATGACTAAAGAATTTGTGTAGAAAATTGGAAAGTAAACTAGAACCACCCACATGCAATGAAACTCAAATTATAAAAAGTGAATTTAAGGCATTTAAATTTTTCTCAAAATAAATAATGTAGTAATAAATAAATGATATAAGGTGGAACCAAGTTAACTCCAGATTGAAATTGTTTGACTGTATTTGACTAATTTGTACAAATGTCTATTCAAATCAGAAACAAATCATAGCTGTTAAAATGGAACATGCTTTTAAATTAATAACAATGGATGCTGCCTTCCTCAGAATTTTTCTTTAATATCCAAAGATTCTGAGGCCCAATATAAAAGGCAGAACTAAGCATAATATCAAGAATAACACAGAATTGAGGAAATTATTACAGTATTTGTCAACCAAAACCAAATCAGGAGACACTGTATAGAATTAGTTCTTAAAGCTTTCTTTATTAGAGAATTTGAGGTAAATCAACTATTAACCTCATTTGACTATCATTCAGTAATTTGTTTTCAATAAATTTAATTTCAATAACAATTTATGAGAATTATCCTTTTTAGAATACCTTAAAATATACAAATTAGTATAGCTATGGTAAATAAAAATACAAAAATTCCAATTTGCTTCAACTAAGTAAATGCATAATTATTAATTTTACCTGCCTTTTAAGTTGGATCACTTGAAGTGAAACAATCTCAGAATATAAAGTTTAATTTCTGAAGGATTTTAAAATAAATGAACATGAAAATTCTTAATGAAGTATTCATATCCATTATTTGAAGAGTTAGAAAATAGATGTAAAGAACTGGCCAGTTTTCCTATGACCATAGAAACTAATGACCATTAGTGGAAAAGATGGCCATAGCTAAGGAAAAGAAGTTTGAAAATTGAAGAAATGTCTTGTGTTGGTATCTCATATAATTTCAGAACAGCTATAACAAAATGCAAGTTAAATTCTTCATACTAAAAAGTATATCAGCAAACAAGTCCTTTTTGTTTAAAAAAGTAAAAAATATGGATAGAAAAGAGTAAGGGTGCAAAAGTGCATTTAGTATTTAGAATGGTTAATAAAAAGAAAAAAAAAACATATCCAAAATGAATAAAAAGTTGTTATGTATTTGGTAATTGCATGTCGCTTCCTGATACAAATCAAAAGCTAAGTATATCACAAGAGAGAACACTTACTTTCCTCTCCAACTTCTTAAAGTAATATAGCTTCATCTATTTATCAGGAAAAAATATTAGTTTCTGGCAGTGATTCAATAGGAATTTACCAAAGTCAACTAAGAAGGCTGTGCCAGATGCAGAAGCACATTTTTTGCTTCCTCCAAAGTTTCTTCAGGATTAAGAATTAAAGAGGGTCAATATATGCAGATCTTTTCATGATCCAATCAGTTTTCATACATTATTTGAGTCCACAATTTTTATTAAAATAATGGCTTTTTTCTTGATTCTCTATTTCATTATTCTCTTGAGTATTTAAGATATTTTTAATATATTGCTTCAAATGTGAAAAGGTTATCCAATAACTAAACATTAAAATCGTCGCTGTTGCTGCCTTGTTAATAAACAATGGTTTGTGACTTGTTGATATGTTAATGAAGGAGTTATAACGGTGGGGTAAAAGAAAGTGTAGGACAGGAACAGGCAAAGAACAATATAAAATATGAGGAAAGCCCAAGGCATAATGGATTGAAAAAGTATAACAGATGATCTGACAGCAATGAAGATAAAAAACTGAGTATTAGATAAATTTATTTTTTAGGGTTGACTCTAAACTTTTTCGATGATAGATAAACTCTGAATGTTAAGAAATGTTTAAATCAGATAATATGGGGAGGGAGAGAAACAGTTGTAAAAAATTGCTGGAATCTACAGAACAATTTCTATAAATGTGAGTGCAAAATTACAAAAAAAAAAAAATGTTTTAGACTTTGTAATTTTTTTTTCTTACATTACAATAATTTTACAACTAAAATGAAAACTGTCCATTTTGTGGTATCATTACAGTAGAAATTACCAGAAGATGTATTTCCCAATAAATCCTGATTGACACAAACTGCATAAAACTGGAGATTAATGATCTTATGCTAAATTATTTAATCAGTGAGTTAAAATGAAAGAAAAAGCTTTTGATAAGAGTAGGGATAAAAAACGGAGTTAAAATAAACAACAATAGTTTTGCAAACTGTCAGAGCATTATTCTACAAAATTCATAATTCAATCTCCAGTGCTGCTTTATTAATTGCATTATGCAGAAATTGGTTTCACAAGTTGACATTAAAAAGAAATAACAAAAGATGTTTAGATCACCTGTCATAAACTTAAATATTTACTTATTTAATAGATCTGAAGATTCACGGAAACAAAGTAAAAATTAGAGATGGGGAAGATAGAAAATCATTTAAGTGTCAACATGAATATCTCAGTGAAAAGAATTTTGACTGCCATTTTGGGTAGATGTAAGGCACAGAGGCAGTAGCTAAATATATTGTTATAGTCTAAATATATTTTTATTGTGGTCTGATGCCTTTTGTTTATTGCTTCTGGTAGCATCTTGTCTATTTGATGGAATGGTCATAAGGAAATGTGACTGGCTGGTTGCAAGTCCTGTCTGACATCTGAATACAGGCACTTAAAGACAGGTTACAATTGACAGATCCAATATAAAAACGTCTGGAGGAAAGAAATTCTGAATAACAAATTTTTGTTAATATTTTTCTGAGTCCCAAACAATTTCAGTAGATATAAATCTTATAGTCTCACTTGATACAATAAAAAAAAATGGAATAAATAATTATTTCTTTTTTTCTCACACCAAAGACATTTTTCAGTAAAGCATATGCCCAGGCATTGGGAGAAAGAAAAAAAAATAAGAAAAAAAATAACAAATGTTTACTATACTGTAGCCAATACAGAGTTTCCTTAAAAACCATAATGCTAATGTGTCATAATCATTAAAGCTTAAAGAGGCAGCTTTGAAAATTTTTTTAAAAAAGTGATGGTGAGGGGGATGCAAAGATAAAGAAGGAAGTTATTTTAATTATTCCATCTTTCCCATAGCTCAGATTATTTAAGGCATTTTGTAGGGTACATAAAAGGCATTTGAAGGGTACATAAAAGGCATAGACAACAAGAGAGAAAGATATAAAGAAAGAATTTCAGTATTGGGAGTGAATGTTGGGTATAATAGCAAGAAGTGAATATTCTTTGATATTAATTTACTGGCAAACATTGCACATGATGGAATCAAACAAAACTGAACAGATAGATGAAGAGCAAATAATGAAGTGTTTAAAACTACAAGGCTTTTCTTATTTGCAGAGATGAAAAAAAAAGAAAACTTGATTCCAAACAGTATAACATATAGAGGAGATATTATTGTACAATGTTGCAAGTTTACTGACAAACATGGAAATATATAATTAATGTCCAACTAATACTGTCTAGAAATGTTTGCACATGTGTGTTAAGGTCATACAAATGTAATACTGAGTGTGCCTGGAATATATAATTCCATATGTGCATAAATAAAATAAATGTAATAAGTATATGCATATGTAACAAAATGGCACCAGTGTTGTTAGCCAATTAAGAGTAGTTTCCCTTATTATAAGAAGTGAAATTTTACTTTCAAAATGAAAGATTTTTGCTCATACCTGGCTCTACCATTTCAGAACCATGAACTACTAATTAAATATTAACCTAAAATGTTTGCATCAAGAATCCAAAAGACATTTGTTCAGAACAAAATTATGCAGTTAACTGCTCACAACAATTGATAACAGGAGAAAAATAGAAGTTGGTTTGATTTGAGATCTGAACAACAACCTACTTTCATGGCAATCTGGGTTTTTTTTTTCAAAACAATGCAAGTCCCAGAAAAATAAGTATTTCTGAAACAGAGGATATCAAAAGGAAAAAAAACTGTTTAGTAACAGTTATTTCTCCCTATTGTAAAAGGGTGGATAGGAAGTAAAAAGGGACTTTATCTACTCCTTCCACTAAAGCTTTCAAGTTGACCTTGCTACTTTTGTGATTTAATATCCTTCCTGGATAAGAAGCACTGAAGGGTAAAGATTAAGTACAGGATAGGTTACAAAAGAAAGAAAGAGGGAATAATTGAATTGCATCAACTTTCAGATTGTGAAACATTACCACATGACAAGGTGTGAAATTTTTAAAATTCTTTTTTCACAATAAATTTTTTCACTTTAACACACATTCAGCATGCATAACTTTATTTTTGCTCATAATAAATAAAATGAATACATAAGATTCATGGGTAATTTAAACAAATTTGAAAATTTAATAAGTACATATTTGAATTACTTCACATCCCTCAAAAGTCCTTTCTCCTGACATTAATTCCTGTAGATAAGAAAAAAAAAATTGTTTGGATTGAACTAGTACAAAATAATATCATGATCAGTGAGGAAACTACCGAGTCATTAAAAATATATACAAAATTAAGGAGGAAGAAAACATTTTGTCTTATATTTTACAAACTAAGAATGAAATCTAACTTGAATTTGAAGAGAAGAAATATGAACAAATTGATAAGATTGAAATCACAATTTTAAAGAAATTGGAAAGAATTATGTGATGGAGGTTCCAGTGCAGAAATCAAATTTGTTCTATTTCAGCAAAACACAAAGGACAGATATTAACTGATATAGAAAAAGAAAACAAAATATTTCAATAAAATTTCAGTTAAATAAAATCTATTAACTGTCAAATGTACATTTGCTGTAAAGATGAAAATAAAAGAGTACTTCACACCTTTAAGACATCCTTTCAATTCATACTAATACATAGAACTTATAATAAATATCGATATCTTTAAATCCAAACTGAGTAATGTTTCAGTTAATAAAAGTTTCTAAAGAACCCATTTGAACCCATTCATACCATACATATATTAAAAAAAAAGTTAACATCTATTTTTAAAAAGATTTTGACTTCTTAAATCATCTAAACTTCTGGTAGCTTTTCTATCACTCTTAAAATCATTCAATCTAAAAAGTTATTACCTTTTATTCAATTTCTTTAATTATAAAAGTATATGAATATATTATTTTGCTCCAAGAATATATATATATCTCAATTATATAAACAAATGTGAATTAAAAATGACTGATAATTTTCATTTTACAAAATTGTTGCTAAATTTAGTATTTATCTTTTTGTGAACATTCACAACATTCCTAAGTTAATGTTCCATGATACATGTTTCTTACAATTTATACATAGTAATAATATAATCAAATAAATTATTATAAATAATTACTTTCAATTTTAAGTAGGGGCACAAATTCACAAATTGAGTGTAATATTTTTAGCTCTTGAAGTGAAGCCAAAATGGTATACATTGTCATCTATAAACACTTACAAACTTGACAAATGAAAAAAAATCACATTAATAATGCTATGAAGTATTAATTTCTATTACTTTCAGTTAGAGAAAATATCTCGAACTACATTATCAAGAAGAATAAAAATAATTGCTGTCACCATAATACCCCACACCCACACTCCAATTTGAATATTCCAAAAAACTTAAACAATGTTTGACTGAAGATAATATAAAATTGAAAAGTTCTCTAAAATGGTTAAGGGGAGGCACTTGAAGTTTTAAGAAATTTTAAAAGGCTATCAGTCTTTGGTGTGGAAGGAAGACAGTGAAAATTCAGAAAGAAGACTGTTATAATTAGGAAGTGATCATATTTTAGGATCAGGACTGGCCATAAACAGTGAACAGTAAATAAAATAAAAACTATATCACAAGGATCACATGATTAATGGTAGGTGCATTAAGGTCCTGCCCTAGATAAACAACTATAAATGGAAAATTGTTAAAATCATATAAGGAAATATTTTTTTAAGTTTTAAAATGTATTAAAACATTCAATGATTTATTATTTTTTGATTTAAAACAAAGACAACATGCTCTGGTCTGCTTCAAGGCACAATATATCTGACAATGTAAGTGTATACATATGTGAGGATGGAGAGAAATTTATTTAAAAACAAAATGGAGGAGTGGCAAACATAAATCCTATCCTGAGTTGGGTTGAGTAAAAAGTAGCAAGGACCAACTTGTGTTAAAGATTCAAATCTGTTTTTAAAAATCCTGTATTAGAAAATAACAGAGTCAAAAAATTCAAATGTGAATTGTAATAAAATGTTTTGACAACGTGAAAAAGATAGATCAGTGTAACAGCATCCCTGTCCTAATGATGTGATGGTTATAGAGCAGAAATGGGCATCCAGTGCAAATCACAAATATTCAAATCATGGATAGGGATCACTCACATGCTTAACGATTCTATACTCATTCACACACTCTTGATATTTTCAAAGCTACTGGATTCATATAATTGGACAATTAGTAATTTTTCTATATTGAGGGAAATGGTTGGCATGATGAAATTAGAAAACAAGTCATTTCTCCTTTGAATTAATTTTCATGATAAAGTGTCAAAGTGGAAGCCATGATTTTGCCTTTTAATTCTAAGTACTAGCATTTCCCCAGAGTGCACAAAATCATTGAAAAAAGGTTTTTCTTTTCAAAATCACATTAAAAACCTAAATGCAAAAACGAGTGAGTACAAATTCACAAAAAGAAAACAATTTTTTAAAATCTATTAAATTTAAAAAAATGGAAATAAATTTATAAAGAATGGTGCAATATAATGAGAATTTTTTGTGCAATAAAGCTAAGAAACACAAAAATCATCAAAAACTTTGTTTCACTGTTGTCATCTATTAAATGTTAGACAAAAATACAAAAAAATCTAGATTTAAAATTTCAAGGCACTGTGTTATTAAATTTTTATGTTCTAATATTTGCACTTAAAAACATTGAAAGTAAAATCTTAGATATTTTATGCTAGTTGTACAGTAGACCTAAAATATTTTTTCATTAAAGGCCAATAAAAGGCAACTGTTTACTTTTGTTTCTTTTCTGTAAATGGACAAGAGACACAAAGGCATTTGTAGAAATTTAAGAGACCAATTCATTCTGACTACTGCAATGTAACTTTGTGCTATCATTTTTTGTGTGCAAAATATTTTTTTTAAATCACAAAATAGAAACAGGGATACTGTTCTGCAAAACCAGGGTGAAAAAAAAAAAAACAAAACATCAATACAAACTTAACTGCAATATCCAGTGTCATTTTTTTAGTGTTTTTCATTTTATAATTTTTTTCATGGGAATTTTTAGCTGAAGAAACTCTTGCTTTGTAACAACTGAAAGCATCATTTCTTTTTTCATTTTTGAAAAAAAAAAAAAGACAGGAAATGAAAACGGTTTCAAAAATTCCAATAAACACTTTTTAAAAAATATTTCTTTGCAGAAATGAGTTTTTCATAAATTTATGTAAGTGACAGTGTCTTCTTGATTGCTGTTGATGGTGTTGTTAGTGGTAGTGTAGGGTGGTTGGTGCGTTTGTGGTGCAGGAGGTGCATACCCAGGTTGATCATTATTGCTTATGTAATCTTGTCTCATGACCATTGTATCCTGGGTAAAAAATGATGGCGCTTCTAATGGGTCAATAAAGTCATCTGGTTTTCTGTAATCAAATGTTTGACCCTCAGGATAAGCAGAAAACTGTGCAGCAACTGGGTTTGTTGGGTAAGTCTTGTTATATTCCTGTTTAACCTGAACATTGTTCTGATGGTGAGGGACATGATGGTGGTGTGTTGGTGGCTGCATCTGTGATAATTGTTGCTGTTGGTGATCAGGATGGGGATGGTGGTTGTTATTGGTAATAGTACCATTGTTGAATGATTCCAGTGGAGGAAGAGGAGGATTGGTTCTTGTGAAAACTGCTATATCAGGTTTTATTTCCAAATTATCCTGACCAATGAATGTAGGAGTGTGGCTAGTGTTGGTGGAGGAAATTGGCATATCTACAGTGCTGCTAGCTCCTGTTGAACAGGAAGAGGCATTGGATACTGAATTGATATCACTTGTAATGGACATAGTAATGTCATTGGAGCTGATGGAATTGGAGCCAAGGCCAAGTCCATTTTCACCAAAGCCATTACCTCTGCCATATGTACCTGCACCTTTGTTGAGAATTGATTGTTGCACCCTGGATTCTGTACCTTCACAATTGCTGTAGTGCTTTTTCAACTGCTTTGAATAAGAAAAACATTTCTTGCAGTCCTTACACTGGAAAGGCTGCTCACCGGTGTGTGTACGCTGGTGAACAACTAGATTACTACTGCGAGCAAAGGTTTTATCACAAAATGTACAACTAAAAGGCTTCTCTCCAGTGTGTGTGCGGATATGAAGTGTCAGGTTGTATGTACGGGGAAAAGTTTTCTTGCAATACCTGCACTCAAATGAGTTTACTTTATGCGTGCGAGCATGTTCTCTTAATTCACTAAAGCAGGTCACAGTCTTACCACAATGCTGACAGCTGTACAGTTTATCACGGTTATGTTGTGTCTTAATGTGCTGGGTAAGTCCATACAGCCGTGACAGGCTCTTTTTGCAATACTCACATGTATATCGCTTTTCAGTATTACTTCCATTACCATTACTGCTAACGGAGCCATGTTGAGTTTTCATATGATTCTGATAATCCCGAGAATTGTAAAAGGTCTGCTGACAGTGTTTGCACACAAGTAACCGTGCCTCAGGTGACTGACTGATGACTGGTACAGTACCATGATGTTGCTGACCAAAATCTAGTTGCTGAACATTGGGGTCTTGAAGTGCTGACTGTACAAATCCTATTTGGCTAGAGTCTTGCATTACAGGGAAACCCATCACATCAACTTTACTGTCCTGTGGTGTTTGCTGTTGCTGCTGCTGCTGTTGCTGCCTAACAAATTCCAAGTGTCCTCCTTGGTTGGTTTGATCATGAGATCCAAAATCAAGCAGAGCTTGCTGGTCAGCAGTGTTCAGTTGTGTGACAAAATTCACCTGCTCTGTCTTCAGATCTCTAGGCTGCTCAAGTTTAATATCACCGGGTTGAGCAGTAAATGGCATCTGTTTTGACTGCCCTTCTATTTGTGGAGAAAAATCAAGTTGTCCACTTGCTTTATTTGTGATAATCTGGCTTGAGAAATGGAGAGTTTCATTATCTTTGATAGCAAATTCAAACTGAGCTAATTTGGGATCTATCACAGATTGACCAAAACTTACTGGTTGCTGTTGTTGAAGTGGTCTGGTATTAAAACTGATATTTGCTTTCTGCTCATCTACAATCTGAGCAATGTCAAGAGGCTCTTGTTTCACCATGGAAGGATCCAAGTCACTTGGCTCTTTAGGAACTCCACTGTCCAATTGCCTCACAGGATAGTTAAGCTGGTCAGCTTTAGCATCACTGGTTTGAGAGAACTCAAGTTGCCCAGCTGGAGTGGCATCCATTTGGAGACTAAACTGAAGAGTGTCAATTTTGTTGCCCCCCTGTTGTGATGTAAAATTAACTTCCTCTTCCGAGTTGCTAGGCACTTCAGAGGCAAACCCTAACTGACTAACACTGCCCACTTGTGTTGACTGTTGCTGCTGGCCATAATCAATCGATGCAGAGTTCATCCGCATTTGCTGCTGCTGCTGTTGCTGTGGCAGTGAGGGTGCTTGAAGATGCTGGGACTGGAGGAAATGCAATGAACTAGCAGCAGATGCTGCAACTGTTGTGACAGTGTTGGGAACATCCACATGCTGTAAAAAGTTATTGGAAACAGGGAATGTCTGGGAGCAAGATGTCTCAGTTTTAAAGGACATAGTGCTGTCCGCAGTTGCCTTTCTTTGGGTTTAAATTTTAACAAGAACTAGTATGTGGAAAGTACACATGCACAAGAATGAGTTGCTTCTTTGAGGCCAGCAGCATATGGTGGGCTTCCTGAAAAATGAAAAATAACAAAATTATAAGGTAAGCAATAAGAAGAATTTATTAACTGGGAATAAAATTTATTAAGAGTTAAGAAAAGTGATATAGGAAAATGAATCAAATATTTTAAAAAAAACTGGATAGATATGAAAAGAAGAAGAAAGATAATAAACTTTATTTTTAGATGTCCTGTTTACCTATACAGAGGAAAGATATGGCTCTAATGTGTGCAGAAAACCAACTTATATATATTTGAACTATGAGCTCAACTATTCCTTATGTATTAAAATTGCATTAGTTTGTTTCCTTCAATGCTGAATGTAAGCCACCAGCAATGATCCAATGAAGCTGGAAGAAGAATTAAAAGACATTAGCAGCAACTATCAATCCTTGGTTGTTTCTTTAACAAGAAACAGGAAGAGAATATGCAGTACCTCCAACTTGTGCATGTAGTCAGAGCAAACATTCCTTATATAAGAGATGCGAGAAAAAAATTGAAAATGTTTGTTGACATTATAACATCAGAGTGATGTTTACTAGTAAAAAAAACCCTTTACTATCTCCTTATCACTTAACAGGAAAAGGGTTTGACTAGAGTGCATTTATAATATCGCATGTGGAAAGTGATAGAAGAGAGGAACTAGTTTTCCCCTTAAAATCAGGCTCAAGGAACATAAAACTATTGTCAAAGGAGAAGTGGAAAAATCTGGTATAGAATACCATATCTGAAGAGAGAATGGTACACATTTATCTGGAACGTAGTCCAGAGAACTGACAAGAGACTCCATTGGTGAGTGAGGAAGTGAAAGCAGCATATATTGGCATGTTGGCTAGATGCATAAAACAGGCTAGTACTGATTTCAACACAATGGGGTTGCTTGACAAAATAGGTAATAAGGTACTCTTTTATATATAGTCTGAACCTGCCTGAGTACTTTGGCAGCACTATAGTGTACTTAACATTGAACAAGATCCATTATTAATGACCATCTATTTTTTCTGACAACACTTTTTTTTCCTTGAAGAAAAAATATTTCCTTTTTACATATGACATATACACCTGATGAGGACTGAAGAATAGATTGGCTGACACATCGAGTTAACAATATCAAGGTTCAATTGTTTGAGCACAAGTAATATATAGAATATTAATAACTTTTTCAAAGTTAAATACTACATATAAATATATTTTATGTAAATTATTGATAATTTTTATTTAGTTTGGTTTTGTTGATTTTGTTTAGCAGCACATCTACCTCTATGGGTTATTTAATACTGAAATCTAAATATTTTCTACAGAGTTTTTTTTTTTTATTGATAATAATGGTTTTAGTGATAGAGATCATACTAATTAACCCATAGCTTGGTGGAGAAGAGATTCATACCTTTCCCAAGGGTATTTGTGTGTCAGTGAATATAATGAGCCCAATGGGAATTGGCTCCCTGATTAATAATTCTAAGCCATTATCCATTACACCACACACACATCCAAGCTTACAGCACCTGGTATTCCCAAGCAGTCACTCATTAACATACTGTCCAGGCTTGATGTGGCTTTACTTCATTAATTGTACAGGAACCAATGTGATGTGGCTGTAAGCCATAACTTTTATTTGTTCAAAATAAATGGGTAGATTATTGGTAAGAAAAATATCAGGCTTACAGCTTCATTAAAAGAATGCCGCAAAAGATTCCAATTTAAATGAATTGGCTTAATGTAGGGGAAATAAGTAAAAATTATAAATTTATAATAAAAAAAAGTTACGGACACTATATCAAATTTAATTAATTTAATTAGGCAAATCAATTTTCCACCATAAAATGTGAACTGACATATTTCAATTTAGCTGTTTTTATTATAAATATTTACAATAACTTATTTGGTGACATTTCATTATATGAGTAAAATGTTTTTCATCATATTGTGTTTTTTTGTGTGTGTGTGTATATATATATATATATATATATATATATATATATATATATATATATATATAGCAATTGATATATATTTTTTAATTTTAGACAAAGATTGACATAGGTCATAAAAATATAGTGCCAAAAGGAAAATATGATATTGTAAACTTACTGAATGATGAAATGCAGAAGGGAAATTGCAAAAAAAAATTAAACACAGATCAAAGTAAAATCAAATAAGAAATTGAGAACAAGAAAATAATAGTGGATTGGAACAAAAGTTTGTAGCTTTTTTTAATAGGTAGTGTTTGAACACAGGATTTTGTTTCACACATGACTGAAATTTATGACATATATATTCTGAAAGGTAACATTTCAACATGTCTTTCTATAAAATTCATGTATGTATTGTGAATTTTAAATGCTTTTATATTGAAAGTAAAAATGGAGGAAAGTAAGATACATTTTTGTCATTTGATGTTCTTTTATTTCTGAGGAGGAAAATGATCAATTGTTTTTACAGCTTATCTACCTTGAGCAAGTTATTTAAAGCAGAAATACTTTGGATTGTAATAATAATTATTATTATTTTCTTTTCTGAGTGAACATTGCATTAACATTTTTTGAGAATAACAATGATTCATCCAGAAACAAGTGGATAGGAAAAAAGCTGCACAAATAGCAAAAAATATGTGTCATTTACAGAAATGGTGCCATAGCTGAGAGTATTGTTTTAAGTGGTTCACTAGGTTCAGAAGTGGAAATTTTGTTCTGGAAAAGGAAGAACATTCTAGAAGGCCTACAGTTTTTGATTATGAGCAAATTGAAATGCTGAAATAATCCAAGTCACATCATATGGGACATTACAGAGATACTCCACATATCTCATATAAGTGTTGTAAGGTATTTTAAATTCTTGGCTATGTGAACCACTAGGATCTTTGTGTGCATCATGATTGAATGGGAACAAAAAAGTATTAATGGATCATATTCCATTCTCTACTTAAATGTAACAAAAATTTTACCCATTTTTCAAAAGAAGGATAACTGGAATTGAAAGTTTTTACAATAATATGGAACAAAAAAAGTCTTGGGGAAAATTAAATGAGATACCATTAACCATACCAAATGTTAATCTGTATCCAAAGAAAGGTGATGCTGTGTATCTGGTGGGATTGGAAGGGCATTATGAATTACAAGAAACTTCTGCAAAATCTGACATTGAATTCTGTCAAATACTCTTCCTGTTTGAACCAATAAAGTCAACAATCAATGAAAAGCATCCAAAAAAACACTCAGAAAGGTGTTGTCTTCCATCAGAACACCACCAATCCTCATGTCTATTTGCAAACCCAGCAGAAATTGTTAGTTTGGCTGGGATATCCTACTTCACCTGCCATGCTTACATAACATTGCACCTTCAGATTACCACTTATTTTGACTACTACAAAATTCTCTTAATGGAAAGAATTTAAATTCTCTGGAAACCTGTAAAAGCCATTTAGGCCAGTTCATCACCCAGAAAGAAGACAAGTTCTGGGAGGATGGAATTATGAAGCTGCCTCAAAGATGGCAAAAGCTAATGGAACATAATGGCACATACATATGTGCCATTATGTTCCATTAGCTTATATATATAAGTCTATGTACAAACATCTAAATATTGCCTTTGAAATTCATTTAACAAAATGTTAAAAACTTATTTCAACACAATAATTTAAACATATTATATTAAAAAAAGATTTGATAAAAATTGAGTAATAATTTGCCAGTTAAATATTTTCAGGAGCTGGTGTTATAAATTTAAAGAAAAAAGATATAGAATATTAAGAAAAGTACCACATTTAAGTAAATATCACAAAGGGAAATATATTAAGTTGTGCAAAGAAGTACATGGAAATTAATTTTTTGACAATAATTTGGCACTAGAAGAGACCCGTTGGCCCCTTCATTGAAGTACTTGTCAAATACAATGGTGATGTGGTGTAATATTTTGGCCTAATAATTTAGGCAATAAATTTATAGGTCCCTTCAAAGTTGATGATGGTTTAAGGTCAGGCACTGTCCTGATGAAAAACAGCACCATTCCTGTTTGCCAGTCCTGAGCATTTTCCTTGAATTGCCTTTAATTTAGGTACCTCCACTAGGTCACATAAAAAAACAGCATAGCAAGAAGAAAAAAGGCCCCAAATTCAATAAAAACAAAGTTTTGTCATCAAAATGTTTATGTTATTATTAAGAGGAAAGACCAAAGTATTTTTTTATTTTTTTAAATTTTTTACTGCTTTCTAGCATGTTCGAAATTTTGGTTAAAAATCTTGTTTTTTTTTTTTTATGAAAGCAGTGAACTAGAGAAAAAAGGTTTGTTTTATTTTGCGCTTTTTCTGAGGAAAACACACATTGATTTGGAAATTGTTGCAAAATTAAATAATTGTCGGATTTTAATGAAACTTTCAGGACATATTCAGAAATGAATTAAATTATTTGTGAAATTTTTATTTTTAGAAAATCTTGGTAAAAAATTTTTTTTTACATGTTACCATCCACTTACATAATTTCATGAAATTTTGAGAAATTAAATTTTTAAAGGAGGATTTTTTTTTTATTAGTTAAAAACAGGACTCTTTGGAGAAAGTAAATTAATTTTTTTTTGTAAAATAGTTACCCATTTCATCAGAAATCTGCTCTGAATTGTAAAATAAAAAATGTAATAAAACTATGACATTATTTAATTGAAAAAGCTTTTAATTGCTTTTGTAAATAAGTTATTGTCAGATATTATTATCTGAAGAATAAAATTGTCAGACATTATTGTCTGAAGAAATAAATTTTTGATGAATAATGTATTTTTACAAGAATTTTTTCATTTTTTAAAAATTTTAATTATAATAATATAATAGTCCAAAAATCGTTCAAAATTCTTCATTGCTTTTAAGAATGCAATTTGATGATATTGTAAATTTACAAATCAAAATTTGAAAAGCTCATAACAGTTGTTTAAACCCGAATATTTTTAAAATAATTTTTAGTGAAAAAAAACAACCTTAATTTCTACCTTAAAAAGGTTGCATAATTTAAGTGTTGTCTGACACACTGCAATTATTTCACTTTTAATTCAGTTCTGTTTCATCAGTAACATCTTTGCAAATCATTCCTTCAAAATATCAAAAAAAAAGTTTTACTTTTCTTAATTGCTATTTCGCTAAATATTTTTATTTTATGTATTTATTTTAGTTTGGGTCATACTCTTCAATTAATTAATTTTTTAAGATAGTAAGCTTAAGAACCTAGAAACAAATGCAAATTTCATAAAGCTTCTTAAATCTTAACTAAAAGTCAATAAAATATTAAATAATTGCTGAAAAATATGTTAATTTGTAAAAATTACTAGGTAGTTAAAAACTAAAAAAAAAAATGCATTCACTTAGTTTTGTCATTTCTGGTCATCCATAAGAGCTGTCCATCACCTCTGCTTCTAGATAAATCAATGAAGATCAAAGAAAGAGGAACCAGTCATTAAGAAATGCTTGTATATCGGTTTTTATGATATAAGTAATATTTATTTCAAATCAGATTAATTTAACTTTAAATTCTCTAATTTTAATCAAATAATGTGTCACAAATCTATAATTTAATTTTTAAAGAATTTAAAACCCGTTAAATGTGTTTGTTTACAAATTTCTTAAAAATTAAGAAAATAGCTGCTTTTAAGAAAATTTTTAAAAAAAATCAAGCAATTATTTTACATTCCAATCTATATAATTTCTATCTGAAATACACCAGAATATTTTACTTACTTGAAATAATAAATTTAATCATTTAGCTTTCAATTAAAACTAGAATGAAATCTTCAAGAATGCTTTTTCATTTATAAATTTAATAAGGTATTGAAAATTCAGTGGAGGTGTCTACTTTAATTCATCCAGTTGTGAGCAGTACTTTTCAGAATCAATTGACTGGTTACTTGGCAGAAGCTTAGTTCAGAATTTCTTTCCAATTCCATCAGATACACAGCATGACTTTCTTAGGATTAAGACCTGCTTTTGAAGTGGCTAAAGTTGACCCATGTCACTTACCCCAGGATCTTTTTCACTGGACATTGCTGTAAATGATCCATTTCTCATCATCTGCCACAAGTTGCTTCAAAATGGTACATTTTCATTGCGTTTATACAGCAAATCACAGATGAAATGTGATCCAAAAGATTCTTTTCACTCAGATCATGTGGTACCCAAACACTGTAGTGATTTGAGTACCCAAGCTTCACTAAGTGCTCATGGATTGTGGATTTTGATAAATTTAGTGTTATTGTAAATTCCCGCATTGTGTAATGTGGGTTATTCTCAATCAATGTCTTGATTTAGTAGTCATCTTTAGTGGTGGTGGTGGGGTCTACCTGAGCGTTCTTCCTCAATAATACTGCAATCACCAACTCTAAACTTAGCAAACCACTTCCATACAGTTCTGTCAGCTAAAGCACCTTCACCATACATAGCGCATATCTTTTTTGTTGCTTGCAAGGCATTGTTGCCTTTATCATAAAAAAAAGCATCAAGCATCTAAAATACACCTTATAATCTTCCATTTTCATAGGGATGCAAAATTGACAAAAATTAAGTAATTTTAAACTTTCTTTCTCAAGAGATAGCTTGAAGTGTGGTCTAATCGGAAATGTAAGCATATTATATCTGTCGATAAATTTGACATATGCTAACGTGTTAAAACATGAATGACTAAAAGTCAGCATGAACTTTCCGGACAACCCAATAATTTGAAAGCAATGTGATATATTACTCACATAAATATAAGTATAGTCTTAGAAAACCTTATTTGCTATCAGCCTAGCTGATGCTAACCTCCAGAAGAGTGACCCATTGCATCTTCTCAAGCTAACATTTTCTGCTCACGTGAAGTGGTAAGATTATACTGAACCAATTACTAGGTCTGCTGTTAGGGAAATTGGTTCACTGTGTCATTCTAGACAATTTTTCTTGCCAAATATATTTTATACATTTATAAGTCTACCATGCATTGAATATTGCTGCCGCATCTTGTGTCTTAGTGGCTTTATTGTCTTACTTGGGGTAAAATGATAAAAAAAATTCCTCTAAAGTAACACTGGTTGCTTATAATAAAATTTAACAGAGGGTATTTGCAATTTTAGAATGAATGTATTAAAAATATAAAATTTATAAAGTAGGAAGAACTTAGCAAGAATAGAGTCTGTCAGATTATACCAATCCTGATACTTTTTATTAAGTATGATGCTTAGCAAAATAATAAAAATAAAGAAGCATTATCTACATTGCAGACTTTACATTTGAATTTTTTTAAATGAAAAAATTATCATTATCATATGTGTTTCCCCTTCACCTCGTATCCTCCTCTTGGCTTGTACATTCTATCTTTCTCAAATGTTTGTCATTTGTTAACCTTAGTGGAATTTTGAACCAAATCATTTACTCAATCATTTGCACTAATAAGAAGAATGTAAGCATCCAGGAAAATGGTCTGAGATGCTAATTACAGGATTTTAATAAATTCTGGGTTATTAGAAAGAAAGATACAAAAATGGAAGATGAGAAACTGATGTCAAAGTGAACAGATGTGTTTTTTCATTGCTCAAAGGAAGTAATGTCATATTTTAAAAGGGAAATTTTGATTATTTTAATTATCCATTTATACCATATTTTTCTTTGTTTATAATGCATTTATAATATTTAATTATTAAAATACATATTTGTTTATTGTTTAAGTTGAGGTATGGATCGATTGTTTTATTTTAAAATAAGTGTTATTTAGCAAATTTACTTTATTACGAACTAGCAGGGATATGCAGTGTTGCTTGGAATAAATAACTTCATCTTAGGTTACATTGCTATGTTGATTCATTGTCTTGATAATAAATCTGATGCCATTGCAAAGACTCTGGAGTCTCGATTTCTCAAGAATATGACGAGGTCTCCCTTTTTCTGAAGGAGATTATGAAGTGTCATGCAAGATGGTTGGAGAGAATTATGTCAATTCTTTCTTTTTCTTCTTTTTAAACAGAAAATAATTATAGGATGAACATTCCACTATTTATTAAAGTAAATATATTGTCTATGTATTTTATCAAATTAACACCAGTAATTATTTTTCTTTAAATCAGAAAATAATTACTTCATTTAAAATAATTTATTTGGTTTCATATTGCTTTACAGAAATAACCAAACAAAATGATTAATTTTAAGAAATAAAAACATTACGAAAAACTATTATTTTTACAGTCATTAATCCAAATTATTATATTTTAGAACGGAAAAAAAAGGAAGAAAAAATATTCTTTCACCTCAGTTTATGTTTCCATAAAATAAAATAAGTTTTTTTCATTATGTTTACTTTTTCTGTTTTTAAAGTGAAAGCATAAGGAGTTAAAGTGTAATTATAATTATTTATTTATTTAAAATTTAATAAATAATAACTTTCTAAAAACATTAATTTTAAACTGTAGCTGATTAAATATTTTATTTAATGCTTAACAATTTTACTAATACAAATTTCAAATTATTATTTAATGTTTTTAATTGTAAATCAATGTTTAACAAATTCAAAAAACTCAATGCATATGCAATGCAATGTCGTCTGTCTGTTGGCAGTCAAATTTGATCACAAATTTTCTTCAAATAATTTTATTTAATATTCTTCTTCATTTAATTTTTTTATCAGTAATAATACTAAACTTTAATAAATTTACTCCAAGATATTTTGTTTTTATAATAGTAGCAGTATTCATTTTGATTTTTTAAAGGAACTTTTTACAATTTTTGTTTCAAATACTTCAATAAATAAATATTAAACTTTTTTCAAATAATTGTATTTAATATTCTTCATCTGTTAAATTTACTTTGTTATTTTAATATTCATTTTTTTTAAAGTTAAACTTTACGCCCCCAGGTTGAGAAACTCTGAAATTAAGTGTAGTGTGCATGTGTGTGTTTTTTATCACAGTTTCAGGATAGGGTGGAGACCCTTGTGCCAGCTCTGCCTGGACTAATTCAAGAACAGATATCAAATTTCGTTTTTTAAAATCTGCAATAATGAATGAATAATAAAAAAGTTACACAAAACAAATTACAGAAATAGATTCAAGAGAATAGAAATTTTAAAAATACATAGCGTTTCAAAATTCTCAGAAGAATTAAAGAGTAAAAATTTATGGGAAAAATAATTTTTAATTATTGATTGGTTTCTATTATTTTCATTTAAAGTAATAATAAGTGGTACATTTGATTATGAGCTGTTTACTTTAACATCCAGTGTAAAATATATGTGTGTGTTTATGGATGTAACATCAGTGGTAGTACCTTTACAGTGAAGCGGTTGACATTGACATACTCAGGTAAATTGGGATGCAGAAATATTCTGGTCCATGACCTACATCCAACTCTCACACATGGCTCCAAGAAGTTGCATGGTCATGGTGATAGCTACACGCCAGTCAATGGCATTAATCTGCCAGCTAAACAGTGTGAGGTATTCGGAAGAGTTTCTTGATCCGACCAGTGAAGGGGAATGCCTCTAACCAGCACACCAGTGCCAAGTGGCCATCAGCCAGTCCTCAGCTTGGGTGTAGGAGCTTCGCCTTAGAGGTCAATGCTTTTACCAGTGGGGGAAAACTTCTGAGAGGAGGGACAGGATAACCTCAACATCCCCAGTGCAAAAAGAACAAGCAAGCTATTGCACTATTTTGCCTTAAATGTCATGATGAACCACAATTTGTAACATAAATAGTCGAGGTGGTAACCACAGTGGCACAAAATTTGCTAACTGAATAAATGAAGGAAATGAATGATGCAAACATGAGATATTAGTGTTTGATAAAACTGTTAACAATTATTTGCTTAAGAAAAACCAATAGTAAAATCTTTTAACAAGGAATGCTTTGAAATGTACAGAAATCAATAAAGGCAAAAGCTTTCTGGACTTATTTCATAAGTCACAGAATGTAGTGAAGGCAAGAGGGATAGAGGGAAACAGCCTCCCTAACAAGCTTGTGTAAATGGATGACAGAACAGAGAGTGGGAAGGATAGTAAAGAAACAAACACAAACAAATAATAGGAAGTTGTGGAGAGCCATGGTCAAACACATCCTGAAGGGATATGATATATAGAATTTGATCATTTGGATGTAGCTGAATGAAGACAATTTAAATATGATAAAAAATTTTGCTGATTGATATTCCAGCAATTAACACGACAGGTGATTCTCGCTTACATTCTTGGAAGATTATTTGTACTTTATCAAGAATGATAAGCAAAATATAAACAAAAATCAAGAAAAATTAATTTTGATCCTTTTGACATTAGCTTCAACTTTATCATGCTCTTTAAAAGATGCTTCTTGCTCTCTATTTTTTAATCATTTTACCCCAATCAAGGCAATAAAGCCATAAGACGCAAGGGGTTACGGAGCATGAAATTATATGAGGACAAAAACTATATTAAGGAGAGAGGACAATAAAAGAACAAGAACTGAGGAGACAGATGATGATCGACATTGCATTTAAATTTTTGAAGATCAAAGTGTGAGAGAAGAAACTGTTAGTATATAACTTACAGTTACATCTAGTAATTTCAATTGCAAAATGATAAGTCCTAGCTGCCAATCTAGTGCAGTGCTTAAATTTGTAAAGTTGAGGTAACAAAGAGGGAAGCTCATCAGAACAATTACCCTAAAAATATTTATAAAAAAGGCACAGAGAAGCTACATTATAGCAGTGAGAAAGTGAGTGAACACAAGATGCAAGGTCAGAATTGATAAAATTTCAGATTCTTCTTTGGATTTTGTCAAGAATTTTTAGCTACATCGTAGAATCAGCAAACCAGATATAGCAAAAATATTCAATGCACAGATAAATGGTAGAATTATAAAGGTGTAAGATAGTCTGAGGAGAAAAATTGTCTAAAATGACATAGTGAACCAACTTTACTAGCAGCAGGCCTAACAACTGATTGAATGTTATCGTTCCACTTAATGTCAGTGGAAAATGGCACAATGAGTCATTCTCCTGGTCATGCTGATAGAAGGCAGAAAAAGATTCTCCAAGATGATTAAAAAAGAACAGTTTTGTTTTGGGGGCATTAAAATTAACAAGTCTGATGCGTTAGAAGCCATTGTCAGAATGCAAGATAAATAGCAGAAACAGAATTAATAAAGTTTCCAATGAAAAGGAAAAAGGGCAAAAAAAAAGGATGAAACATCAACAATCCTGCAAGCAAGCAAACAATATAGTTAAAGCAAATCAGGTAAGAAAGCAAAAGAATTCACAAACTATGAGCTGGTGTTTGTATACAAAAGCAAGGTCAGACAAGAAAACACACGAGGTCTGTCTAGTAGTTAAGGCAGATCTGGACTGAGGTTATTTACCCCACCTCCCCAGAAAGCAGGGTATGGCACAAGGCTGTTTTTTATGTGAGGCAAATCCGAGCCTGTAGACTTAGGCAAAAATTCCCTGTAGACCCTGCATACACCAGGCCGGGCTTTTCTACTTCCCCAGATGTGACTCTGCTCTTCAGCATATCCTCATATGGGTTCCTCTGACAAAACACAAGCCATCCTATTTTATTGGCTAAGAAAAATATCCCAGAATGCATTTTTTGTGTCTTTCTGACTATAAGACTGGGAGCAGGAAAACTTTTGCAATCATTCTCCCAAACTTGGGAAGTCAACACCCACCCCATTAATCTAAATGGATGAGTGCACTCATATTAACCCCCACTTTCTACAAGGCCAAGAAATATAAGCAAAATAGATGCAAAACATTTACATATACATAATTTGCATACATAATAAAGAGAATTTTTATTAATTTTTTTTTAAATGATTCCTTTTTACAAAAAGCAGGTTAAAAAAAAACAGGGGAATAAAAAAACGAAACGTGGCAATTAAAATGCCAAAAGGAAAAATGTTCAGTATAGCACTCCATTTAGAGCAGTGAAAAATTTAATCTTGTTCTGCAGACAGGTTTAGTAAACAAATCAGAAACATTTTCTTCCATTGGAATATAGTCCGATTTTATTTTATCTTTTTGAATTTCAGTCCTTATGAAGTGGTACTTTATGTCTATGTGTTTTTGAATGTAGACTGGGTTCTTAGCTAAAGCAATAGTACCTTGGTTATCACAATAGATTGTGGCTTGTTCTTTAGCTACATTAATTATGGTAGCTAATAATTGAATAAGAAATTTTGTTTCTTGTATGGCAGCTGCCAATATTGTGTACTCTGCTTTGCAGGTTGATAATGCAACTGCAGGTTGCTTTCTTGTTTTCCACAAAATCATTGACCTGTTTGGTGCTAATTGGATACCGTATCCTGTAATGCTACGGCGATCTTTTGAATTTCCCCAATCAGTATCACAAAAACCTCTTAAAGTTAGTGGTTTATCCAACTTATTAGATACTAAACAGTGTGTTTTTGTTCAAATAACACAAGACTTGTTTGGCTCTTATCACGTGATCCATGGTTGGATTTGCAGAATATTGTGACAGTTCTGTTATAACATAATTAATATCAGGATGAATGGCAGTCATAATGTGTATGAGACTGCCAATTATCTCTCGGTAATATTTTCTGTCTACTTGTTCAGCATTGCTATCATCCATTAGATTGATATTGATTTCACAAAACGTTGATCTAGGTTTATAATCTTGCATTTTAAATTTGGTTAGAATCTTTTTAATATATTTTGTTTGTGAAAAGTGAAAAAATAAAAATCCTTACTATATATATATTGCCCAAAACTGTATTAGAAAAACTGCTTCTAAATTTAACACAACAGAAAAAATGGCTGAAGAAAAATGTGTCCTTTCAGACCCAAATCTAAATGGAGAAGAAACAATTGAACAGGATACCACTGACACCATTAAAACACTTTATCTTTTGGAAGATGTCCATAGAGTAATGCCAGGTAAGTAAGATTATTGTAGCATTATAGATAAGAGAAAGGATACATTTACAAAAGCATCATTTACTTTGCAATTTTATTTTTCATTTTAAAAGTTTTTCAATTACAATCATCTTTTCAAAGAAAGAAAATGATTTTTTAAATGTTCTTTGACTTTAGTTATATTGTGTACAATGACCTATGAACTACTTTTCTGCCAATTATAGCTTTTTCATATTTTGTATTAATACATAAATGTTGAATTTTTTTAAAGGTATATTTTTTTAACTTTTTAATTAACCTTTTATTCTTATTTTTAATTGGACATAGTGAAATTTAAAGAAGTATTCAAGAGTAAAAGGCTTTAATAGCTTTATAAAAAATAAAAAAAAAATACAGTCACCCAGCTGAAATATTTTGAGAATTTCAGTTTAGCAGGTATATCTGCTATTGCAGAAAGTCTGAATGAAATTGAAGGTGACTGATGCAAAAAGAACCTTTATGTGGCCGAGTTAAACCACCCCACCTTTAATATTGCTGCTGATTTTACAAGTTTACCAAAATAAATATATAACAAAGAATAAATGTTTTAAATGTTGGTTTGGTCTTTGGTTAATTACATATAAATTTATTTCATTCATGACAAGCAGGTTTGCATTCTGCAATGCGAGTTTGCATTCACTGTCTCTTCCTAGTATGGGTATGATGTATTACATCAATTCATTTTCTTGAATTTTTCTAGTATAAAAAGAACTTGAGAGACAAACAGAGAAGCTGGGTTAGAGATTTTGCTCAACAGACTTTACAATCATTACTCACTCTGTATATGCTCTTTCTCTCTATTGCTCCCCTCCAGACACCCATACATGTGTGTGTGTGCGTGCATGTGTACCTTGTATACAGTTATGCATGTGTATTCTATAATAGGAGTTTGCATGTAATTACTTTGAAGTTAAATGAACTTAAAGATGAAAAGAAAGGGAAGGAAATTTCCTTCATTGAAAAGATTAGGAATGCAAGAGAACATGAAAAAAATGGCAAGGAAAGAAAAAAAATGAAAAAGTTAATTGAAAAAGGAAAGAAAAATGTTAAAAACATTGATCATAGCAAGCAAGCCAGCATGTCATGAAACATTAGAGCAAAAACTTGTGAAATTTTGCTTTGCAATCAATAGAAATCATTCAATTCAAAAAGATGAAAGCTTAGAGGCTTTTTTCCTTTTTCAACTGAAATATTGATTTAAGCAGCAAGAAAGAGCAGAAGTAACTGAGAGAAAAGGAGCTGTTAAATGGTAGAGAGGAGTTGTTGGAAAGAAAGAGCAAAATGTCAGCCACAGTATAAGTGTGAAGCTCTTGCAACATGCACCGACAACATGGCTTGCACAGATTGTGATGTATCAAAAACAGAGGAATGAAATGAAAGAAAGCTGCTATTGGTGGTTGCTCTCTCTCTCTCTCTCTCTTTGCAAACAGAACCTTGTTTAGACAGGAACAACAATAAAGAGAAGTTGAGAACAAATGCAAGAAAGTTGAGTGTAACAATGTGGATGACAGCCACAAAGAAAGCAATACTATCAGTGTCTCTCATTTGCTCATCTTTGTCATGTGACATCAGCCCATCGTTACCTGCCTTTTTTAAATCCTAACCCACTCTTCACTAATGAGAAGAGAATGGAGGGGGTGGGGACATCCCCTACTCATGCAGAGTAAAAAGAGTTGCTTATATTCATAATGATTTTACAATCTTGCTAAAGACAACAAAAACTAACTAATGAAAATTTTGTTAGTGAAGTAAGGGTGAAAAATATTTTCAATAATAAAACAAGCAGAATTTTTTTTAAAAAAGTGAATTTAAAAAAAAAAATATTAGTGATACTTTTTGAAAATTTCTTTATAGTTTTGCAAACAACTAATCCTATATAGTTTTATTGACAAGAAAGTTTTGCTTTATCCCTAACTTCAAAATTTATGATGCACTGAGACAAGAACACAGTAATCTCTGTTTTTAATCTGTTTGGAATCAAGTCCAGTATTAGTTTGATTTCTTTTATATTCTGTGTCTCTTCAGGATATGTATGATTTTGCCTCTCCACAATTTTCTAATCTTTGTAACTCTTAGCAATATTTGTCTTTTTGCTATCCATCCCACTCCTTGTTCTGCCATTCATTTACACAAGCTTGTTAGGTAGGTTATTTGTCATTTCTCTGTTCTTCTTGCCTGTGTGTGTCAAATTCACCAAGCCCTCTTTCTTCATTTGGCGCCCTAGAAATTTCAATTGTTTTTTTTCTGGTGCTAAGTATAAGTATCCTTTTTGTTTCCATTTTTTTTAAAAATCCTTTTTCTATGTGCCGTGTACCTTCAGGTTGTGGGCAATCATGGCTCTCCATAACTTCCTGCCCTTTGTAGCTCTTAGTCATGTTTGTCTTTTTGCTATCTCTCCTAAACCCTCTACTTCAAACCAATTACACAAGCTTATTAGGAAGGTTATTCACTGCTTTCTTCTCTTTTGTCTTCAGTATGTCCTGTGAATGTCAAATTCACCAAGCCCTCTTTCCTCATTATGTGTCCCAGAAATTTTAACCGTTTCTTCCTGATTCTAAATAAAATGTCGCTTTTGTTTCTATTTTCCTTATAATTTTCATGTTGCTCACATGATTAGTAGGAAAAGTAGGCCTCGGAGGAATGGTGATATAGACTGAATGCTGGTCAACCGACACACACTCCTAAGTCGTGTAACACACTTCTGTTGTATTTACTGTTCAATACACTATTTATCTGCAACTTCTTTTGTTCTTCCTTAACCAATTACTTGGTCACAACAGATGTGTTGTCTAAAGACACAAAAATATAGATAGTTTATGCAATAATTTCTCTTGTATTTTAGCAATTTGTTAAAAAATATGGTAGTTATTTATAGTTGACAATTTATTTGAAAGTTTAATAAATAAACTTTAATTGAAAACAAGTATCTGTCAGTGTCAGCCAGTAGTTTTAATAATTTGAAAGTTCTTTTACCACACATTTATTACTATCAGTTCCTCTTTTTTTTTCTTTTTTTGCTTACTTCATAATTTTTGAAGGAATTCGCTTACACAGGTCAGAGAAGAAATGAACATCTTTCTGGTTGTAGTTTCAGGTGTTTTTTAATTGAGTGTACAATTTCAAGAATATTGATAAAGATAGGTCACTTTGATTTTGTGAAACAAAGTAATGTGTAAAATTTAGTCTTGGAAAAATAAAATCATATTTCGCATTTTTGGCTGTTCAAAGCAAAATATCGTTTTAACTCGATGTAAAAAAATAATTCAATGAATAAAAGCACATACAAATTATATAACAAGAAAGATTATTTTCTGTCCAGCCATATGAATATTTTTTTTAAGATTGGACCAAAAATACACAAAAAATTGCGAGTTGAATGGACTAAGTTGCAAATTTATCAATCTCAAATGAAATCAGATATCGACTGGAAATGCTATCATTACACAAGAAAATGAATGTCTTCCTTAGAAAGCAAAAATACTAAATTAAATACCAAATCAAAAACCGCAGTATCAAGGGGAAAAAACTGGAAACCGATACCGAAAGATAAATTGCCAAACTGACCAACTCTACAATACATATTGTATTATTTTTCCCAATGTATTTAATATAATCACACTGTTCTTGTCCTATTGCTGGTCTAATTCTATTATGCACTCTGTTACTCAGAATTCAGATGATAAGCTCATTAAGCTGATTGTCCAATACCATTTGTAACTGATTTCTTAGGCACTGTTATGAAAAATGAAAATTAGTTCCAGTCAATATTTGATGATATTGTAAAGACTGCTAAATGGATCTTGTTTGAAAGAATTTTTTTTTTTTTGTCATGTCACAGGACATATAAATAAGGTGACAGTTATTGGCATGGAAAGTAGGATTTGTGAATTGAGTTTAAATTCCAGCTTACTCTGTTGCATTCATGTTTGCACTAATGCCCTTGGGAAAGGCATAAATCAGTCTTTTCTCCCCTGCTGTTGTACTTAGATTAAATAGTAAGAAAAATTGAGTTCTCCTCACTTGGGTGGCAGCCATTCTATGAGAAGGAAAACTCCTGTAAATCTGAGTTCTTTAGTCTAGGACAAGAACAACTGAATTCAAAACCAGTCTAGACATGAAATGGGCTCTACCAGGTTCTCTTACTCTATTAGCATGTGATGCTCCAGCAGCTCGAATGGTTTACTACATTCATGAATGTATCTCTGTACTTATATTCTACAGATAAATAAATGTTACAGAATTAGAATTATTATCTTAGTTCATCGAAAAATATTAGAAATTAATCATTATGAATTTGAAGAAACCAAAAATTAATTTTAACATTTATTTTGAAACCTGATCTATTCACTTTTTAAAATGTTTATAGTTTTGAAAAAAAAAATCATTCCTTCTGTAAAAATTCTAGAAGCTTGTTCCCATGATATAATGGCAATTTGCCAAAAGCCTAATTCCTTGTGCTTTAAAAGAAAATTTCAAATATAATCTTAAGAAATGATACAAGAGTTTAACTGTAGTTGTATTAACCATCATTCACTTACGCAAAAGAATGACATTGTAATGCAACTGACAAAGGCTCACTTGAAAGCTGAACAAAGCATTAAGTTAATACTCACTGTAATGAAAATTGCAACTTACATATCCGAAAGACAAAATTACACACAATACTAATAGAAACTTTAAGGCATATACACACAAAATAAAACATGAATACATTTATTTTACATGTAACAGTGTTGCTAGGACAAAAGCTATAACAAAGCATGCTGGGATAAATGACAAGAAGATTATCACATTATCAGTGACAGGATCAAATAGATAAAATGTAAGAGGGAAATAAAAAGATAGCCTTAAGCAGAAATGAAATGCTGGTTTTATATTTTAGAACCTACAACAGTTTTTGTTTTTCTTAGTCTACCTGTCAAGAAAGTAAGTCTATGTTTGCCTTAAAGAAGAAAAAAAAATTAAAGATAGTGGACTGCAAACATTATAAAACAACATTTTGTTAAATGTCAGTATGGAATGAAAGATCAGATGCCTAATATTTTTATTAGAAAAACAGTACAGGTAAATAGGAAGGGTAGAGTAAAACCTCCCTGGACATGGGTGAGGAGAGGGGCTTTGGAAAGAAGTTTTGGGTGCAAAGGGAGTGGAGATGTCAACAGAGCAACCAACCCCTCTTTCGACAGGTCACACATACAATAGGCAATGACTCAGGCTGTATTTAAGACAGTGCTTCTCAAGGAGAGAATAATCATCCTAATTGTTTAGCTAACAGGATATTAGCAGCAGTCTAAGTGCACGCACACACACACACACACACACACACATATATATATATATATATATATATATATAAAGAAACTAAATGGGGGAGCAAAACTGGCACATGATTCAAATATAAAATTCTCTTAAAGTTAGAAAATCAACTCAATTTGTAAAATTAAAACTTAATTGACTAATAAACCAGAAAAAGCACCAGAAATAGATCAGGAGAGGGGAAAATATATGTGTGTGTGTGTGTTCTCCTAAATGTTGTTAGTTTTTCAAAAGATAATTTAAATTTAAATATTAATTCCAAAAAAAAAATTCAACAATATCCTTTACTCACTTTCATTTCTTTCATAAATTTTCATCACTTAGCATTCGCCATAATTTATCTAGACTTTTCAGTTAACCTGATAAATATTTATGAGTGTCTCTCAAAGTTTAAATTTTTGAAAACCTAACATTTTTACTTTTGTTTATAAATACTTGTTGCAAAATAAAATCATTATATCTGCATTTGTCCATCAGATGTTGAAATGCATTGGTTAAGTTTTCTTTTTGTCTTCATTTATATATAACATGAATTTATTTTACATATTGACATCAATGTTCACTATATATATATATATATATATGTATATATATATATATATATATATATATATATATATATATATAATATAAAGTGAACATTGATGTCAACACTTAGAGGCGACAGGCTGTTTCATGCTAGATGCAATCGTCAGGCCACGAGTATTTTTTTTTTCTCAGTTATTTATATATACGGGTCAGTGGTGCATTGTGGGTAGTCTATTTTGGTGGTTATTTTGACGGAAGTTGTTTATTTGATATTTGGTTTAAATTAATTTGCTTGTTTTTATTTATTTTATTTTTATGTTTTATTTTTATTTCTTATCTTATATATTTATTTTTATTTCAATCGGTGTTTTATTAACGTAGTAAAAATTTGTTTATATCGCTTATTTAATAGTTTTGTTTTGGTTTGGGAAGATAAAGCTATTTATTCAGTTTTGGGGTTGATTGCTGTAGTTTATTCTAACTATTATTTTGGTGGGAGCAGTTTTTAATTTGTTTATTACTACATTTATTTATTTGGATTGATTATCTTTACTTGTTTTTTCTAATGGTTAATTTATTGGGGTCGGTTTGTTTGTTTATTTATTTATTTAGATTAATTTAGATTAATTTATTTTACTTGTTTTTTATTATTTATTTATATTACTGTATATTTTTATTTACTCTTTTTGATTTTCAAGTAACGTAGTATTTTTTTATCGTTATTTAACAGTTATATCTATGTTTTTTGGCTGATTTTTGGTTTGAATTTTATAGTCTAACTAATATTTTGGTCATAATGGTTTGTTAATTTGTTTATTATTTACTTTATTTATTTGGGTTCATTGTTTTCTTTTTTCTTTTTTTATTCTATTTTGTCTATTCTAACAGGTGTGATTTGGTAATTTGTTTGGGTTAATTTATTTTACTTATTTTATTGTCATTTTGTTTATTTATTTATTTATTTGATTTTTTTTTTTCAGCTTTTGATTTTTAAGTAACATAGTAAAATTTGTTTTCATGTCTGCATTTTGAGATGAGCTTGGATTGTTTATTTAATAATTTATTTTGGTCTGGGAAGGTAATGATAACTATTTTTTCCTCCAAGCAAAGTTTGCAAGTTTTGGATTGGGTGTTGTAGGCTGATGATCTTTTCTTTATTTTCCAAGATATTTTTGGTGTGATGTGCATTTTGTTTTTAATTTCCCAGATATACTGAGAAAGCATTGTGCTGTTCATGTATTTACTATTTGTGAGATATATATATATATATACACACACACACACACACACTACCAGTCAAAAATATTTGGCCACCCTCAAAATTTTTTATTTCTCATCCTAAAGTGTTATTTTTAATGAAGCAAGTTAAACACCACACAATGGTTTTATTTATTATACTAAATACAAGTCTTCCTCAGTAAATTTGACCTTAGATATCTTTTGAAAAATTGATTTGTAGGTGTTTTTCTTCTTTAGTACTGAGAATGAATAAAATGTTTTCCAAAAGTTACATTTACCACCATTGAACTCACATTAGACTATACTGTGTTGAATTACTGCTTGCTATATACTACCTGTTTTACCTATGCTTGTCAATGTACCTTGCCCAGTAGTGAAATCTGTTATTCTTATTTTGTTTAAAATAAAACCTAAATTTTGCATCTTTCTTCCGGATCAAAACTTTTTCTAAACAAAATGCCCAAAACATGTGAACTTACACTTGAACAAAGACAGGAGATCATTATTTAAAAAAAAAAAGAAGAATATTCAAGCAGAGAAATTTAAAAAAAAAAAAAAATTCCTAGAACTACAGTGGATTATACTGTTAGGAGACATCAGGAAATGGGACAAAACAAGACCAAAAGTTCTGGCTGGTAGACCAAAAGCAACCACAAGAGCAGAGGACAATTTCATCAGTCACCAGCTTGTGGGACAGAAGGTGGACTGCTGCAAACATCACTGCACAACTGGACCAATGTCATGAAAAAAAAATGTGTCAACATCCACTCTGAGGAGAACACTCTGTGAAGCTGGCCTATAAGGCAAAATTGCTGCCAAGAAACCACTGTTAAGGAATCAAAACAATTTCAAAAGGCTCCAGTAAGCCAAGGTCCACAAAGACTGGACAATAGAGCAGTGGAATAAAGTCCTTTGGACTGACAAAAGGTTTGAAATCTTTGGGTCAAATAGGAGAGTCTATGTGCAGTGAAGAGTTGGTGAAAGAGCTGTAACCCCCTGTATCACACCAACCGTAAAGCATGGAGGAGGTTCTGTTATGGTGTGTGTATGTGTGTGGGGGGGTTCTTTTGCCAATTGCAAAGTTGGGGTTTTGCACCAGATGAAGGGCAAATTGAATCAGACTGGCTATCACAGCATATTGCAGAATCACGTGATCCCATCTGGGATGTGGCTTGTGGGTCAAGGATTTGTACTCATGCAAGATAATGACCAAAGCATACTAGTAAACTCTGCCAGAGGTACATTAAAAGCAAAAAAGAACAGCGTGTCCTACAACTGATGTCTTGGCCAGCACAATCAATAAACTTAAATCCCATTGAACTGGTGTGTGAACTTGACTAAAAAGTCAGAACTAAACAATCCACAAGTGCAACTCTTGCAGGAAAGCTGAGCAGAACTATCTTCAGTCTATCTCTAGTCTTTGGTGGGTCATTTTGATGACAAAAGAGGTAGTATGATTGTAATATCTCCTCTTGAATGGACCCTCTGTGCAACCAATGTGTTTTATTAAAATTTTTGCCATACTGATTTCCGCTGAGTAGACCACACCTTCTATCAGGCACACGTCATCCAAAGGACAATTATTACTGTCTCTGCAGTTGCATGGTTTCGTTTTTACCACCCCAACTCTTTCTGCTTATAATAGTCTGATGAAATTCATCCACTGAGGAAATTTTTAACTATAAAAAAAAGGTGTATGAGAAAGTATTGAGAAGGAAAGGCTATAATACTGGTTTGTCCTTTTCACCACTTGTCCATCCTAAGCGCACAACTAGGAGAAGGGACGTGATTTGGTTTATCCCCCATTCAACGTGCAATTGAAAACCAAAATCGGAACAGTATTCTTTAAGCTGTTAGATAAGCATCTCTCTAGAAATTCTGTTCTAGTTAAGGTGTTTAACAGAAGTAAAGCTTAGCTACAGTTGCACGAGTAACTTATTAAGGATTATAAAAAGACACAACATCCAAGCATAAAGAGTTGGGGAGGTAAAAACGATCTATGCAACTGCAGAGACAGTAATAATTGTCCTTTGGACGATGGGTGCCTGATAGGTGTGGTTTACTCAGCGGAAGTCAGTGACGGCAAAATGTTTAATAAAATGCATTGGTTGCACAGAGGGCCCATTCAAGAGGAGATATTACAATCATACTACCTCTTTAAGGCTCGAGAGCCATAGAAATGATACAAAATTGGCAAATTGTGTTTGGAGGTTAAAAGAAATTTTTAAAAAGTCATAAAGTGGAAAATCATCAAAAAAATAAAGCCAGGTAGAGTCCAAGGAAACTACTGTAAGTTATGCCAAAAGGAAAAATTGATGATCACTACATACGCTAACAAGGACGAACTGCTAAACGAAAGATCGAAGGTATTATCTAAATGCAGACACCTTGATAAATATTTGTTGTGTATGTATGAACCTGGATGAAAACATTTTTTTATTTATTTCTTCCTCTTTTGTTTCCCACCACTAACTTCCAGTGTTCATATATAAAGGTGGTGGATTCAACTAAAATATTTCATCCTACCTGCCCAAGGAAACCTAACGGTCGAAATTTCGGTAGCGTGGTAGCTTGAATTTTTGTGTCCCTAATTACATTTTGCTCTACAACCCAAATTTTCCAGATTTTGTATTGAGCACTTTTTTGGATTGCACCTTCTTAAACGTGGTTGTTTACAGCCTCTTTTTACAAGATATTATTTTATATTGTATTCTATATATATATATATGGATAAGAGAATGACAAAATGGAAAAAAAATTTAGTGATATGTTTTTTCTGAGAAACTTTTTCAAATTAATAACAATTTTATAGATGCAATAAAAATGCTGGGAGAAATACAACAAATACTTGTTAAAATTTGCATCAAAATGTTAAAGATTTGGAGATACTGGAGTAAGCAGTAATTTTGTATTTCAGCCTGCCATCTTTTATATTTAAGATTGGTTCTCTCAAACCGTTATTAGTCTGAAGAAGTTCCTTCCAGGAATGAAATATGTCACTAACAAGTTTTTCCATTTTGTCATTCACTTACCCACTATTAGTCCGTGATAGTAAAAAGATAATTCTGCAAGAGAGAAGATTACAATCCAAGATAGAGAGGTTAAAATGAAACAAACATGAAAAATTCAGTTTAATTTTTGTTAAATATTTTTTAAAATCTTAACATGATCTTTGAATAAATATTAAATATCCTATTAAAAAAATGTAAATTAATGTATAATCAGTTATACAATTTATTTGCTGAAGAGTGAAGGTAGCTAAAATAAAACCAGTGTCATAGGATAAAATGACCTTTTGACACTCCCTATTTTGTGGGCATAAAGGTCCATGTTTGCCAAATCTTTTATATCACTGAAGAACATTTAAGTACAAAATTTTGTTGAGTTATTTTTCTTGTCATCTGAAGATAATTGTTAGCAAATAACTTAATCACAAATAACTCAGTTTCACCCCCTCATCCAAACCACCAGTAAAGAAAGAGTAAACAAGAGGGGAAAAAGTCACAAAATACTTTAATAGAAACATGAACCATAACAAGTAGTTAATAAAGGAAGTAGAACAAGAGTCCAAGCAAGAGAGAAAGCACAGGCATACATGTATACAGGAAGTGAGTAGGTGAGTGTCCAGATAAACATTAAAAATAAAAAAATAAAAGCAAGAAAGAAAAATACATTTTTTTCCATTCAGTTTCTGTCTTTCTCTCTTATCTCAAGAGAAAAATGGTTTTCCTGTTCTGCTGGTAATTCATTCATAGACACACAAACTATTTAAAAAAAAGAAAGTGTATAATCATCTTGAGTACAAGAAAAAAATTAAGGGTAAAATCCAAGAAAAACTATCAGAATCCTGAGCAGATAGGTTTCAATTTATCTTATGGTTTTTTTTCTCACCCCAACCCACAATTGCTTCAGTATATACTATTTGTCTATGCTGATGCCTGTTTTTAAGTATTTTATGAGCTTAAACTATTTTTAAGGCTGACAGAATAGAGAAAAGGAAATTGTTAAGAATATTTGTCATAAATAAGAAATATCAGCTGCTAATTTCACAAAAATAATTTTAAATCAACAAATACCATTTGACTAGTGATAGCTAAGAGGCTGTAAATAATATGACAGACTTATTTACACAAAAAATATTATAATTCACTAAAAAGTAGTAAAATTGACCTTAAACCAAGACAAAAAAGTTTTTCATCTGTAGTGCGTTGGTTTTGTACTGCAATACTCAAGTGCAGTAAAGAACAAATATATTACTAATAACTTATATAATTTATTTTTAGTTGTTTTTACATACTGAACAACAGTATTAGTAATTGTTGCATATATGAGTCCTTAAATATTTCTTGACAATTGCTTATTTAATAAAAATGAATTTCTTTGAAATTCCATGAAAATTCACATTCTAACATTTTTTTAAAGAATGAGTTGATTTTACAAAATTTTGCTTAAAACTCAAATACAATGGTTTTGTTTTCTCCAAGTTTTCAGTAGCCTACTGCAAACCCTGAAAATCAACAATTCATAAATTTCACTTCATAATGACTAAGTGACTGGTCATGCCAACAATTCAGATAGGCCAAAGAGAAGCTGTACAGTGCTTCTTTTTAGTGAAATATTCTTAACTTAAGGAAAGAAAAATAATTATGTTGATATTGATAAAATCTGCAAGCTAAATGAATCTTCTATTCATCACAGCTGTTACAACAATATATTATTCTATTTTTTATTACAGTTAATTTCTCCTTCTACTTAATTTATTAATTTGGTTTTGTCATAATTATGTATGTGTAGAAAAAAAAGCAGTATATAGAGGGTTTGGTGCAAGGTAACTAAAAAGGTCTTTGCCCTTTTTTTATTTATTACAAAGAAAAAGGTATATAGAAATTTGACATACTGTTAGTCCTCAAAGTAATCCACAAACTTTTGCAAACATATCTCCAGCTGCACAATGCCCTGGTGGTAAAAATCAGGTGTCTGTGAGTGCTTGCTGCAAGTCTATCTCATTTGTGAAGGATTTTCCACAAAGGTGGTTATCCAGGAAATGAAAGAGGTGGTAATCTGCTGGCACAAGGTCTGGGGAGTAAGGTGGATGGCACAGTGTCTCCCAGCCAAGTTGCTGTATGATATCCCTGGCCATCCATGCCAGATGAGGCCTGGTATTGTTATGGAGGAACAGTACACCCATGCAATTAACCAATGCTGGCTCCTCTTACTTCAATTCCTGTTGCACAAGTTCCAACTGGTGTGAGTAAAGGTTTGCAGTGATGGTTTGGCCAATTAGTAGTTTAGTGCACTACTTGTCAACTAGTCCACCAGATACAGAGCATGATCTTGCATAGGTGTAGAGGTGCTCTTGTGATGTTAGACACAGGGTCCTGTGGTGACAACCAATGTCAGGCAAGCTTGGGAGTGTCATACAGGACACACTTTTTGTCACTGGTGAACACTTGATCAAATATGGGTATGTTGCACTGCCAAAAAATCAACAAGAAACAGTTTGTCACTCATGTTGCTTGTTGGCTTCTGACAGTGAATGAGATAACCACTTGCTCATCTTGTATGCTTTCCCTATGTAGTGCAGAAGTCTGACTGTTTCATAAGAAACCTGGAGTGTTTGGCAAGTTCACCACAGGTTTAGCTGTTGTCCAACTTTATAGCCAACTTTCAGGGCCTCATCATCCAGGACCTGTGGCCAGCCACTGCAGGGTTCATCACAAAGAGACAGATCTCATGACCTGAACTTCTAGAACCAATACCTGGCAGTGTGTTTACTCACAGAATTATCCCAAAAGACTTGATGTATTTAGCAAATTGATGCAGCTGCTGACAAGCCCACCTTAAAGTCATAAAGCTTACAACCCTGAATAAACTGCTTTGACACTGCCATGTTTTCTCACTGCTTTTTGAACTATGACTGATGTGTGTGCACAGTGCAATGCACCTGCATTAGTCAAGAGCAATACCCCCACTGTTTTCCCAGAACATGATGTACTCATTTGTGTATCAGTGATCATTTCTTCCCACTCCAACATAAAAAACAGCAAGGACATTATTATACAGGTATACCTCAACTTATGTTGTTAATTGGTTCCAGAGGTCATGACTTCTGAAAAATTACTTAAGTTGAAATAACCACACTATAAACCTCAAATAAGTACTCCCCATTGCCTGTTACAATATTTATGATATGTACATACAGTATTCTGAATAAAATAATTCATTTCCACCTTACATTCCAGTGATATAGCCTTATGTATAGCATTAGCACTTTTCTTTGGAGCAATGAGCAAAAATGTATTCTAAATCACGATTGAAATTGAATTAATTGAAAGAATGTTAATGGCAGAGCCCAGATGTAAACAAGCCTGAATTCAAAATCGGTGTTGGAGTGGATGATTGCCATTTCTCAGCAGGAATTTGGAATAAGAATATCTAAATATACTGTATTATGATAATTTTTTTTGTTTTTGATGATTTTATGATTATATATATATATATATATATATATATATATATATATAGGGTGTCCATAAAGTTTGTGTGCACTTTAAAAAATTTATAACTTTATTTGTATTTGTGATAGAAATAATTTGTAAAAAGGATTAGAAAGAAGTAAATCTATATTTTTTAAGGTTTTATTGAAATTTTATTTAAGTTTCCACATGTCCTCCATCATTAACAATACAAAGGGTAATACAATTTTGCAGTTCACGGAAAACATTTGCCAACTGATTTACAGTAATGCCTGAAATCACATTAGTTATTTTAGCTATACTTAAAACTAGGTACATTAAACTTTATAACATTTTTTACAGATTATTTCTATCACAAATACAAATAAAGTTATAAATTTTTTAAAGTGAACACAAACTTTATGGATACCCTGTGTGTGTGTGTATGTATATATATATATATATATATATATATATATTATAAAATATATTTATATATATATATATATATATATATATATATATATTATAAAATATATATATATATATATTTTATAAAATATATATATATATATATTTTATAAAATATATATATATATATATTTTATAATATATATATATTTTATAATATATATATATTTTATAATATATATATATATATATATATATATATATATATATATATATATTTTATAAAATATATATACATATATATTTTATAATATATATATATAAATATATTTTATAATATATATACATATATATATAAATATATTTTATAATATATATATATATATTTTATAATATATATATATATATAAATATATTTTATAATATATATATATATATATTTTATAATATATATATATATATATATAAATATATTTTATAATATATATATATATATCTAAATATATTTTATAATATATATATATATATCTAAATATATTTTATAATATATATATATATATATAAATATATTTTATAATATATATATATATATAAATATATTTTATAATATATATATATATATAAATATATATATATAAATATATTTTATAATATATATATATATAAATATATTTTATAATATATATATATATAAATATATTTTATAATATATATATATATAAATATATTTTATAATATATATATATATAAATATATTTTATAATATATATATATATAAATATATTTTATAATATATATATATATAAATATATTTTATAATATATATATATATAAATATATTTTATAATATATATATATAAATATATTTTATAATATATATATATATAAATATATTTTATAATATATATATATATATATATATATATATATATAAATATATTTTATAATATATATATATATATATATATATATATATAAATATATTTTATAATATATATATATATATATAAATATATTTTATAATATATATATATATATATAAATATATTTTATAATATATATATATATATATATATATATATATATATATATATATATATATATATATAAAATATTATTTTTAAATTTCTTTAAATATGATTTTATATGTTTATTGTTATTTTAGTCTTATGATATTTCTAATTTTTTAATGGCTGACATAAACTTGAGTAAAACAACCTAAGACAAGTTTTATTTTTCCATATTATATTTATGAAAAACCAACATATCTTCAAAAATGACAACTCGAAACAACTAAGCCAAAGTATCACTGTACTATCAATCTCTATCTTGTATCAAGTTTTACTGCATACTGGATAATACAAATCACAAAATTACAAGTGTCATGTGAGATCAGAATCCTATGGATGGAGTAAGATGGTAAAATATTTTGAAAATTAGAACTGGGAATCCATAATGAAAGTGGAGAAAAATGGGTTCAACTGTTTGGCAAACAACCAGGAAATAGCCTGGTTTCAAGAACATTTAAGGCATTTATGGGCATGGAGCATCCCAGGAGGAGAAACAAAGTACCCAATTAACTACATAACAATCAATAAGAGATTCAGGAATGCAGTCTTGCACTGTAAGACATACCCAAGTCCCAACTGCAAGAGTGACTACTTTCCAGTGATATGCACCCTTAAGAGTAAAACTACAGAAATTGAAAAAGATCAAGACAGCACCCAAATTGTAATACAGCAGACACCTAAATGTGAAGGGGAAATAAATAAAAAGCATTAAAAGCAGATACAATGAAGAAAATAAGAATGGAAATTCAGAATAGGGTACATTAAGACATTTAAGAACATCACCAATTGATTTCATCCCAAAGAAAACTAGACAAGGAAAAAAGGAGTGGATAAAATTGACAGATAAAATTCTTGACATGATGAAAAAGAGACAAAAAACAATGTTGTGGTATTGCACAGAATATAGGACATTGCACAAAAAAAAATTGGAACAAATACAGGTAGGTTAAAGAGGAATTATTCAATAGAAAGTGTGCAGAAATAGAAAGAATGAGCCTCACAGATAAGGCAGATATGCATAAGAGATTAAAAGAACTAACAGGAGAGAGATATAATCATTGACAGGAAGCATAAAATCAATAGAAGGGATTCTGATAATAGAGAAAGAAAAAGTACTTCAAAGATCAAACAAATACATTGGGAAACTCTTCCACAATGAAAGAGGAAAACCTGAAAATACACAAAAATATGAAAGTACAAGAAATTTTAAAGTCTGAAGTGAACTCAGCACTGGAGAAATTGAACAGGAACAAAGTAACAGGACCAGATGGAATTGTAATAGAGATACTGGCAGCTTTAGATGCTTTCAGTATTGACAAAATTTACAGAAATAATAAATGAAATATACAACAGTGGTGATATACTGGAAGACCTTAGTAATTCCATTTTTTAAGTGCTGCCTAAGAAGCCAAGTGCAAATGAATGCAAGCTACATTGGACAATCAGTCACATAATGAAACTTATCTGAATTCTAATGAATAGAACACATAGCAGAATTAGACCAGAAATAAAACAAGAACGACATGGTTTCATTAAAGACACCAGCACTAGGAATATGATATTTATGCTTAGAATGATATTAGTGTGAGCAATACATATGTAAAAGGATGTATATCAATTTTATAGATTATACAAAAGTGTTTGATAAGGTACAATACAAAAAACTGTTTGAACTACTAAGTAAGCTTGATATATTTGGGGAAGATATTAGAATAATTCAGAACTTATACTGGGAGCAAATCACCTGCAAACATATAGAAAATGAATTAAGTAGGTACACAAAAATAGAAAATGAAAATGGTATAAGACACGGATGTGTCCATTCACTTGATTTATTCAAACTTTACATTGAGGCAACCCTGAGAGAATTATAAGTTCAACCAGATTCATTATCAGCAGACACAATCTTAACAATATAAGATATGCAGATGATACAGTATTAAAAGCAGGCATAGAAAGAAAATTGCAGAAACTCTTATAGTGTAGTAAAGGAAAACATGAAGAAATTACTAAATATCAGTTGTAAGAAGACAGACTGTATGATTGTCAGCAAAAGAAATAATCCAAGATGTAAACTCCAAATTAGAAGCACTAAAATCATGCAAGTACAAAAATTTAAATATCTATATTGTGTTTTCACACAGAATAGTAAATGTAACACCAACGGAAAAGTGGTTCTACAAAAGGATGCTGATAATCTCATTGACTGGACATGAGAGCAACAACAAAGTTTTAAAGAAAATGAAAACAAAAAGGCCACTTAGAAAGAGACAATTGAAATTTCTAGGGTAGTTAATGAGGAAATAGGGCTTGGAGAATTTGACACTCACATAGCATATTGAAGGAAAAAGGGATACAGGTAAGCAGTGAATAACCTACCTAATAAGCTTGTGTAATTGGCAGAAGAGAGTTTCAGAGAGATAACAAAAAGACAAACCTTACTAAGAGAAGTTGTGGAAAGCCATGATCACTCACAACCTGCATAACACATAGGAGAATTTCATAAATAAAAACATTTCACTACAAATCAGAGTCCAAAATACATTTATGAAGTTAAAATCCTTTTCAGTAGGAGAATGAAAGCAGCATTAACAAACAATTGATTTTTATCTACTTACTTTAAACAAAGACAAAAAATCTCATTATGTGGAAAAGTAGATATAATTGAACACATGATATTGAGACAAGTAAGAGTGGAAGAACAAAAATGAAATTTTTACATTATACATTTAAGTCACAAAAATGCAAGTCCTTATAATTAGACATTCAAATATGAATATATTCTGTTCAGTTATACATAAGTGTATCAAATGTGGCCTGTAAACAAGTTTAAGCTTTTAACAATCTTTAATATAATTTTACCGATACAAAGAGTTTAGCTAAATATACTTTGTACCAGTTTAAGTAGAAATTACAAGCCACTAACTCTCTATTACCAAGACTAAAACAGAGTTATAATAGTAAAGTTTGAGTGTTATTACTTTTATATCTCTGAAATGGGAATCAATTGGCAGATACAACTAGGAATTACAGTTCTTGTAATGGAACAATCAAATTGAATTTTTGTTGAGGCTGAACATGTGATGTTGGAATTTAATTTGAGAACAATATTTTACAAGTCACATTCTCGCTATTTTTTCTATCCTCACTCCAACCTCACTATTTACTTTCAAAACCGGCTCCCAAAGCCTTGATTCTTACCAAAGATAAGAATATATTTTCTCATTAACGAGAGAGCCGGAAAATATAAAAAGGAATTCCACCACCATTATTCTTTCCATGGTGTCATAAAGTCTGGGGGAAACCTCACAGCTTGTTCACTCCAACCTGTTTTCAGTACCTTCAAAACCAGCTCCCAGGGCCCTGATTCTTATCAGAGATAAGAATGTGTTTTCTGACCAATGGAGGGGCCAGGAAATTTGTATAACAATTTTGGAGGAAAAAGTCCCCGATCCTTCTGAGCCTCCAAAATCTCCATAAATTTGGAGAATCTACGCCTATTTGGCAGTGAGAATTCGGCCCACTGTAAGGTTGATGATAGCAAGCACCAGTCAACTTCAGAACCACTTTCAACCAAAAAAGGAATTCCTGCTGGGCTGGAAAGACAGACCCTCAGCCCACTACTAAAAACCATTTGAAAGCTGCATCCTTTCACCACTCCTTCTGTCGTGCCCACTGAACTTCTGTCAACGACCTACAAACTCACTCAACTGCAAGGTTCCTATATCTACCAACAATTTTCCTACTCTACAAGAACTGTGAGTGTTTCTAAACCGTAACAAAATTCTACTTGCTTAAAGAACTTTTAGGCGATCAGAGAAATATTTTGAGCAAGTCTTTTTTCTGTTATGAACATTTTTTCTTCCTTTAAAGAACATTGTCTCATCTCCCTTTCTTTCTCTCCTAATTGTCTTTATCCTTTTACCCTTTTTTTTGTACATGTAAATAAACACTTTCTTCTTTTTTCACATTGAGCAGAAGTTTTTTCTTTATTCATTCGTGCCTAAAAAAGAGAGTTTGTCCGCTCTAATCTTGCTGTTTTTACTCACGTTTTGTCGCAATTTTTTTAACCTCAACCCATTATAAAATACTTACATAGATTGAAAGAATCAGCCAAGTACTGTGAATTTGAAAAGTTGGGAGCTTCGGAAATGACTATAGAAGACGATTCTCAGAATAATTGAAGGCTTGCAAGACCAAAACCACAAACAAAAAATACTGGAATGTCTACAGAGTAGTAGCATGAGTTTGGAAGCTAGTGTCGAGTTTTTATAACAATTAGAGTTGATTAGAGAATTTAATCAGCCAAAAGAAGAATTCGAGACGTACAGGACGAGCATGACCAAATCCATAATTAAATGTAGATATTGTGGAAAGAATCACAAGAGAGACAAGTATAAATGTCCAGCTCTAGGAAAAATGTGTTCAAATTGCAAAAAAAGAGATCATTTTCAGAATGTATGCAAATATGAAAAGAAAATAGAAAGAGTACAAACATTACAACCCCCCCCCCCCGCCAAAGAAGAAACTGAAATATTTACAATGGATACACAAAAAAGAAGTAGAGAACAAATGAGGATAACTGGCCAAATATTTAGCATGCAAGTTGATACAGACAGTGAAGTCATATTGATACCAAAAAATTTCTGGATAAAATTAGGATGACCTAAATTTAAAAAAAAGCAACATCCAATTAAAGCAATTTGATAGAACAACTATAAAAATAATGGGTACATTTCAAGGCAATTTTGAAATAGACAAGCGTTTGGAAGTAATTCCCATTACAGTTGTAGAATGCGAAAAAGATCATGGATAACTAGGAATTGATGTCTTAAAAGTAGATACAGCGAGACTAATCAATTCCATGAAAGCAGAAGAAAGAAAATGAAATAGGATTATTGAAAGGCTATAAAGCAAGCATTTGACTAAAAGAAAATTACCACCCAAAATATATAAACAAAATGATATAACAAGGTATACTTGAAAGAGTAACTGAAGGTGGTAGCAATTGGGTGTCACCGATAGTAGCGATAAAGAAATCTGACAAATATTAAAGGATATGTGGTGATTACAAGATAGGGGTAAATCACCAGATATGTTCGGACTCTTTTCCTTTGCCAAATATTGAAACTGCGAGCCACGAGTTAGCAAAAATGGAACAGTTTGCAAAAATTGATCTAAAGGCAGCATACAACCAAATGAAAATTGATGAAAAATTGAAGGAAATCACCATGATAAACACCTCTTTCTTTTTATGTGCCATGTCCTTTCAGGATGTAGGCAATCATGGCCCTCCATTTCCCTGATCCCTTGTGGCTCTCAACAGATTTTGTGTTTCAGCCAACTCTCCCAGACCAAGCCTGCCACATATGTCATGCACTGCTTTCCTGTCTCTTTTTCTCTCTATTTGTCCCGTGAGTATCAGATTCTCCAGGCCCTCCTTTCTCATCATGTGTCCCAGAAATTTTATCTGCCTCTTCCTTATGTTAAGCATAAGCTTCCTCCTTGTTTGCATCCTTTCCAAGACTTCATCGTTGCTCACATGCTTGGTCCATGATATCCTCGGCATCCTTCTGTAGAACCACATCTCTGCTGCCTTGACTCTCTTCTTCATCCTTGAGGATACCGTCCAACATTCACTGCTGTATAGGAGGACAGATGTCACGTAGCAGCTCAGTACTCTTTTCTTTGTCACCATACAAATCCTCCTGTTTTACAGTACTCTGCCCAGCTTCTGGAATGCATCCTTGGCCATACCAATCCGTCTTTGGATCTCAGCGTCACACCTAGCATCCTCTGTCAGAACACTTCCCAGATACTTAAACTTCTGCACATGTTTGATTTTAGTGTCCCAGACCTGCAAATCGCGTTTTGGGCTCATCCTTTTACTGATGACCATGCATTTTGTCTTCTTGTAGTTTATGGTTAGTCCTTTCTTCTCACTCTTCTGCTCTACCTTCTGTAGGAGGTTTTGTAGTTTCTTTTCCATGTCTGCTATCAGTACCGTGTCATCTGCATTAGGATCTCCAGTTCCCTCAGAATTACCTCACTGTATAGGTTGAATTAGTCCAGTGAGAAGATACATCCTTGCCTTATGCATGCCATTTGCTGCCAGTATAGGTTCTTGATTATTCTGGTATCTTTTCCGTATATATCAAGGTTGCTGAGCAATTCTAGCAGGTCCTTGTGGTGTAGTTTGTTGAATAACTTTGCATAGTCTATAAAACAGATACATGTCCTTCTGCATCTGTATTGCTCTTTCCTATAACATTCTAAGCATCAGATACCAAATATTGAAAGCAGGCATATCACCTGATGATAGATTAATAAAGAAAATAACAAAAATAGCTGCTCCAACAAATACAAAAGAATTAGAATCCTTTTTTGGGCTAATAAATTTTTATAATAAATGCATACCAAGATACAGTGACATAATAGAGCCATTTGCAAAATTATGCAAAAAAAAACAAAAAAAATAAACAAAAAAAACAATGAATTATTTAACTGGACACAAAAGCAAAAACTATTGCTTTTTGAAACAGTAAAGAAAATACTAAGGAGCAAACCAATAATAAAAGTTTTTGATCCACAAAAAGAAGTAACGTTAACCATGGATGCAAGTGAAAAGGTGATTGCTGCTATTATAATCACAAGAAGAACATCCAATCATACACATATCAAGAAGGTTAACGTCAGCAGAAACTATTTGAATATTGAAAAAGAAGCACTAGTGATTATATGGAACATAGAAAGGGCACAAAACATTTTGATAGGAAAATAAATTCTTATTAAAATTGGACCACAAACCATTGGAATTCAACCTAAGAAAAGAATTGCCAAAAGTCACATCGTCAAGGATTTTGAGATGGGCAATAATAGACTCAAAATAGAAACAAAGCAAGACCCAATATTAAGCAGAATAGTAAAGAGAATCAAAAATAATATATGGAGCAATTGTTTGATGGCAGAGTGACCCTTTAAAGAAAGAAACAAACTAACCATAGAAAATGGCATAATATGCAATGGAGATATAATAGTAGCTCCACAAATACTGAGAAGGGACATATTTAAAGGAGTAGATGATGACGTGCATTGTGGCATAACAGCAACTCAAAAAAGACTAAAGTTACAAGCTTGGTAGCCAGGTTATTCAAAAGATGTAGAGGAATACATTAAGAGATGCCCAAAATGTGCGGAAATAAAAAAATTCAAGCAAGTAAAAATTCACTTATGGCCCAAGAAAGCATAGCCATGGGTCAGGGTCCACATGGATCACACACAAATCAAAGATAGGGGATTGTCTTTAGTATTAGTGGACTCATATTCAGGATGGCCAGAGGTTGTCAGAGTAAAAGACAGAAAAGCCACCACAGTAAAGCAAGTACTAAGAACTATATTCTCAAGGAATGGAGCACCCCAGATAATAGTCACCAACAATGCACCTGAATTTTGCAATGAGAACTTATGTGCGTGGATAAAACAGGTTGGATGTATCCCATACAAGACACCACCATATCACCCGCAATCAAATGGCATTGTGGAAAGAATGGTACAAACAGTGAAAATGGGGTTAAAAGCATTCTCCTCACTTAATGAAAGCCTAGAAGCGTATCTACAAAAATGCTCAGTTACAGATCCATGTGGGAAGAAAACGGAGCTCTTCAGCATTAATGGGAAGACAAATCAGAGCCCCCATAACTATGTCCTTTTCAACAAAAGAAAAGGTATGGTATAGAAAAAATAAATAGGCTGATCCAGAAGCAAATTTCCTGATACAAAAAGGACACAACACAGCTATACTTGAGAAAAAGAGACAAAATATACTGGCACATGCAGAAATGAACTGGATGATGTGGAAATGGAAGATCAAGAAGAGGCAGAAAGTTATAAAAGTGGAACAGAGCAGGAAATGGAAGAAAGTGAGAATGAAAAGATGGATGAGAGTGAGGAAGAAAATGAAAAGAGACTGAGATCACCATTAAAGAGAAAACAAGAAAGACAAGAGGAAAGACAACACAGTACAAAAATAATCAGGAATAGTAAAAGAAAAAACAAAGGTATATGACCTCTCTGATTCAGAGAGGTGTAATAACATATGCAAATTAGATAGACAAGCATGGATAGAGAACAACTAGTGAACATAGGGGCCATGCTTAGCAAACCCATTTGCTAAACGTAACACAGAGAAATGTGCTATGACTGCTACTACACAGAGAGATATACGTGACATAACATTTTTATTTCTGGTCATTCTATTTTATGAACGTATAAAAGTCATCCAATAGTGGAATTACTTTATGAATTGATATACTCAAAGAACTAAATAGCAAAATTTTCTTTAAAAGTCAGTTTTAATAAAACTTAACAAATAACAGTGAACAGTATGATAAAGGGAATTTTTTCTGTGTTTATGCATCACTGATAAATTTACTTGGCACTGTAAATGTTGTACTTAGGAACTATATGAGACAATTGTTACTAACAATACATATCTCTTTAAAAAAAATGTAAATATTTTGGTAGCCTTTGATAACAATACATCATTGCAGTTCTTAACAATAACTAGATATGCCATTGCCACATTAAATAGCTGAAATTCTCTGTTTGAAACAATCACTTAATCAATTTGTTCAGTAAAGAACTTAAACATCTCTTTCTAAACTTGTTTATAACAGTAAACATCCATAACATAGCTTTTTAGATAATACAATTTACAGCTTTTTAATACAACGCACTACCCTTCAGCTGTAATAATTCTTTCAAAACATTGCTTTAGATTTATTATATAGTAGCAACAGCAAATATTTTACAATATTCATTAAAGATACAGGACTGCTTGGGAACACATGGTACTGTAAACAATCTCCTATAATCTGAAATATGTTCCAGCTTCAAATAACCCACAATAGGTTGATAAGCTGTAAAAAACAAATTAATCAATATAACAATATTCAAATGCTTCAAAGACAGATACTGTATTTTATTGAAGAGCACTCTATAACAAGCTATACATAGCAATTCAGATTAGTTTTCAGTACAATGTTGTTGGTTAGTATGAAGTCTAAAGAAACCAGTTTCTAAAATCAATCTGAAATTTTGAGAAATTTAAATACATGATCTAAAGCATTATTTACATTTAGACTATTGCCTAATGTTATTATCCTCTTTAAACTGGAAGGTACAATGAAGAGAGCTAAAATCGTGATAATGAAGATGAAGATATTAGACTTAATTTAAATAATTACAGAAATTCAGATAGAAATTATGTAGACTATATTCCCAAATTTTGAAAACTTTTGTTGAAAAAGCAAATCATCATATAAAAAAGATTTCTACATTATTTCTGCTTTTCTACAGATTAAAATTTTAAGAAACATTTTAAGAGAGGTAAAATTTTTACTTTTTGATTACCACTATTTTGGCTTACTTGCTTCAGCTTAGTATACTTGTCTCACAATCTACTGAGAGTAAGGTGAACTGCCATCAGTTATATGTAGGTACCATCAAAGATTTGCTAAAAAAATGAGCATACATCATGAAAAAAATCTCCCAAACGTAATAAAAACAAAGTTTTATTGTCAAAATCTTTGTTATTATTAAGAGTAAAGACCAAAGGATTTTTTATTATTAAATTATATTTTTTAATCTTTATTTAGAACGCTTGAAATTGTGGTAAAAAATCTTGTTTTTCTTATATTAACAAGTGACCATAGATTAGTATAGGAAATTTGAGTGTCATTTTGTGGTGAAAAACACATTGATTTGAAAATGCTTGCAAAAATCAAATAATTGCTGTATTTTAATGAGACTTTCAGGACATATTCACAAATGAATGAAATTATTTTAAAAACTTTTCTTTTTAAAAAAATTTTCGTAATTTTTTTTTTAATCTGTTAACCCCAACACCACCACCACTTATTTAATTTTATGAAATTTTGAGAAATTCATTTTTGTAGAACTTATTATTATATTACTTATAAGGGAAGGTTTGTGGAGAATTTAAATCATCAAATTTTTTTAGTCAAGCATGACCCAGTTACAGAAAATCTGCTCTGCATTGTAAAATAAAAATATGCAAAAAATCTGAGACATCATTTAATTAGAAATGTTTTTAATTGCTTTTATAAATTAAGATATATTATGGACACAACTGTCTAAAGGAAAAAAAATTGTTGTTGATAATCCAAGTAGTCAGTATCTACAAATATATATACTTTGTTTGCCAAAATAAAAAAAAATTATTTTTGCGATTGTTTTTATAATTTTTTAAACATTTGCTGAATCATTTCATAATTTTGAAATTTTACTGAAAATATTTCAAACTGTATAAATGATAAATGAATCTTTGATAGGCACAATCATTTTTATTGAACTGAAAAATTAAAATTCTTGAATTCTCAAAATCTTGATAGACACTCAAAGTTTTTGTTCAACCAGTAAATATATAAGTTACAGTAGTCTTGAGTTAAATACACCACAATATAAATTTGCATCTTAAAAGATCATTATTAACTAATATACTATCTATGGCTATGAAAGTAAAACATTAGCAATTGCTACCTGGAAAAGAAATTTTGCATCATAGTAAAATATGTTCTTCATAATATGGGATTAGAAAATCAAAAACAGATTCTTGAGTCAATAAGGCAATCTCTCTTGCAAATACAAAGAGGAAAACAATACTGAACAAAAAAACAAAACAGGATGGGAACATCTAGGAAGTCACTGAAGTAAAACTATAGATTACATTTTTATTGCTGCAAGAGTTTAGTTATGAGCATTACAACTGTTATTTACAATTAATGAATTTAATAAAATATGGTACCAGAGAATGAATAGTGTCTGCTTAAATGAATGTAAACAAAAAAGAGTATATATGTTCTTCTATAACTTGTAAATTAATCCTTAAGAACCAATTCATGTATTTATACTTATGTACTCAACTTTGTAATATCTAAACTGGTTTAAAGTAACATGTATGAGCTTAACATTTGTTCAAGATTCTTTATAAAGAGATTAGTTTATGAAGAAAAATATGTTCTATAATCTACAATATAAATTTATGAATGCCTTTCTGAGTTTTAAGGATCAAATTATTTTCTTATTTTTTTCATCTCATTCGAATGTAGCGCCTTAACTTGTTAAAGAATCAGAAAACCTCAAAGTGAGAAGTGGTAGTAAATATGCTAATCAGCTCAGCGCATTCCCAACGAGCTCCACACAGGTAATCCTCAATGCTCGATGTAATACATCTGGTTCCATATAGTGTCTGAAATTGAAATTTCTAATCACTATCATTAAGCTACAAGTTAGCTTGTAATATTGTCAAATTTTTGTGTTCATCACTTTAATTTTAGCCGATGTAATAATAAGCTTTTTGTACTTTGTGTTTATATTCAGTCATAAAAAAAGCACAATTTTTCTTTGTTTTTAACAAAGAAACTAAACAATTGAAAATGCACTTTGTTGAACTTGTTAAAGTTCTGATTAAAGCAAAGACGCTTTTTTCAAATTTTATTACTATATGATTTCCTTATTAAAGAAATGTACCCCCCCTCTCATAGAAGCAAAAAGACTGTGAGGAGTGTGTGTTTTAAAAGCAGGAATCAAGCTGAAGATTTGACATAAATGCATATATTGAAATTTTTGTACTTAGTTGTTTTCTATTTCTGTGACAATAAAACATTTTGTTGCCTTTCTTTGGAAGAAAAAAGGTTTTGAAGTTATTTATTGTCCATTTCTATTATACTATCCTTTATTTATTAGTCATTTATACAAAGTAATGATTTAGCAATGCAAGTGTTGCTCTGATTATGCGTACTTTATACCGGTTTTGTTATTACCAAATGCAACAGATGGACTAGTGTGGATTTCTTTGCTTAAAAGGAAAAATTGGAGAACATCTTACATATTAAAATATAAAATTAAATGTGTTACATGGATTATTGAAAATGGAATTGTCTGTGCAGAAGACATTGGTGGAAATGAGCCAAGTATATCTGTCACCAAATCTTTTTCATTTGCCGCCATTTTCTGGAAAAAAATATACCTGTTTCTTTACAGGTTATATACCCGAAGAAGGTTGTTGAATGAATTAGCTGAAACATGGTTACAATAAAAGTGACAAAGAATGAATTCCATCATCTAAACAACTTTTGGACTGATAACAAATTCTCAAAATTGCACAATGACTTGAGATATTTTCTAAAATTACCTGGTTTGGGTATTTTATTAAAACTACAAAAAATCCTATGCAAGTATAAATATGCACAATTAAAAGAATAAATTAAAACAGGAGGAATAAATGTATAGAAAACATTTTGCAAGGTTATGCTTTTACAAGAGATGACCATAAATAGCAACTGGTAAGAGAAAGTCAAGACAACTAAATGGATAGACCAATCGACCTCACTATAAAAATAATCTAATGCTTCAAGTGAAACTGGCATGTTAAGTGGTCACTAAGAGATTAAGTGAAGTGTTGAAAATATAAAGACAAACTGAATTACTTGACAGCTCTGCTGAGGGAGGTGACAAAGATTAAGTATATAGAAAATTGAATTTCTTTAGCTCAATAAACAAAGCTGAAGGAGGGCATATCACTTCAGTAGCAGATAACAATTAACAGTCAGTTGTTTAAAATACTGTATATTAACTATAAAAAGCTTAGAGTAGAAGAAACCAAGTGTTAAAAATAGGTTTGACCACAGACTGAAGCACACTGATTTTATTGTGCCAAAAGAGCTTCTTGCTTTTACAACATTTAGGAATTTTGTGTCACATATTTTGAATGTAGTTGACAAAATCAATAGATGTTTGTGACACCTATTGATTAATCCATGAATGAGCTATTTATAATTTTCCTTCAAGAATAGCTGCTTGTCTAAGGAAATTATTAATTTAACTTACTCAATTATTATTATTATTATTATAGATATTTACATAAGTATTTTTTAATTGAAGAGAAAAATAATTTAATGAATATTTGAGAAACAAAATAAAAAAAATTTAGCCCTGATGAATGAGATACTGGTATGACAATAACAATTTTGTCTTTGGTGAAAATTTATCTATTTATACTACTAGCACATAATTAAACAGTGTCCACATACATGTCTTTTCTGATTGCAAGACTAATTGTAATTATATTCAATTGTTAATTAAATGAATAGGTTATTTTAAAAGGTAGGTGAAAAATAATATTAAGAGTTAGTTACCCTTCTCTTAGATGTAAGAGAACTATATATTCATTATACAGGGGGCTGCAAAAGCAGGTATACAGTACATATTATACCAGTATTATAATAATGGTTCTAGGATTCATTTAATACTAAAATTCATTAAATTCATTTTTATTTTTTAATAAATGCTTTGCAGGTAAAGTTGTAATTTAACAGACAAGGAGCACAAATGGATTTTGAAACAGTACTGGAAGACAGAATAGTAAACATGTGTGAAAGCAGTGGCAGGAATCATTTGCAATGCCTCCACCAATGAGGCTCACAATTTACTGGATACACAACAAATTTGAACAGACAGTATCTATCCACAACATGCCCAAGAGTGGTTGACCAATCACCATGACACTGCCAGACAATGCAATGCAAATTGCCCAGGCATCCAACCAGAGCCCTCAGAAATTGAAAAAAAGGGTATCATCTGAATTGGATATTGGACACTAATCGTTGGGTCATTTGATGCACTATGATTGATACAGTTTATTGGAAGAATTTCCAAATAGGTGGATTGTTTCATTGGCCGCCATACTTGCCAAATCTTACCCCTATAGACTTCTTTTTCTGGGGATGTGTAATGGATAGGGTTTTTGCATGCAAACCATTCTGTTGATGCAATGATTCAGTTCATGCCGGAAGCCTGCTGATAAAGACCTTTATGCCAGAGTGTCCACTGTTGACTTGAGGAGTATGTGAATACTAGGGGCAATTTGAACATTTGAGGGATTGATATGTTTCCATAATAAATACATTTTATGAGCAGGTTCATTATTGTATACCTACTTTTGCACCCCCTTGTATATCATAATTTTCAATTTTCATTTCTACTAAGAGGACAATATTGGAATAGAAAATTATTTTCAAAAATCAATTGGATATATGTCAGATGATATACTAGATTATTTTAAATGTATAATTAAGCAGTATAATTAAATCTAAAAATCATCTTCATGTACATAATTTAAAAATAAAAAAACTTTCTTCATAAGCTTATATAATAATATGCAACACTTTCTTCATAAGCATATATAATAAAATGCAACCATAATTGGTAAAATTCCAACTGTGACAAAGTTGGCAATTAAAAGTGCTCAATACAAAATTGAGCCTGTAAAACATAACTGAGGCAACTCAAGTTTCACAGTCAAAATTTAAGGATCATCAGGCTAGGTTCATTACAACTCTCAGCAACGTTTTACTATTTACTATCTGTCCTTTGATATATATCATTCATAAAAACTTTAATAAAAATAAATAGTTTATATTATTACAATAATATCTATAATTCTCAAAATGTGTGTGTGAGATCAGATGTTGTTTATGCGTTTCCACAGTTTTCATCTGATTTCGGTTAAATTTTATTTGTTTGATAGATAATTTTTCATTGCCAGTTTTGAGTTCAAATTGGCTGGAAAATATTACAACCTCGAAGGTGAAAATTGAAAAAAAAAAAAGATTTTGATTTTAGGCATAACCTTCCAATCCTAGTTCATGCTGTGTGGGCATGACTCACACCTCCACACATTGCCCATTGGCTGTTACTGACCTTGATAATTAGCATGCCCTGCAACACACACTGATTGATGCACGTGTATACGCATGACCTGTGGAACATGACACCTGCTTGAGTTGCTCACTGGCTGCACAAAGCCCCTTTACATGTTCAATCAAATGTTACTGTGTCATACTGATTGTCTATGCAGTCCTAAGCTCATTGCACTGCTTAATTCCACTTCTACTTCTATACATCCAGCCTTGCTTACACATTCCCCTTCTCTTGGCCAAAGATTCAAGATCTCTCAAGTGAGGTTACCTTTCCCGTTGCATAAAGCCTACTACTACAGTTTTAAGGTGTTACTTTCATTGTCCTTTATAGCTGTTCCCAATTTAATTTTTTTTTATTGTCCTGCCAGTTTTTGCATTGCATTCACTGTAATAATAAGTAAGCTTGCTTTTTTATTATTCAACATTTATTTTTCCAACTTTTCCTAAAGTTATTTGACCTTCTGGTATTTGCCCATGCATTCCATTTGACAATATATACTTGCCTAAGACATGCCACCAAAGAAAAGATCTTGCCTAAGTCACAAAACTGTTGCTGCCAGGTTCACCATGCGAATAAGAGATAACGAATTGTCTTTAGAATGTTCAGTTCACCTGTCACAAAAGGCATCTCGAAATGCTTCAATCAGTGCCACTGAATCCAAAGAGCAACATAGCCATCGACTTTCCAGAAGAGCATACCTGAACGCTTCTGCGTGTGAGGCTGAAAATGATGATCAAAGGACTCAACGGCTTAGGAGAAACACCTATTCAAATGCTGATGTGCACGAGTCTGAAACAAGATTGAGAATGCAAAAACAGCCCTTTTCAAATTGTTACCCCCCCCCCCCATTTGAACCCGATTGTTTTTACTAATATTGATTTTCAGGTGGTCCGACTTTAAACTGCTCCAAATGAATGGCAAAAATGGCCAGTAATGAAAGACCTGGTCGAAGATGGGTTATACTGCTAGTGTGTGTGTGCGTGTGTGTGTGTATATATATATATATATATATATATATATATATATATATATATATATATATTAGTGATAGAGAGAGAGGTTTTGCTTGTTTAAACAATGATCAAAACAGATTTTGTGAAGTTGGCCTCAAAGGTTATTTGAGAGTATTAAAATTGCCGCTAGCTATATATACACTAATGAAGCCATTTATAGCAAAGTAGAGTCAGAAATTAAGTTTGCTATGAAGTATAAAAATGTTTTTTAACTTCACAAATGGCAGGGTTAATAAGGTCAAATTCCACCTCTGAGTCATTGGAAAGAGAATGAATTTGTGACCATTATAAGCTATGTGGCAGGTAAACAATTACATTCTTAGATAGGATAGGTGGTGCTGACGTCTAAGATCAATGTGGTTCAAGAGTTCAACTGAGTTCATTAATTCTTAAGCTGTCTCAAACTCACAGGTTTCAAATAAAAATTGGCATGCTTATCATGCTTTTCAGAACTCTCAACTCTCTGAAGTTATGCAATGAAACTCACCATGTTGTCAAGTAGCTTCTCTCCAATCATCAAGTCAACTATCTTAATTTGGATAGGAAAAAAAAGGGAGAGAGAGAGGATATGTTCATTCTCAAGATCCCATAATTCAAATAGATTTGGCCTTTGAATTCAAGCAACTTCAATTCCCAGCAAGGCTCAACTTTGGCATGACCATCATCAAGGCACAAGGATAATTTCTTGAGATCACTGGTATCAACTTCCTTTTGCTGTACTGGTTGTTTGACAGTTGAATGCCCAAACAACCTTTTCATACTGGTACTCAGCAGCAGAAGCATTAATATTAGAAACCTTGTCAAAAGGCATCATTTTTCTTTGGGAACATCAGAATATTTTTTTAGTCACATATGCTTCTTCACATGTAAATAACTTTTTTTTTCATTTACTCTACTGTGTATAATGAAACACAGTTAAGAACATTTTTCCTATTTTGTTACATATTGAATTGTGTATCCCTGCTAATTTGTTATACACACAGGTATATCAATAATTTTATAGTGTAACAATGGAAAAAAACATTTACTTTATACAAATATTTTTTAACTTAACTATCATTTATATTAATGAATTTTGTTCAGTGGTGAATATTAATCATATAAATAAAACATTATACAATGAAAATATTAGATAATTCAACTATATCAAGCTGCAACCTTTTATATGTAAAAAATGTTTGCAATATTAATAGTTATGGGTTCCATAAAATCTATTTAAGAAAATGAAAATATCTGAACTATGAAACTTGTTGATAATTATTCATTAAACAGTTACATATTTTATTTCTGAACTAAATGAATATATGAAAAAAAGATTAAAACCTATCCCTGCAAAACTGTTGGTGTATGTAATGAATCAATCTTTAATGCAAAAGTTCAAATATCTGAAATATAAATTATTATTCTCAAAATTTTTAATTTCTTAATGTATCCATTCTAATTCTTTCAATCTGAATGGATCATGAACATATACATATCTTACAATTTTTCTGTCAAGTTTATTCCCAAATTTAAATAAATTTATTATCTGCAATAAGGTACATGACCTGATGAGCAATTGAAAGTTAATTCTTAACTATCTCAAGGTAATGCAATAAGTTGTATATGTGTTACTTGAGGTTTTGCTGAGGTTCATAACCTCATCTACTGAAGATTAGTGATTTAACAATTGAAAAACAGTAACTGCTAATAGAACTCAAATAAACTTGCTTGCAATGCGAAGATGAAATTAATTCCAAGTTCATAGATTAGTTCTAATTTACATACATAATATACATGTATTTATATTTACCTTGAATAGTGGTTGTATATACATCAATTTATAATGTGCTAGTTAAATATTGCAGAATATTTTAATGGAAATATGGTGAACAAATAATAATATGTCAAAAATGAATAGAAAGATATTTCAATTTGATGCAAAGAAAAAATATATATTTATTCATAGGACTTAAAAAGATTAATTTAAAAGAGGCTTTAAAAGAAAAAAGATGATGAAAATCTAAAATCAAACTAGTCAGTCTGTAAATACCCCAAGAAAAGTTTAAAAATAATGAAGCAGAAAAATATTTCAAGTAATGAAATGAGATGAAAATGAAATCAAAAGGGAAAAACAAAATATTCTCTAAGAAGAGACAACAAAAAAGGGGCAAGAGTGAAATTTGGACTTTGATGAATTGAAGAAAAGCAAAGTGCAGCAAGTTATCAGGCAAGAACTATACAAGTACCAACCAAGTTGTTCCTCTAACAACAAGCATGAATGAACTAGGACTGGATTCAGGTTACATTTTGATACTGGTACAGGCAAGCAGTAGTAATAGTAGCAACCAAGATTACCAGCAGCCAACATTAAATGAAAAGGTAAAGGTATAAAAAGAAGAATCTTATAGGTACCTTATGATAACGTTTTCTGTAAAAGATAAAAACTGACTGCTCTAACCAATAAAAGCAGATTGCAAATATTAACTGTTTCTCAAGTACAGATGATTGTTTATCAGGAGTGAAATCTTAAAGAACTTAAATAATGCAAAATAAAACTACACAAAAAGCCCAGGAATTTCACTAGGATGAGATAAATAGAATATATCTAAGCATTTATTAAAGAATCAGTTTCCATACAATAAATCTTTCTTTAAAAATATACATTTTTAAGATTTATTTTCTTTTCTCCTTATGATTTTTCAAGTTAGAATAAAAAAGAAAACTACTTACCAGTCAGATCTACAAATTTCACTGCTTAGAAACTAATTGTATTTACAATTAAGATATGAGCAAAAATTACCTACTAAAAAGTATATATTATACAGAGAGCCATCAACATTTAACTCCTGATATTATTTTTACATAAAAAGTACATTTGACAATCAATGCAATTGGTTATTCAAACTTTCAAAGATAAAAACTTAATTAGTTCTTCAACATCAAATTAACATGAAGCAATATAGATTAATTTATTAAATGAAGAATAAACTGGAATCAAATCCTATGTGAGTGGTTGATATATATATAAAATATTATTAAATATGTGCGTGTGTGTGTATATATATATATATATAAAATGCAGAGGAAAATTATCTTTTTAGTTTCTTATTTGCACTATTTGATTAAAAATAACAATAGATTAATGTTAAGCTAAAATACACTGGTGATTTTGGGAGCATCTTATTTGTCACTCAGAACAGCAAAAACTAAAATCATTTTTAACAATAAATTGCAGCCCTTATATAAATATATAAATCATGTTTTCTTTTATTCCTTGAATATTACAGCATATATTTGTGTCCAAGGGGCAAAATGTACAACATTAAAAAAGAAAAAGAAAATTAAAAAAATTGAAGACATCTAATGAAAGCAATATTTGTTTACTTATTTCAACAAAGTAACAGAGAGTGGCCCCACTCTTATAAAGCACTTTATTTTGCTAGAGAAAGTTGTAATATTCATTAATGCTTGTCTCCCCACTCATATGGTAGATGTATTTTCATGAACAAAACACTAAACTTTACCCTATTTAAGTAGTCAGATATTTTTGTTTAGAATATAATGACTTCTAAAATATTTTCGATACAAGAAAGACTACAAGAGAATGTTAAAATGGGAAAGTAGCATCACTTTTAAAAGCTAACTGTTACTTTGTTTCCACAAGAAGGTTCTTGCTGTAAAGTGGAGGGTCACATTTGGTAAAAAAAAAAAAATAAATATATTAAAGTTTTTATATATTGTAATAGATATATACTATATAGAAATAATGTATTTATAAACATTACAATTAAAATACAAGACAAAATTTCTTATTTTACCAACTTAATATTCCAAATATAAACAGCTAAGAAGCTATGAACTGAAAAAGCAAAGTTAAAAGATCTGAATCAGGTTTAGCTCAGCTTGATAATGCTCCATCCACCATTGCCTGCAGCATATGGACTTATTTATTACTACATCAATAGATATTAACTAAAGTTATACAGAATAGACCATGACATTGAGTAAAACCCATATCTAGTAAGCCAAATCTGCTTAAATCGACCATTTTGATATCTATAAAAATGTACACTTTATATAATAATTCCAGATTTAAGCACTGTAAATGTAGAGTTAATCCCAAACAAGTCTAGGATTTCTTTAAATAGTACACAACTAATTTGTCAGTTACAAACTGCAGTAAGATGTACAATTCTTGAAAGTCTTTGAGCATAATGAGATACAAAACAAAATCAATATTGATTGGTTAATTCTATGAAAATAAGTCCTCTTGAGTGGGTTAGTGCATTGCTTCAACAAGAAGCATTAATTGTGATGTAGTTAAAATTAATGAAAAGTTTTACATCATTTAAACTGATCATATATGTTGCACATTTTTTATATATAAAAAAGGTAAAGAAGGAATTGTTTTTCTTCAGTGAGATATTTTTATTGCTACAAAAGAAAGGAGATAAATAGTATTAAAGGTTGAACAGTAAATTTCTTTTCTCATTTTTCTGATGCTGCAATGATTAAAAGAAAAAATCCTTTTTTTTTTACATTTTTATTTATTTTAGACATTCTCTTGTCAACAAGTTATGACACTGGATTATCAAAGTGTACAAAACAAAATTCATGATAAATTCTTAAATCAACAATTTTATAATTTTTCTAAAAGAATTCTAAAATTAGCAGATCTATCAATATTTTTCCTTTTCCTGTTTTGATCAAATTTGTAAATCAAATGACTATTAACCAAGACAAAAACACATAATTTTCCCACTAAGCTTACTTCCATAGATCTCTTATATAGATATTTTTAAATGTCTATAAAAATTTTTTACTATAATGTAATATCAACAATACTAGCCTTAAAGTAGATTTATAATTAAAAGTAAATAAAAAAAAGAGCTTTGAATGCAATAAGTGTTTAATATTTATTAAAATCTGGATTATGAATGAAAAATCAATGAAGAATTATTGTCCTGATTTTGTTGCTTCAATTTTATATGGTGAAAAGAAATATAGTGTATGAAAATGAAATCTCAATTACAATGCTACAGTTTAAGGTTATTTATATTTTACCACATCATATAATCCTGAGAATTATTTATACATAAAATAGTTCTTTCAGGAAAAGCACAACAGTTCAAATGATATATTGATTAGGAAAAATTAATCCATAACCCAAACTATCTTATGAGTAATAAATAACATATTTCATTTTTAGTTGCCCACAAATATTTCTTTTAAAAATGTTTGATTATGCAATCTAAATAGATTTCTTTTTTTTAATGTGAGTTTAAGCAAACTTAAAAACAATGATTTAGTAGAATAAATTTCTTTTACATCTCAGTCAGATTGAATATGATAGAAATTGACTAAGTGGGATATACTGAGAAAAATAGGATTCTATGCTTTAGACAAGTACAATGAAAGAGATCACAAGCAGACAATAAATGCTGTTACCTTCTAAATCAGAAAGCAATTGGATTCTACTATGAAATTTAAAAAATTCAATCAAATGACAAATCAAAATAGAACTGTTGTTACAACTACATACACAACTTAAATAATTCAATAAATATATTTTAATATTAAATTTTATATTTTATTTTATATATAAAATGTGTGTGTAAAAAATGAGCTATTTATTCATATTTCCCTTTAAGAAACTGAGAAAAACAACATATGTTCTAAATTTGGTATTTGATAAAAATTTTTAAATAAGCTTCATTATTTGCAAATCAGCTTAAAAATTGCTGAAAATCAATTATTGTACACAAATGTATTGACAGGAGTATCTTGGTTGTAATTGTATTAAGTTTGATTTCACCAAGGACTTTACTAAATTCAAATAAACTTTCAGTTGACATAATTTGTATTAAGAAATTATTAGAATAATTAGGTCATAAATGTAATTTAACTGTAAAATTCACTTTAAAAATATTTTAATTTATATGAAAAAATTGTTAAGATTGCAGTCACAAAAAATAACATATAAACAGCAAAATTACAAACTGCATTTATATTATTGCTTAATTTTTATTGAAGTGTCATTTTATACTTTGAATTGCTGGATGTTCTAAGACTGGATATCAGTCAATAGCCCCCTTATTTTTATTTATTCATTTTTTTTAAACAAATTTTAGGTTTGCTCAAATTACAGCTGATTTCAAAAACAGGTCATGATTATTTAAAAAATATTAATAATGGAAAATATACAAAATTTGACTGATTTGAAATTGAAAATAATTCAAACAGTTTATAAAGGAATGAAAAAGCTTTAAAACATGAAAGCCAAATGTGGACATTTAGTCTAGATTTAATGTTTCAACTACTTAAATATATAACCATTTATTATGAAAATCGACTTACAAAAGATAAAGCATAATATTGTGTAATTAGAAAAGTCATAAACATTGGAAAGGAAAGTAGAACATTGAAAATATTAGTGAAAAATTAACAACCATTTAAGGGTAGATATATTTCAATAATTGATTTGTGCCAGCATAATGTTATGGCAAGTAAATATAAGTGAAAAAAAAGGCTAATTTTTACTATAGTGATGTTGACTGCTTAGAAATATTTAAAACTATTAAAAGAATAATTTATCAGGTTATATATATATATATATATATATATATATATATATAAGTATATATATATATATATATTTATGAGAAACATCTTCACTATGTCAAGCAACTGTTGATACTATTTGGAAAAATAAGATGCATTGTATATTTCAATGCATATAGGAGGAAATGCATATAATTATTTTTGATTTACAATTGTTTTAGCTATGTAAATTCATTCTTAAATATATACATTAAAATAGTTCTGTGTAATAATAATACTACTGATACTGAAAATGTTCAATGCCAATTATATGTATACTTATGATTATTTTACCAGCAAACTATTAATCAGTTTAAAATTAAAATTCAATTGTATCCATTGTATACGTAATATACTGAATATAAATTATGAAAAAGCCAGACAAGTTAATAAAAGAACAAAAGAATAGAAGTTAATTGTATTTAATTAAATCACTATATTCTATTTATTTTTATTCATTCATACATATTAGCCATCTAAAATAATCTCAAAAAAAAGAAACATTTAGCATTATAAAAGAACAGAAGGATAATGAAATATATAATTTAAAAAAATTAAATAATAAAAAAGTGAAAAATAATAAAAAAATGTGTACACTATGTCAGATTTTATTACATAAGTCACTATAAATTAGTATTAATCAAATGATAATTTCTGTCTGAATTTCTGGGATGAAGAGTTATCATTATCTATATTATTTACAAGCAGGCTATTGAAGGTTACCCAGATCTACAACTGCCTGATGAAGGCTGGAGGGCACAATGGCCCAAAAAGTAACAACAATAACAAAGATGGGGACAATAATGAATGTGTAAATAATGTAAATAAACAATTGATGTTGGTCAAATTTCCTGGATATATTTATATAATATAAAACATTATTTCAGTTTCAGCTCATAATGTGTTTATCAGAAATGTTTATAATAAATGGTAGTGCAAGATTTTATGTAACTTGAAGGCTACTCATCATATTGTAAATAAATATAATTATTGATAATTATTTCAAATATATAAAGATTGCCAAGGGTCATAAGAAGGAGGAACACAACAATAAAAATTGTGAAAAAAGTTGACGGTAGATCATAGAATAACCACAAATAAAATTGAAACATTAGCTAATAGAGAAAATATATTTAAGAATATTATAAAAAGTTATTTTATCAAAATTAAAAGCAAGTGGATTGACCAGCAAGAAACTATTTGAAGTTGGTGTTGCAAATGTAAACAGAGGAAAGATGTAGAATTTTAAGGATATTGGATAAAGACTTGAAAACAACCAAACTATCATCTTGAAGTAAACATAAAAAGAATATGTAAATTAAATGAAGTAGTACATTAAAATAGCTGAATGTATTAGGTTGGTGCAAAAATAATGTCGTTTTCTCACATATGTTACGTTTATATATGATTTCTGAATGAATTCATTGATATATATAGCCATGTTATATATCATTTTGAAGCACGTTTTTCGCTCTATCGAATCGTGTTATTCGTTACCGTTCTCAATCTCTTCATTCATTTTTTTTGCAGGCTTTTCGACAGCATGGACAAAATTCAAATCTGCATGATTTTCTTGTTCCAGTTCAAACTAGGCCGAAAAGCTGCCGAGACAGCTCGTAATATCAATGATGCGTTTGGCCCAGGAACCGCTAACGAACGTGTGGCACAACGGTGGTTCAAGAAATTTCGCAATGGTGAGGAGAGCCTCGAAGATGTAGACGGTCGCGGCTGGCCGACTGCGGTTGATAACGAACATTTGAAAGCCTTAACTGAAGCCGATCCTCGCAAAACCACATGAGAAGTTGCTGTTGAACTCGAGGTCAATCACTCAACAGTCGTTCGTCATTTAAAGCAAATAGGGAAGTAAAAAAAGTTGGCGCATGAATTGAACGATAATCAAAAAAATCGTCGTTTTGAGGTGTCTTCTGAGCAACAAAAACGACCCATTTCTCAAGCGGATTGTGACGTGTGATGAGAAATGGATCCTCTACAACAACCAGCAATGTTCAGCACAGTGGTTGGATGCCGGAGAAGCTCCACAACACTTCCCGAAGCCGAAATTGCACCAAAAAAAGGTTATGGTGACTGTTTGGTGGACTGCGGCCGCTCTCATTCATCACAGCTTCTTGAATCCGGGCGAAACGATTACGGCAGAGAAGTACTGCCGACAAATTGACGAAATGCACCAGAAGCTCCAACGTATGCGCCCAAGATTGGTCAATATGAAGGGCCCAATTCTCCTCCATGACAACGCTCGCCCCCATGTTGCTCAACTGACTCTGCAGAAGCTGAACGAATTGGGCTACGAGACTCTGCCTCATCCGCCATATTCACCGGACCTCTCACCCACCGATTATCACTTTTTCAAGCATCTGGACAACATCCTGCGCGAAAAATGCTTCAAAAGCCGAGATGATGCCGAATCGGCCTTCAATGACTTCATCGCTTCCAGAACTCCGGATTTCTATGCTAATGGGATAAATAAACTTGTTTCTTGTTGGCAAAAATGTGTCGATTCTAATGGTTCTTATTTTGATTAATAAAGTTTATTATGAAAGGAGTTATGATCTTTTGAAGTTGAACGTCAAAAAACAACATTATTTTTGCACCAACCTAATAGAACTACATTAGATGGGCTAGAGGTTGGGCCTTTTATAGAAATAGTCAACCAAAACAATTTAGACAATAACAGGATGGAGGTGAAGTAATGGTCTGAGTTAGTAAAATTATAGGTCCCTTAGAAATTAATGATAGCTCAAGATAAATGCAAATAACTTAAGTTCTTGGATAAGTTGTTTTTGAGTGATACAGGTCACAACTAAGAAGTTTTAAACCAAAGATCATGTTCATGCAAAATAATGGTCATTCACAGTCAACCTTGCAAAAAACACAGAAGTTTCAAAGTAATAACAGAATGGCCTCCAGACATTAAATCCCACACCAAAAAAATGGTTCATCATTGAGAGAGATGTATACAAGAATGTAAAACAAAAAATACAAAGATTTCTGGGAAGCAATATAATTTGCTGCAAATAATGTTAAAATCAAAAGAGAAAAGCCCACAAAAATCAATAAGACTGAAGATTAAAGAACATCAAGCAGCCCATGTTAACATTTAAAATAATAATTTTAGTCAGGTATATTTGGATATTGTGTAATTCAAATAAGTTTCAATGGCCTAGATCTTAAATATTTATTTATGAATAAATTTGTTGTACTTTGTTTACTTAATAAAATAACTTATCAATATTTTTAATAAAAGACAGATATTAAAAGTTGAAATTCATATTTATACTATAAATAAATACATCCTGAAAAATTTATCATTAATGCTTATTGTGAAAACATTGACTTGCATAATGAAATTTGAGTGTATTTAGATTAGAATCTGCATATACTGTGTTGTATTCATTACTTTTAGAATTATCAAATATGCAAATTAACTACTGGTCAAGCTTCAAACTACAACCATAGATTTCTGTATATAAATTTGTGTTAAGTGATTCAGACAAAAATATTACCTTTGCATCAAATTTAAGAACATTCAAATATTTGTATTG